>VXAX01003839.1:332809-426766 GCA_013399835.1 Leptocoma aspasia
CCGGTGCCGGGGCCGAGCGCGGAGCGGCCGCGGCGCTCAGCGGGCTCGGAAGGTGGCGCGGCCTCTCCGGGCTGGCGTTTGCACCTGGGGCTGCCGCGGTTTAATGGACTTTAACACATGCAAACAAGAGCTTTTGTGTGCGGGCACAAAGGCTGCCCCGGCGCGGGGCTCTCCCCAACACTGCCGCATTGTTTCCCCTCCGCTGCTTCTTGTCACCCTCCTTGTCAGAGTTTAATGAGGACAGCGAGGTTTCGCAGGCTCATTTCGCACTTCAGCAACTTTCTAACACTTCCCTAACGAGGGAGAAGGGGCCGGAGCGATCGGGGGCGCCGGGGAGGAGCAGCACCGGGAGAGACCCGCAGCCCCGGGGCCGGGGCAGGTGCGCCAGGGGCCGAGCCGGGATGCGGGACCGAGTCGGGATGCGGGGACTCGGCCCCTTCCAGCCCATCTCCGGCACCTCGACGTAGCGCCATTAAAAGGACCCAACCTACTGCGCGATTTAAGCTCGGCCGAGAGGGCGGGAGTGTCCCCGTGGTGCCCGGCGGAGCAGCGAGGCTGCGGGGAGGCGGTGGCCGCCGGTACCGCGGTGGGCAGTGGCAGGGACCGGCCCCGTGGCTCGCTGTGAAGCATTTCCCCGGAGCACGTAGTTTTCTCGTGGCAAGTAGCTTTCCTGGGAGCAGGTAGCATTCCCCGGGCTCTCCGGGCCGGAGATCGGCAGGTTTCATCACCTCCCGCCGTCCCCGCCGAAGCCGAGCATCGCTCCCGAAGGCGAGGAGGGAGCGGGGCGGATGCTCGGCTCCTCTCCCCTCACCCCGGGGCAGTTTCTCCCCACCCAGATCGTGCGTTCGGCCAGCACCTCTCGGCGCGTTCCGCTGCCCCGGGGTGGAGCGGGGTTTCGCGGTCGAGGGACGCCGAGCGGGGTCGGTAAAACTGCCCAAACCCCGGATTTGTACCGTTCAAAGCCCTCGAGGTGCTGTAACCGCTTTGGGCTTTGGGGGAGCGGCCTCTCCTCCCCAAACGCAGCCGTTTCCCTGGCACTGGCTTTATTTCCCCCTCTCCAGACAGTCAACGGTCCCAGCTGCAGTTTTCAGTATTTTATATGGAGATTTTGGGGAGGATTTGCCTTTAGCCTTTGCGAATCCTCGTTTCTGCCTCCTGTTCCCACGGCCGAAATCTCCTCTCCGCTTTTTTTCTTACTTCCCTCTTCTGTGCGTGTGAGAAATTTGGAAAACTCGAGAAGTCGTTTAATGCAAAGGGATTTTAAAACACGAAAGTATGCTGTGAAAAAAAAAAAAAACCCAACACCCCAACCACTTAATTAGATACTTACCGAAGGAGCCATTAGAGCCTGCTGGGTATAACACGGTTTATAAGTTCTCTGGCCACAAAGAAATTCAATAATTACTATTTTGTAACTCTCTTACAATGGGATGGGTGAAGGATGGAGTGTGATAAACTTAACTCTGTTCCTGAGCTTTTTGAAGATTAGCCTTTGGCATTTGCTGGTAAATACCAAGTGAATAGAGACTGTGTGACCACAGTCCCTTGAATTAGGGACAAACATTTCCTCTGTGCATTTTAAATAATGCTACTGCCAAATATTTTGTTACCAGAGATCATTATCCTTTTGAATGAAAACTCGAGGAGTAAAGGCATTGGTTTTGTCTTTGCTGGTGTGGAACAGACTATATGATATCTAGAACAGCAACAAGCTTTCACAAATTGCTATATGATTTCTACTGCCAGGTTCTGTGATATTGGATACGACATAAAAATAAAAAAGCCGGGCAGATAGACACAGAAACTCACAGAAACCACCTGTATATTTTGTTTCAAAGGAAAATCTCAGCTATTGTCTTACTGGCTCTGGTTCTGTTAGGCCTTGGATCTGCTTAATCTTTAAAGCTATTCAAACAAATTGAATGATACAAGGCAAGTCTTCTATAATTAATCCGGATTCTTGAATTTTGATACAAACTTTTATGTAACCGAGAAGTTTCTCTCTTTTCCTTGCAAAGACACTAAATAGGCACTAAGTCCTTCTGTCAAGAGTGCTACCATGAACAAAGTCAAAAGGAACAAACCTGGAAATTTTCCCTTCATGAAGAAGAAAGAGATGCAAACATAAAGTCATGGGAGAGCTGGTACTGGTGCCTGGACAGAGACCAAGGTTTAAAGTGGCCCCTGTGCTACAAACCACAGAACACGAATGCAGGAATGGTGGTTTGTCCCAGGCACAGCTTCTACAGGATGTTATTTTGTCAGTTTATCCCAACCTCGAAGGGATTCAGCGCTGGCACTCAAAGGTCTCATTTGAACCTTTTGAAATGTTTATTCTTTCACTACTACGGTCCAAAGAAAATGGAAATGATGCCATCGGGTATGGAAGAACTCGTGACGTCCACACTCAGCTGCCACTGTGGATGATGAAGCTTCAGCTGTGGTTTGCTCCTTCTCATGTTATGCAATTTTCTCTTGGTATTTGGCAGAACTGCTTCAGAATGGATACTTTGCAGAGCCGTGTATCTTGTGATGAGGCATTGTTGAAATCCTCCAGTGTATGACTCCCTTGTAGGAGTCAAAACTTTATCTGGGTTATCAGGAAAATAAGAATTATGCTGGGGTTTTGGGCGGGGGTTTTGTGATCTGGACTGTCTGGCTTCAGTGGAAAATCAACACAGTGAGAAAGGTCTGTAGGCGTAGACCTGCTAAACTCATAGGCTGTAGATACAATTCCCACTGAGGCCATTGGTAAAAACTCTCACAGACCCAGGTTCAGCCAGACCCAGCACAGGTTCAGGTCAGCAACTCTCCAGGTTACCCCATGGAAGGTTCACTGACAACCTCTGCTTTCTGACTCTCCATTTTCCTCACACATTTTTCTTCAGATCCTGTAAAATCCAGTGAAAGAATGAAAACCTTTTGATTTTGAAGCTGATGTCTGTGGCAGTGAGGTTTCCTTGAGTTTCTGAGCAGTTGTTGGTCTGTCTTTCCATGGACACAGACAGAAGTGGTGCTGACTGTATGGAGAGAGCAGAAAGCTGTGCCCAGGGTCACATCAGCTGCTGTGCAATCTTGCCCTTGGTCACATCAGGCAACTCCCTCTCTGCTGAATGTCCTACCACTCATGCCAGGCAACAGTTCCACCTTTTACTCATCAAGGTGTAGTGTCAAACCATGTGCTCAGGATGTCGGTGCTCTGTGCCAGCTTTTCACCACTCACATCACCAGTGTCTCCAGAAAGGTAATGCCAAGGCTTCTTCTCCATCCCTACAGAGGTGTCACACCCTTGAGGTTATCCAGAGACCCTGTGGAGTGAGGCTGTTCATTTTAGGATGGGAAAAGAAGGAAAATACAGATCCTGGTCCCTACAGAAGAGAGGAACCACCCAAAGTTGCCCATGCAATAGCCCAGACAGGACATTTTTTGGGTGCCAGCAGCTGCCAGGTGCTGCTGACACTCCCAACGCCAAAGCCACTGGGTCTTGTCACAGCTGCTCCGTGCACCGGTCCGAGAGGCCACTGCTGATAACTCTCTCCAGGTGTTCAGCCCGAGAACAAAGGCCCTTTTCAGTGGCTGCAGAGAAGGAAGAAGCCTCCTTGCTGGATGGAAAATGGCTTTCCTGGATGGCAATATTTGGTTACAGTACGATCTGTTACTTCAGAAGAAGCCCCGCAGAAGGGAGGGTAATTTGACTCAGGCATGTAAAAAAACATTGTGGGGATTCTTTTCTGCCTCCTTCTTCTCCCCAAAGTACTGAAACAACATTGAGTTGTGGTGTTTCATACAAGCAAAATAAAACTGGAATGTGGGATCAAAATCTGCCTCACCTTGCTATGCCCATTGTCATGAGGGTGAGCTGGGCCATCATCCTGAAGAACCCGGGCTCTGTGCAGAGCCCCAGTCACTTACCTGGCTGGATAGCACACAAAAGAGTGTATTCTGAGCACAGAACTGAGCTAAGAAAAGCTGTATGCTGGCATGAGCACAGTCCAGGGCAAGCTTTCCTTCAATCCATGGACCTGAATTTCAATATTTGTGTTGGAACACCTTAATCAAATATTTTCACAGCGAAACTCACACTGTTTGCACAGGGACGCCCGAAAGATAATTTGGTCCTATGGATAAGGATAAGGAGGAGGGTTTGGGTATATTTGGGTATATTTTCCAAGTAGCTGTGCATCCTCTGTTTAGGCACTGGAGGGATTTCCAAAGGGGAAGGTCTGGTGATCACCGACTGCAGCCGTCTAGAGGTGGCGCATTCCCCCTTTCCCACAGAACCAACTGCCAAGGGAAGGAGCACCCCCTGCACAAGCACTGCTGTCGTGTTGTCCATGTATTTTCAAAACCTGGGTTCCTACCACCAGCTGAAGGCTTTCTGTGCCCTCCTACAGCCTCACCATGGTTACAATCTCCATGGGGTACTCCCAGTATGTTCTTTCCCCATGGCTGCTCAGCCTGCCCCTACATTATCCCTACACTCCATAAGCTGTTCCTCACACTCCAGGGAGTTGATTCCCTCAGATGTGTAGGAGGTGAGTTATCTAAAATTATTTTCTCCACATCTTTCAGGTAGAAGTGAGAAGGACAATCCAAGGATCATTCCCACACTGATGAGGCATCTCCCATCTCTCAAAAAAGCACAGAGGGATGCTGCCCTCACCCCAATGTGCTTAGTGGAAGAGCAAGGACATGAAACCCCTTTTAAAATATCTGCTGTTCATGCATAAATATATCTCTACATAAAGCTGAACTTCTCATTTTAAGTAAGCAGAGGAACAGTAGCACAGATATTGCAGTTCTCAATCAAGCAGTACTATTTCCTATAAAAGACAAGGCTTCCCTAATCTTCAAATGCACCAGCTAACATCTATACAAATAATGGGATTTGGCTGAGTACAGTTAAATATATTTGATTACTTCCCTTTTATCTAGTTCTAGGTTTACTGTACTTTTCCTTGGATGGCAAATAAGAAGCCCTTTTCTTCTAAGTGACAGCAGGGAAAAGAATCAGGTTGCTAATTTACCTGAGACCCAAGAGTGTGTAATGATAGATGTGTGCTGGAAAGTACAGAGTGGGCTTTCTAATTTTGGGGGGAGGAGAGAGGGAAAGCGTGAGATTCGTTAATCTTTCAGATTGATGGCGCTTTTGCTGATGGACTTTCATGGCTGTAATTACACACACATCAGGAAACAAATGCAGTGAGAAGAAGAGCTGACAGGAGGCTGGGACCTAACAAAATGTGTCATACAGGAAGCAATTAAAATGGAAAATCACCGTTCCCCAGACAAACAAGGATACAACGTGCTCATGGTTAATCACAGCATCTCTCTCAAAGCAAAGGTTATGGACTTACCTGCATGGTGTAGGAAGTGAGCACACACATGGTCCAGGAGCAGTTTGGTTAAAGAAGCAGAAATCCTTGTGTGGATGTCCAGGTCTGCAGGTCATCACTGCTCCCAAGGACATGTGTCACCCAGGTTTTTGCATGGAAGACCTCCACCAAAACCTTCTTGAAGAGATGTGAAGGAAAGAGACAGGTGGGGAGGGAGAAGGGAGGATGGATGGCAGGCAGGCCCAGAAGGGTCACACATGTGGTTTGGGTTTGTTTCAAAATGGGTGTTTTCAGCCCAAGGGAAAGCAAAAGCCTGGAGCATGCCCACAATGCCATGATGGCCAGATCAAATGGTCTAAAGCACCAGCAGCTTTGGGTGACAATCACTCTCTAGGCAGGGAAAGGAATCCGAGCCCAAGCTGAGTTTGCAGTGCAGATGTGCTGTTAGTCTGATTTAGGAAATGCTTATCTCCTCCTCTCCTGGGATTCCTTTGCCTTCTTCTGGAATCTGGGCAGGTCAAGTTCAAGCCAGGGTTCCACCTGAGGAGGTACATTCACACCAGCCAAGAGAAGAGCAGTGCTGCAGGGAGAGGATGGGTCACACACAGGTCAGTGCCAGGGACAGTTCAGGTGGTCTGAAGCAAAATAATCTAATTAAAAAAAAATTTTAATATTCTAGTAAATTATGTCTTCTTTTTGTTCCTTAGAAGATCCAGCCTACTAATTCTTTCCTGGCTTTATTTTAGCTAGTTCAGATATGAAGTTGGTTATCCAGAAAAACAGAAAGATGCCATAATTTCACGTAGGCATGTTTGTGTGTATTCTACACTTCCAGCAGACCCTCAAACATCCATTGGATCACCAAGCAAGCAGCTTTTGTCTCTTTGTTGTTTCACAGAAAAAAATTGTATCATGGCTTTCAAGTAGAAAAAAAAATAATAGAGAAATAATAACATGACCCAACTGCGAAAATATTTTTTTTCATGAACTATACCAATGAATTGGAAATGCAAGTAGTAAAATGAATTGCCAAAAGTATCAAATATATGTTTTCAATAACTTTTTTTTTTTTGTTACCTAGTAAAATATTTTCCTGGAGAAGGGTTGTTAAACCCCTCGGTGCAATATAAAGGTGCAGTGATGTATTGTCTCAGAAGTGGTTTAATGGAGTTTTGGGGTTCCATTTTTTGTACATACTTTCAACACACACAGTGTGTGATCAATTTGGATTTATAAAATGCTCTATATTTCTTTCTAAGCAATGATCTTAACTTTTAAAGAATGTTGCTTAGTTAGGAGAGCATGTGTGTGTGTTTGCATTTTGGCAAGGCAGCAAATCACATACAATATTTATGTCATTTGAGAGAAGTATTTGTGCATTTGCCAAAACCAGTCCTTTCTAAGAACCTAAAGGTATTTGATCTGCTCTAAAACACAGTTTTGGGAGGATTAGGTGTGCGGGAGCACTGGGCAGAGGAAGATCTGTCCAGTCTTTGCAGTGTGAAAGGGCAGGATTTTAGACAAACAAACCAGATCTTGTTTCAGCTCAACTCTGACTCTGTTTTTGTGAAAATCTGTTTTTCAGGCCTACCTGTGGCTTTGCTGCCAATGAGCTGGACTTTTGCAGGGAGATTTGTGGTGCAGGCTGGGCAGAATCGGGTGGAGTCTAACCCCAGCTCTCCTGCTACATTCCTGTGACAACTCAGGGAGGTCAATTATTATAAAATGTGCAGGGCAAAGACGGCAAAAGGATGATGTCCTGTATTACACCAGTGATTCCCCTGGTAACTGACCCACTTCCCCCATTCTACTGGCAAAAGACAACCAACAGCTGAGTGTACAGGGATGGGGAAAATGTGGGGGATGCATGATCCTGATTTATCCTGATCTCTGTTACTCCTGTTTCATTTATCATAGAATATCCTGAGTTAGAAGGGACTCACAAAGATTATTGAAGTCCACCTCCTTATCCACTGGTGTGCCAAGGATCAGGATCTGTCCCTGGCTGCCTGGTATCAGCTGCTGTTGATTCATCTCAGCAGGTGAAAGCCCAGTGCCTGCTCACACCCCAGCTGGCTGTACAGACCCCCTGAGCTGACATCTTTGTGCCAAATCCAATGATATAACGTTTCATGCAGAGAATTTCTCCATTCCCCCTCCCTTCTTTTTTTGCTTTATCTCTTCCTTCTATCTTCAGCCTGTCAGGACTTTCACATACCTGCAGCTGACAGCTAAGAGATCAGGAACTTTGATGTTGTAAGGGATATTTTATCTCAGGTAATTCTCACCAATTCCTACCTTATTGTGTAGGATATCCAAGGACTCCTAGAGTGAGCAACGCCTTTGTCTGGTAAGATCAGAGCAATTTGCAAGCTTTTCTGGGAACAAGGTCCAATAAAGGGACTTTAGAGATATAATCTGTCAACCCCATTGAGCAGCACTGTGACAGCAGCCTTTGGATTATTGACAGTTTAAGCATCACCCCAGTCAGAACATGGCTGAGGGCACACAGTTAGTTGCAGTTATTTGCAGTAAGACATTGTTTGCCGAGGAAGCACAGGAAAACCTTTATATCTGAATTTACCAAGTTTTTACCCAGTTCCTCCCTCAGGCAAAAAACTGACCCTACAGGGACTTGCTGCTTTTTGGTAGGAATTTGAAAGAAATCGAATATTTGAGGTGCAACTTCTAAGTCACAAGACTGACCTGATTTTGTGGCTCTAAGTTGGAAAGGTCACCCAGTAGAGCCAGTTCTGAGCCTGGACTGCCACCTCAGTCCCCTGAGTCTGGTGAGTTTGTCACCTGCGCTGTGTGGCTTTGGCATCACAGGCAGGTGTGAGGACATGCAAAGCCTCTTCTCTTGCCAGCCTATGGTAAGCACCATGTGGGGCAGTGGTGATGAGGGCTGTGATGCCCTGAGCCCTGTGTTTGAAATTCCCTTCTTCACTCTGTACCTCACTCTGTTCTTTTAAACCTCCTCATTCCTGGTGAGTCACGCTGAGCTGGCAGAGGTTTACCAGCCATCCATCATCTCTTCAAGCAGCTCTCTAGAAAATGACTGATGGGAAATACTCAGCAGGGCTGTCCTCAGTTGTTTTTGTTACCCACCAGCTCACTCACCTCACCAGGGCTTTGCTGTCCTCACTGTATTTGATTTTTGAGGAATTTCTCCATTATCACATATTATTTCTGAAATAATTGTTCTCCTTCACTAGGCAAACATTTGCTTATTTTATTTTCAAATACACCAGTATCTTCTTTTCCGGCAAATGCCCAGGCCTCACATTTTTATAAACATATTAACAAAGACCCCAGATCACCCTCAGTGGCCACAGCTTGGCCTCTCCCAGCAGTAATTTTGAGATAACACCTTCCTGCAGAGCCAAGTAAGGAGCCTGTATCTATCCATGCTGGTCTCTATCCATGTCCTTGTTTCCTTAGTCATCAAGCTGATGTTAGTATTGCTCCTGGTAGGTGCCTAAGCTTTCCTGGGTAATTGATCTCTGCTGATTCATGATCATCAGTGTTGAGTGCCAAACCACAATCAAGCCTTGGATCGCTCCCCAAGTTCCTTTTCTCTTACTGCTCTCTCAAACCTTTACTCATCCTTCACACCACATTCTCTGCCTTCATCAAGGACGTTGCTGTCCTCACCCAGCATCTTGAAACCAGCACTTTGCAGGTAGAAATCCTCCTGTGGCACAGTGGTGGCTTCACAGAACGAGTTGCAGCCCAAACACTGACACCAGTGTGTGGTTTTGTTGGGTTTCCAAGAACCTGCCACAAACCATTTGGCTGTTTGCAGGTAGTCCCTTTCCAGCCCCTCCACTACACCTGCTGAAAATGCTTTTGCTGGTGGCAGAGCTGTGCAAAGCTGTGCCCCCCTGGAGAGGCACCAGCAGCAGCAGGCAGTGAGCAGGGCAGGCAAACATCCAACCATCCAGCTGGAGCATGGGGGCTGCCAGCAGCTGGACACCAGGGGGGATGATGCTGGAACTGCTGGCAGAGGCTGAGGCTGCTCCTGAGGTTGCACCTGGGAATGCACGATTGCAAATTTCACAATTTCAACATCTCCCCCTGCCCTGGGGTTTGTTCATTCCTGTGACAGGTGTCACATGGAGAGCCGTGGCAGAAAGGATCAGGAAGCAGCTGTGGGTGGAATAAGAGAAGAATCCCACCAGCCTACCCTGGGCATGGATCTTGGCTCCTGCCACGAGGGCAGAGCAGTGCTTGGCCCCGGGAGCGAGGTGCTGGTGGTGCCTCTGCCCGGCACCCGACAGGAGGCTCTTGCAGCAGCTCCAGCGTGTTTCCTTGGTAATGAATTCCAACTTGTTTTCCCAAATCGCCTCATAATGACTCAGTTCGAATCTAATGATGCAATCCTGAAGGGAATCATTAGCTCCCAGCTAGGAGGGTCGGCCACTCTCCAGCTCCAGCCCATGAGGCTGCTGATTGTGGCGTTGTTTGAGCAGCTCTGCGTACCCGGCTCGGCGCCTGCCAGCTCCCGGGTGTACATTCTTTCTGGGGATACCTCACCCATCCATCCCACTGCAGCTCATGCCAGCGCTTCCCTCCGAGTCACCAGGTGTGGGACAGAGGGACAATGTGGTTTCAATTAGGTGAGAACACATGATGGTGTTACCTCCCTGCTGAGTTGGCGTTTGCAGTTCAGACCCTCTTACCAATTCCTGGTACTGTCCCTTCCTCGAGGGCCACATGGAGAAGGGACTCAGGGAGAGTTCTGCAGAGCAAACATCTTTTTTCCTGCCTGCTACTCATGTGGACAGAAAATCTGACCAAATCACAGAAGAGAAAAAAAAAAAGGAGAATTTTCAAGCTACTGCTGGTGTTGTGTCGACATTGGGTGACACACAAGAGGCGCATCACCATGCCAGATACAGCCCCAGATTAAACGGTCTCCCACCAACAGCCTTTCCCACAACAACCTGAAGCAAACTGTGCATGGGCTGCTGAAATGTCTCTAATTCCACCTTCCAATTCGTGATGCACCCCAAACTCCCTCACTCTGCTGAGGTAGAATCCTGTCAGTGACAGCTTTACCGAGGGTCACACCCTGATTTCATTTGTTCACTGGAGCTGGATTTTCCAGCTTGTGCCTCAACTCTAGCACAGGGTGTTAAATGATTTACTGCAGAGAGACAGTGGCCAGGCCAAGACTAAAACCCAGGTATCGTTAGTCCCAGGATACTATGACAACCAACTCGTGTTAGAAAACATTCCCTGCCACTGCCTCACACTTTTATTTATCAACAAAACCAGATTTACTTTGTTTTAGTCTTAGCAAGACTCTGTTGCACTGGAGACCACTTAAAATGAGATTTATCTTCCTTGGAATAAATACAGGCTCTTGCATTTGTAATTCATTCCCCTCCTATTTCTAATCTCATTTCTATTGAATGCATTGTTTTGCTTCCCATTATTTATAAAATGAGATCATTAAAATGAATATTGGAACTCAACAGGTTTGAGGCAGGAAGAAACTTCCCTGCAGAGGCATCCCAAGTAGAATTCCTTGGGTTGCTGCAGAGCCTTATGGTTTGACATTTTGGGGGCTTCCCACTCTCCTCCCAACCCAAGCAGTGACAAACCTCTTTCCAACCCTTAAAAAGCAGTCACTTTTCATCTTGAGTGGGGTGAATATCAGGGTTGGATGAAGCAGCTCCTGATGAAAAGAATCAACAGATCCTCAAGGATGCTCTTAGTGCAGGTTGTTGTATGACCCTTGGGAATACAGCAGCAGGTTTTGAATGCAAAGAAGACATTTGGGGAGAAGAGTTTTGGGGAACTTGTCCTCATTAAACTTCTACATTTAAAAAATAAAGGAAAAAGAGCAAATTCTGATCTAAAAGTAAAGGAACAAAAGAGCAAGTGCCATCTAACAAAGCTTAAATCTGGAGTGAATCCACTGCAAACTAACTTTACTCTGGTTTAATACTGATAAACATTGGACTAAGAACTGCAAATCCCAGCTCTCTCCTCATTCCCGAAAGACACAAACATGAAGATCTAAGCATCTACAGCTATGTATTGCATAAAATATTTCCTGGTTGGGAAAATCTCATGGGACAACGATCAGGAGCAAGATGGTGCAAATAATTAGTTTAATTGAAAGTAAAGGCACACTACTAAAAATAAAGAGATGAAAGTGGTTTTCCCTTTGCCAGTTTTAGTATGAGCAATAGTAGTAGCAGCTGCATTTCAAGCCATTTTGCAGATAACTGTGAGGGGCATTCTGGAAGTTAAACAGTTTCATTGCACAGGCTACCCTTTAATTTAGGGTGGTGAGAATGATATGAAGAACTCATTAAACAGGGGCATTAACCATGGCAGAAAATAAAGTAGTTTCTTTGTTGGAGAAGATCGTGCTGCCCTCCAATCACTACAGTAAATTGTTCCTGGGAAAGGCAGTGGGGTAGGATGGGGAGATAGAGCCACGTTGAGATAGAGGGAAGCAAAGGAAAAATAATTGGTACAGTGCTCTGCAGATTGTATGTCACTGCAGACAGTTATTTAATAACTCTCCAATTATTGCTGCCAGCTGGGGTATATTAAGACACTGTGAGAAGTCAGGCCAAAATCCCCCAGGCACGACTGCTGACCTGACCCTGTGCTTCCTTCCTCCCTGAGGATGAGGAGGGGACAGGCTGGGGGCAGGCCGTGGCCCAGGGGCAGCCCAGGGGGATGTGCTCCCCTCTTCCCAAGAGATTACAGGGCTTTGCCCACCCCTCCTGCTCCCAGCTTTAAAGATGAGCTGGAGTAAAGCCCATGGGGGTTCTCCTTCCTGTGGGACACAGGGTGACCCTGGATGAGAGTCTCCTTCAGCGTGATTCAGGGTGGTGTGATGGGCAGCTCATCCAACAGCAGCTCTGGTCTGAGCCAAGGGCATCTCCCACTGCCCCTGGAGCTGGCTCAGCTCTCACAGCTCTGGTTCTGACAAAGGCTGTGCAAGGTCCATCCTCCATGGCTGGGAGTTGGGAGCCCTCTCCACCAACTCACCTCGCTTCTCCTCTCAGCAGTGACCTGGTGCTTTGAATGTTTTCCTTTCTTGGATTTCACTGTCCCCCACCTCCTACCCACTGCAAGAGCTCCACGTCACCCAATTCCTATCAGTTCATTGAGTGATGCTGAGTCCCAGGGTGGTTTGGGGTTGGAAGGGACCCTAGAGACCACCTCATTCCAACCCCTCTGCCATGGGCAGGGACACCTTCCACCAGACCAGGAGTTCATGTGCAGACCACAGGTGAGCTCCAGCCCAGAGCCCATGGCTGGTGGCCAGCTAGTGTCAGAGTGGGCCAAAAGGAAGGGCTAGAGGCACTTCAAGCTTGGAGCAAGAGTCCACTGGGGACCCACCAGACATTTCTGCAGAGAGCCTCTCAACCTTAGGGGCTGCCACTGAAGCTCTGGAGACCAGAGCCCTGGGATTACATGGCCTTTCTGTTTATTTCAGCACAACCTCAAATCCAACAGCCCCCACCACCCCTCTGAGAACTGCAGAGGAAAACCTGACATTGGGAACCTCAAGGGCTTGGAAGCCCAGGTGCAAACTGAGAGCCCAAAATACATTGTCTGAGACCTGTCACCTTGCCCTTATTTCCCAACAAAACAAAGCCTTTTTAACGACTCCTTCCCCAAGCTCAGGATTGGGTCTGTAAAATAGAAACTGTACTTCAATACCAAATGAAAAACATGACTCACAGACTGTAATTCCTTTCTGCAAATACCGGAGGAGAATATTTCATTTGGCAAACAATCGAGCCTTACAGTTGAGAGCTCTTAATGTGATTAGGGACAGGTTCTGCAACACATTTGTAACTCCAGGTGATTTTGCTATATCATTTTGGACTGTGACCAGACATAAAATGCCCTTTTGCTAGATTTGGATCCAACTAAAACTGAGGAGAATCAGATGTTGGTAAGACCTTTACAGTTTGATCTTTACCCAGGGGTATCACAACATGTTTCAGCTATGGGCTGTGCTGAGCCATCTCAGGCTCTTTTTTGCATTAAGCCCGTAGCTCCCCTGATGAGTGATAACTCTCCTGTAGCACATCTTCTGTAAGTGAGCACGTGCTACTCCTCCGAGTTACTGTGATGTACTTATGGGGAGGGAGAGAGCACAAATACTTCCATTGGCTCTACGGGCACATCTTTGCTTCCTTTAAATTTTTGAGCACCCTGGTCTAGTGGAAGGTGACTCTGCCTGTGGCAGAGGGGTTGGAACTGGATGATCTTTAAGGTCCCCCCCAACCCCAACTACTCTATGATCCTGTGATTCTACAATTTTAAAGTGCTCAGAAGGTGTCAGTCTTGTTTAAAATGAGCTGAGACCAGGTTACCCCTCCATTTAGAAGATCCCAACATTCAATCCTGAAAGCAAGAGCTGCAGAGTTTTGTGGGATCAGAACAATCTCATGCTCTGCCTCTGTTTCTGCTTTGCCTACCAAAGGCAGGGCTGCAAATAAATTAAATTGAGAGCAAACTTTACAGGGGAAGGAGGTAGAAGGACAGCACTGCAGAGAAAAGAGACATTGTTCTCTACATGCAGCTGAGAAACAAAAGCAAGCCTGACCTTTACACTATTGATAAAAAAACCTCAAGTTTCTTGTTCATGAGGACTCATCCACTGGCTTCACCAGGGCTGGTAGTCAGACTGTCCCTTGCCTTCCCCACATCTCACCAGGAACTTTTTATGGAAAGAACATCCATTGCTCAACCAAAAACTGCATGAGTTTAGCCTCACCCAGCATTGTGGCAAGATGAAACTACAGAATATTTATGGTATGATATTAAACAAAAAAAGGCAGGGGGAAAAAATACACAGTCTAACAGATTTATCTTTTCATAAGAGGAAGAAAATTGAACTAAGGACAAACCCCCACCATTTTACCAAGCAGGTGGCTCAAAGAAGGGTCAGCAATGGGAAAACCAGACCTGTGCACATGAAAGCCTTGCTCCCACTAAACGGTCATCACAGCCAGGAGACAAAGTGAGGGAATTTGCTCAAAGTGTTTTATGATGCTGTTGGTCTCTCTGACCCTGACAGTGGCTGCTTTGTTGGGTAGCAGTGGCAGCCTGGGTATCCAAGAACCTGGAGCTCCTCACCTCCATCAGGGACAGGCAGAAGAAGGCCTAATGGCAGGAATCTGAAGTCAGCAGCATTCAAATCAGAGAGGAGACATCTGGTCTGGAATGAGGGCAGCCAACTACTGGAACACGTCAGGAAGGAATGCGGCGGGTGCCTCAGCACTTTGTCTTCAAAGCAAGGAGTGAATTTCTCTGCTGAAGAGATGTGCTCCAGCTACGGGTTACCAAGGCTGGGGGGAGAAGTGGTTTTGTCAGAGTGAATGATGGACATCTGTAAGTGTCCAGCTTGTGCTGTACTGAACCCAAGTGTCACTGAATAGATCCACATGTGAGTAATGTTTGTGGAACTGCACGTGCAAAGCCAGGGAGGGTGACAGAAATCCTGACACCAGCAGCAGGCAGAGACAAGCCCAGCAGCACTTGAGTAAATCTACTTAAACCAAATATCTCAGGACTTTATTCTTCTGTGCTTTTCCAGATTTTTTTTTTTTTAATGCCATGGGACAAACATTAAGGCCAAAACAACATACAGCACTTTCACAACCTGGGCACGAGGCCAGACTGCAGAGCAGGACTGGCCAGGGATGTGGTTTGGTGCTGTGGCTGTGCCAAGGCTGCTGGGACCCCAAGGGCCAGGCTGGATCCTCCACCAGCACCATCCCTTCCCTCCCTTGCACAGGGCTGGATTGCTGGTCATTTTTAGATCCCTGAGCCATCCCACCCTGGCTCAGAGGGGTGATGGGTTTATGGAGCAGCAAACCCCAGCCATGGCAACTGCAGTGCTGGCCATGAGCATGGCCAGGCACAAGCTGTCTCTGGGGGGCATTCCCAGCCCCATCCCTCAATCCTTACTCCTGCCACCTTCATGCTGGCAAGCACCAGGACCTGTCCAGGCATGCAATAAGCTGAAAACTCATCTGGTTTTGTGTGCACAAATATCTCAGCTATATTTGGAGTTTCCCAAGATTTTTTGCCACCTGGGCACAAGGAGCTGTCACACGCAGAGGGTTTTCCAGCACGCAGGCATGGGATCAGTTGCAGATAAAATGCTGATCTTTTAAAATTATTTTTCCCATTCCTATCCCCCCCTTTTTTTAAAATATGTTTTTTAAAAAGCATTAATTTTGTTCCTGTCTGTACCACACACAGTTGTTAAGGCCCACAGCTGAGATACAAGAGATGCAGGTCCAGTTCCTCCTTCCAGCCCAGGGAGGTTCTTTCAGCTTCTGTCAAAACTACATCTGAGTGCAAAGGCATGAGAAAAAAAAATAATCACAATTCAGCAGGTCAGAAAGCCACACACAAAAACCCCTGGATCTTGTGACCTTATAGTCATTCTCAGGAAAAAATAACTGGCAAAAGCTTGAAGCAGTTGCAGCATCTGTGTTCATCCCACCCCAGGGGTTGGGTTCCCTCAGATCCCTTCAAACTGCTCAGGGAACCTTCAAGTTGCTCCCTGCAGTGCCTGACTCCAGCTACCTGGGGAATGGGGGTGGGATCAAGTCTCACAGCTCACAACAGCAATGGAGTGAATCCAGGCATAGTCTGCAACAAGGATACGAATATCTGGGAAGGAAAACAAAAGCTCATCTTCCTCTGGTTTGCACTTCCAAAGGTTTCTTGAAGCTTTCTGACGTTCTTAACTGGTGTAAATCACGTAGCTCCCCATAAGCCAAGAAATCAACAACTATAATTTAGGATTCTGAACCAGTTCTAAGGAGAAAAGTATCTTCTGTTCAGAACCATAAAATGTTATATAAACCCCCCAAACGATCTGTTTTAAAACATATTCAATAGTTCTTGGACTGCAATGGGCAAGAAGCTGGGTTGTTTTTACTGCCAAGAAAGAAAAAAATTTCAACGTTTTCAAATATTTGCAATACCAGATGCCCCGGTAAAAAATTTTTAGTCCATTTTAAAAACCCTTATTTCTTAAAAACCCATTTTGCATGGAAAACATACCATATGTAAGCAATACTCCAGGCACTGTGCAAGGACCACACGCTCCCAGCTCAGCCCAGGGACAGGACACCCAACACTGCAGGGATGGACATGATCAGATGGATGGGAACAGGGAGCTTGGAGAGTTGTGCTGAACCTGGACTGAATCCAGCCAGGTGCTCAACACCCTCAGCTTGCTCAGGGAGTGCTGGAGACTGGTACTGAATATTGGAACATTCTGTCCCAGTGGGAGCAAGGAAAATCTGAAGGACTTGACTGCATGGAGATACAGAGCACCAGCTACCACACCTTTAATCACCCCTGACATCTTTTATTGCCCTGGCAACTGAAAGGTTTTTTGCTGAGAGCCTGTGGAGGGAGATAAAGGTGACAGCACAGTCCCAACGTGGGACATCCCTCACTTAGAACCACTCCTGGTGCCTTTCAAAGGAATTGGCTTCCCAAGGGCAAACCCACACAAGACAAACACTTTAGATGTGGAAAGAGAAAGGAACCCAGCATCCCTAAGGGTGAAAGCTCATGGCTCTGTGTCAAACCAACCAGCTTCAGGCACCATAACTCAGCAATCAGAAAAGCCTTTAAATTTGCTCCGTGTGTGTGAGGGTGCAAGGACACGGTGGGTGAATGGGGAGAGGCTGGGGCAGATCTCCTTGCACTGAGCTGAACAATCCCAATTTTAATTAACAAAAGGTATTGCTAAAGGAGGCAATCAAAACAGCAGGCTGATCACACAGCCTCCTGTCTTTGGTTTCAGAGCACTACTTCACTTCTCAGGCACTTGCAATTAGAAGAATCCCAGAATGTTTTGGATTGGACAGGACCTCAAAGCCCATCTCATTCCACCCCTTGCCATGTGCAGGGCCACCTTCCACTCTCCCAGGGTGCTCCAAGCCCTGTCCAACTTGGCCTGGAACACTTCCAGGGATGAGGCAGCCACAGCTTCTCTGGGCCACCTGTGCCAGGGCCTTCCCACCCTGTGAATCAATAAATAATTACCATCACCACTGAACCTGCAAACTGTAAATACAGAGTGAGAGCTGCTGGGTCCCCCCAGTGTGGGGCTGTTACAGTGAGAGTGTGTCTGTAGCTGCAGCCTCCCCCCCATCCAAGCCACCTGATGGAGGGTGAGGATGGAGGTTACACACAGCCTCCCACAAGGAACAGGCTTCAAGGAGGTGTTTTATGAGCTTTTTTCCACAGCTTGGACCCTCTGAGAAGCTTCCAGGTGCACTTTCCCATTGCTCCCTTGGTTCCGTGGCCACAGGGGTGTGCACGTGGGTGTACGATGGGGGTGACAAGTAGCAGAGGGGTCTGCTAACCTGAGAAATTCTTCCTCTGTCTCAGTCTTTCACCAGAGCCCAAATAAAAACTGCTCAAGGTCACAAGGGAATCCCTGGATAATGCAAATAACAGCACCAGCAGAGAGCTGCAAGCGCTGCAGATTCCTCCTGCAGCATGGCCACAGGTGGTCACCACCCACCTGCCCCAGGGGGGCTAAAATCTATCTAAAAACTTCCACCTGCCCTCCCCAGTCACCCCCACCTTCTGTCCTGCAGGACCATTAATTAACAAGCTTCCCACCACTGACATGGCATTTAAAGGAACACCATCACATAATATCTGTTTTCAATCACAAATTTGGGAAGAATAAAGTTTTATATACCTTGAGGCCCCAGGAGGGCTGGAGTGGTGATGATGGTGATCCTTTAAATAGCAGCAGATGTCAAGACCTGGAGGAATCATTTTTCTTCCAGAGGAGGAAGCAGTGGTGAAACAGAGATATCTTCATTGAGCAGAACCTGCCTTTTCTCCTGTCATGTCAGCTCCATTGAGCCAAGGGAAGGGGAGAGCTCAGGATATCCCTTCCCCTCACTGAGCAAACCTGAGGTGGCCCTGCCAGCTCTGAGGGACGTCCTCACCTGTGCAGCCACCAGAAATGAACCATGGAATGCCATGATCCTCATTTTATCTGAGCATCTCTGCTCCAAGACACCTTCATGCAGGACACAGCCTTGTCCAGGGCTTAGCAGAGCACACATGGGCACTTCCATGGCATTAGCACAGGAATTAGCTCAGGCTGAACAGTTCAGTGGAGGAAAAACTCCTCAGAAATGCAATGCTGTTGCTCTCCAGCATGATCAAGACAGATTTTTAAGGGCACCTCAGCAGAAGGTTGATGCTTAAAATCTGACTTAGAGCAACTGTGCACTGGTGTCCCAGCGCTGCTGGCCTGGTTCTTCTTTGTCCTGTGCCCCAAACTGGGTACAGAGCTGTCCCCTGTGCATGCCCAGAGCAGGGGGTTCCTTGGCTTAGCAGAAGCAGCTGTGGGTATTTTCTCCAGGCCATCAGTGTAGGTGGTTTAATCAGCCTGATTATCTCAAAGCTGGCAGAGCAGCTCAGCAGAAGGGAAAAGAAACCAGATCACAGCCTGAGTTAACAACTGTGCTCCCCAGGAAAAAACCCCCACCTTCATCTGGTGACAGAGGCAGGCAGAGAGTGTGTGAGCTCAGAGCAACCAGAGGCACAGCCTGTGCCCCACAGCCAAAGCTCTGAGTTCCTTTAAGTAACCCTGGGCTGGAATATCTGCTCCTGGAGCCCAGGACACAGAGCTTGGGCTCTGCCTGCAGCCCTTTCTGCTGTTCCACAGCACCTTTCTGGTCCCAAGAAGTTTCCAACTCCTTGCTAGCAGGATCAGGACACAGCCTATGTTCCTCCCCCACCCTCACAGTACTATAATCAAAATGCTTTTTGTTTTGCTGGAGCTTAATTTTGAGTATGTGACTCCAAACTTATCCTTCTGGGATTGGATTTCGAACCCAATTCCATGCTGGAAACCACTAATTTTCTTAGGACCATTTTCAATGTGGTAGAACTCTGCTTTTGGGCAAAGGAAAACTGCTTATTTCCACTATTTTTAATAAAAAAATATTCAAGAACAATTCAACAGATTTCATCCCTAGTGGCTCTCAGCCCCAGATCCAGTTTCGACTCAAGCGCAACCCTAAAACTTGACCCTCTATTCAGCCTCAAACCCCAAACCTTTCCACAGGCTCTGGGTGGAAAGTTACTGACCCTGTATCTGAGCCAACTTTCAAAAACAAAAATAACTTGCCTGATGAAATTTTTGTAGGAAAAAAAAAAAATGCACACGCGCACACGCGCACACACACGCACGCCATATATACCAGGAGGGATTAAATCCTCATGTTGCAAGAATTTAATTTAAAAAAGCTAAGACATTGTAGGAATGCAAAAATATCACCTCAGCCTGGTAACCTTTGGCTTAGGCATGCACTTCCACAGCTAACAAACGGGAATGTTTCCTCTCCAGCGCTGGGAGGACCGGTGCCACTCAGGAATGCCTGGCTGCAGCCCAGTTCGAAGAGGAAACCAGCAACCCTTTAGCAGTGGGGCCTCTGTGGGCTCCTGGAGGCAGCCTCTCATCCCATGGGCTTGTTTTAATTCCCATTTTCTCCACCATGTTCTGAGTGCCCCAATCCCAAAAGGAGCTGCTAAGTGCTAAGGAGGACCAAAGAAGGGTCTTTGCAAAATGACACCATGTATTTTCCCCCTGTGAATCCAGATTAATATTTTCCTTTGTTCTTGGGAGGTAAAGCTCTATTTTCATCCCTGCTCCAAGCCCCAAGGTGTTAGAAGCAGATCCGTGCCTGCTGCTGTCACCTCACTGGTGTGAATGCCATCAGGAAGGACATGCTGGGGACTCCAGTCAAGTTCATTCAAACCAGAGAGAAACATCCCTTGGGAAATACTCAGTACCTGCACAGGGGCAGGAATAAGTTCATTTCACACCAAGATTAAGCCTTTCACAGGGCCCTGTGCATTAGCAGAATTCCTGGCATGTCCGAGCCTCATTTAAAAGGTGGATGGGAAACTCTCTGCTGATCTCAAGTTAATCACAACAACCAAGGGACCGACCTGCAGGAAACAATCCTCCAGGTACTGACGTTACCCACATAAAGCCAGCAGTTCCTCTGGTTTATTGGCTGTGTTTTTCCCCCCAGCAGGCTTAATTTATGGTAATTACTAGGAACTATGGATTAAATTAATAAAAAGGAAATTATTAAGGTTTCCTGACCCAGAGGCCAAAGGTAAATAAAGAGAAGCAAACTGTTCAAGATGGAAACACTTCCCTGCTGCTTTTGGGACTGGTAGAGAAGTTTTCAGTGCAGCAAGAGAGAGAATAGGATTTTGGGAAGGAGCTGTCTCATCTTGGATGCTGGGGAGGACCTTCACGTCCACCGGTCTGGGGAGCCCTGAGCCATCATGGCACAACTGTTCCCTGGCAGTGGAGTGAGCTGTGAACAGTGTATGAAACAGCAAAGAAAACAGAGATCTCTGTCAGATGGGAAGAGACTATAAAAATAATATAATACAGAAATCCAGCTTAATTCAAACTACACTGAAGTCCAGGGTCCTGCTCTACATCCAGCTCTGCCAGCTGATCAGGAATAATTCTCTCCTGCCTGGTCCAAGCACATTTACTACCGCTTATAATTCTTATATACATCTCATACTTTAAATTAGAATTTCAACTGTTATGCTGTTGCAGAAGCAGACCATTGGCATTTGCCAGACCTGGCCTTGCCATTCCTGGCTATAAACATGGATTGTGCTCACTGGAGGCAGAGGGGATGGCTCCCACTCTGCTTTCCCTGCAGATCAGTGCAGAACAAAGACACTGAGTTTTGCTCTCAGTAATAATCCTGGAGCTCATCAGCTTCTCCCCTACCAAGGCTCTCCATATGGACACAGTTCCTGCAATTTGTACTTCCAGCTTCATTAGCTCCATTTCTCACCCTGTGTCCAGTGTAAAATCTGTCCATGGCATAACCTGAAATTCATCTCATGCTCTGCCACCAACTTTGGGCCCTGCAAACAGACTCATCCAACGTGGCCAATTCCGTAACAAAAAGTTTTACAATTTTTAATATGACATATATCTATATTAAAAAAAGAAAGGGTTTTGATACAAAGTTTACAAAGTTCAAAAGAATATCTGAAATCACTTCCCTCCTTGCACAGATTAAATGCAGCGCACACCTGAACTTGCATTTAAATACACCCTGACTGTATTTAAGAAAGAACTACTACAAGCTTGAATGCTGAGAAAGGCAGTGAAATCCTCCTGGAAGCAGCTCTGGCAGGGCAGGCACGAAGCAGCACAACCAACATTTACAGTGGCCAATTGTTAGAGTGAAAACAAACCTGCCAGATTGGATGTCACTGGGGAGGGATATCAGCGTCTGATCTCGGTCAGGACGGGACACAGGGGTACCTGGAGCCTTGTCAAACTCAATGCTCTTATGTAGTAGGTTGAATAACAGAACAATGTTTACATTTCCCCTTGTGCCCTAAGTAGTTTGGAAGCTGGACACCTGAAAAGCCTGAATGATTTTTAAAGCAGCGCCGCTGTCGGGTCTTGATCACCAAGGCCTTGGCTGTTCCTTACTGGTATTCAAGAAAATAAAACCAGAAAAACCCAAACAACCCCAAGTTATTTCTGCTTCTGAGCCTGGATATTCAGCATAAAGAGTATAAATGATGGAAAATCCAGGAGGTTGCTCCCACTGTGGGCACACCAGCCTCGTGCAGCCACAGCAATCCTAAACACGACCATCCAGCTGGGTACCTGATGAATTCCACCCAAGAAAGAGTTTTCTTGATTTTCTTCCATATTAACACATTGAAACTTAACGTTGAAAGGTCCTTACATAACAAAATGCAGTTCATAGCAAAAAGTGTAAATTGAAGCACGTAGGAAGCAAAAATCCTGCATGCATAAGAAAGCAATAAATGCTGCATAACAAATGCACCAAAATCATAGAATTACAGAATATCTGGAGTTGGAAGGGATCCCCAAGGATCATGGAGTCCAACTCCTGGCCTTTCACAGGACACCCTGTCCCAGAAATAGGGTGGAAGTAATAAAAGTCCAGTGAAAGAGGGGATGACTTTTCTGATACCATTTTATCATTCCTTCTCACTGCTGCCCACTCTCCAAAGGAGGCCACCTCCTCCCATCCTCTTAAGCTCCCAGCTCTCTGATCCTCACAGCCAGCCTGGATCCCAACACGCTTCAAAGACAAAATTGATAGTTTCAAAATTCAGCTTCATCAATCTCTTCTAAACTCATGTGCTCTCCAGAAAAGTGAGTCCCAATCCAGCTTGAACTGGACCATTTCATCTCATCCTGGGCTCAAATGATTGTCAGTCCATCAAACGCTTCTTTGAAAACTGATTTCTTGCAGATGACCATGATTGCTATAAAACAGTATTTAAAAACATTTTAATATTTGAAAAGAACCCTCCTCTCCTCTTATATCAACCACATGTTTGAGAAAGGGCCTGGGGTTTACCACTGCTTGGTGAGAAAAATAGCAAAAAGGAGAAAGGATAATGGGGTGATAATGACTGGGAATGTATGGATTGAATTTGGGCTCTATTTAAATACAAGAGGACAATTTGTGACTCGTTGGTGTAGGCAAGCACAGAGAAACATTTGTGGCTCAAGTTTGCATTTGAATATAGAAAAATATCTTGTGGAAAACTATATTTCTTTTAGCACAGACAAGCTCTGACCGAGCTGCCAGCTGCTGGAGTCGTGGTACTCACCCCAGTCCAAGCAGATGGGCTCTGTCTGACTGGGAATCCCTCAGGAGATTTCTTATTTGGGCACTACTGCTGTAGGTTGGGAACCCTTTGCCACCACCAAGCAGAACCCATCCCACTGCAGACCACAGCCAGGAATAAATAAAAACTCTGCCTCCACCTTGTGCCCCCCAACTCCTCCCTCTGTTTGACCTACTCCCAGGAGCTTTAACTTGGCAGTACTTAATAAAAGAGCCAACACAAAGCTACACTTCACCCAGGAGCTTCAGTGGAATAATTTGAATTGTTGGCCTAGATGATGCAGTTGGAGTAGATGATTTTAAGTCCCACTCAACTAAAAATATTCTACTCCACCCTATTCCACCCTAATCTCTTCTACCCTAATGAAAGAAACTGTAGAGAAACCAGGTCTGGTCCTACTTGACTCAGGTCTGAAGGCTCAGGGTTTTCTGCTGTTTTTGTGATGCTGCATTTTAAGGAGTTTGGTGACAACACTTAAACCTCAGCTGTAGTCACTGCCAGGCTTCCATGAGTGAGATTATTTTGATAAACAGTTTGTCACGTGCTCTGCTGGGGGCAGGGAAGTCAGCCTGAATTTCACTATTAAAAATTACTAAATAAAATTACCTGAAAGTGAATTTTGACTTCAGGGCTGCTGGTTTGTGACCCCCCTTACAAGAGGTCTTATTTTAAAGACCAAATTTGTAAATCTCCATGAAAACAGAGGCACATTGAAATAACCATATTTGAAAAGTCACTCTCCAGGTTGGACAGAGAAGCTGTGGCTTCCCCATTCCTGGAAATTTTCAAGGCCAGGTTGGATAGGGCTTGGAGCAACTTGGTCTAGTGGAAGTGTCCCTTCCTGTGACAGGGAATTGGAACTGATCTTTGAGGTCCCTTGCAACTTAAAACATTCTATGAAAAATAAGAGTTAAAACATATCAATGTCTGAAGAGCAAATAAAGATGTAGGAGAAACATACAGAGCTGCTACACCAGATCCTGATGGCTTTTTTTATTATTTATATTCACTTGTTCTTTTTCTCCCTGGTCTGTCCCACTTACCTGAAAAAATATGCAGAGCAGGAAACAAAGAGTACAGAGAGGCTTATAAAAACATTCTTCCCTATTAAGCAACTGGGCTGATTGTCACTGTGTGAAAGATGAAGCAGATTGAACAAAACACTTACCTGTACATCTCCATTCCTGACAGAAACCCTCGATTGCCTTTGTCACTTTAGCACATGAACACAAGGCCAAATGAAACACATGTTTACAGCCATAATGAGGATTAGCTTTGCACTCAAAAAGTTGAACTACAGTCAAAATTAGATGGTGACATGGGTATTTGCCAACAGCATTAAATGAGAAATAACAGAGTATGAGGTTTCTGGAATGAATAGAAAATGTATTGTTTAGAGACCTTTTTGGCCAAGTATCAACATATGCCAATACTTAAGACTTCTTGTTCTTATTTACTTATCCCAACAATAAAACAAATGTTGTTTTGTGCCAACAGCCGGATAGACTGGTCCTGTATCTTTAGAAATAGAGATTGGATATTATTTCTCTCATATCAGCTTCAACCTACTTAAAAAAAAAAAAAGAGATGCAAAGTAATTGAGTCCAGAGCAGAGGAAATAAGTGAAGGAGGTAATAGATTTTAATAACATATAGCATCAACACACATTAAGGAAATGCATAAAACAGAGGGAAAATAAAGCATTTGCCATCTCAGAAGACCAGGGAGTGTTTGTACCTTCACCCACCTCCAGGCAGAGATTATTGATGAAGCCTCAACCACAGCAGTGATTGATCTTCACCCAGTGCCCTCCATCAGCCTGGGCCCAGAACAGTGAGGTAACCACCCTCATTCCCATAAAAAACCAGGCAAACTGATGAATGAAAATCCTAGGGATTTCTCTCCAAAGCACAGAACATTAAATGTATTTGCAGTTGAAACATTCAGACCCTTCCCTGGCCCAACCACTTCTCTCCATGGTATCTCCCACTGCCAGGCCACCCCTGTGCTCTCATCAAAGCACTCCTTGCAGTGTTTCCACCTGGGATTTTGCCTCCATGCTCCTGCCATAACCCTGCAGCTGGAACAGATAGAGACCCACTCCAGAGCTCACTCCATTTTAAGGCAGATATTGTCAGTGAAAATAACAGGAAATCCTTTGCATTTTGGAATGGTTTTTCCCAAATCTTTTCACTACACCCAGACCAAGACAAATTTGCTCAAGCTGATTTTCAGGTGGCATTTGGATGGGTGTGACATAACACAGGTTTGGATGACCTTGTATATGGCAGGTGGGGACCCTGCTATTTAGACTAGAAAAAAGTTCAGCTCTGTCACCAGTTTGGGGAAAATGGAGAAGACTTTTGAATTTTGCTGTCTGGTGTCCAGTGTAGTGCTCTGAAAACTGCTTGTGTACTGAAAAAATAAACCCCATCATATTTACCTGACTTGCAGAGATGGACTCCTGAAGTCTTTGCAATACAATGCCTACAGCATTCACACATGAATATAATGTGTTTATAGGGGTTCTATACATTCACCTTCTCCATGTCCTGCCATTCCTTAAAAAAATGTAAATAAAGGTACTGATCACTTACCACCTGTGCTCTGGACTACTGTCCTGCAAATGCTTTTGCTCTGGGAAAACGAATAAACACATGTTAGCATTAACTTTTCTGCCTTTTTTATACAGCTATAAACAGATCCATTGATTTCCCCCACCCCTCCCTCTTTTTAATTTTGCAAAAATAAATGCTTTCCTGGACAGTCAGAGTTCATTACTGAGACAGAGCACAGCTCCCCTTGTCCTGCCCACAAGAATCAGAGAACCATTTAGGTTGGAGAAGATCATAGACTTTTTAAGGTTGGAAAAATTCTTTAAGGTTATTGAGTCCAACCCTGGCCAAGGCCACCACTAACCCATGTCCTCAAGTGCCACATCCATATAGCTTTTAAATGCCTACAGGGATGGTGACTCCACCACTGCCTACAAAGCTGGACAACCCTTTTGGTGAAGAGTATTTCCCTGATATCCAATCTAAACATCCCCTGGTGAAACCTGAGCCCATTTCCTCTCCTCCTGTCCCTGTTCCCTGGGAGCAGAGCCCGAACCCCTGGCTGTCCCCTCCTGCCAGGGAGTTGTGCAGAGCCACAGGGTCCCTCTTGAGCCTCCTTTTCTCCAGGCTCAGCTCCCTCAGCCTCTCCAGACCCTTCCCCAGCTCCATTCCCTTCCCTGGCCACGTTCCAGCCCCTCCATGTCTTTCTGGGCAATGCACAGTTAAGTGAGAGGTGAGACTGAGAACCAACTTTGTCCTCCAGGAGCTGCTCTGCTCCCCCCCCAGCCACATCCTGCCCTTGGCTCCCACCTTGGCAGCCTCCAGAAGCCCCAGCTAATCCCATTTCATTCACATTGGGTCAGAGCACAAGCTTCCCAAAAATGTAATTGCCTGGAAAACCCAGGATTCCCACAGCTGGGTCTCCAGGAGGGGTTTTCACACATCCTCTGGCTTTGCAGCAGGGGATGAGGAGGTGGAACCAGCTCTTCCTCCTCCTGGAGGAACGTGGAGAGCCCAGAGCAAATCTCACCATCTGCACAGCCCGTGAGTCACCTCAGGGCCTGGGCAGTTTACTTTATAGATTAGTCAACAGAAATAAACACAAATCCCTAGATATTAAAAAGCCTTTTTAGAAAAATAATTTTTAACTCCCTCCCCAAAAAATTTGGCCACAGATCTCTAATTATAATTTTCTAAAGATTTTTTAAAAATTTAATATTTAATTGTGGTTTCTATAAACATGAAAATAAATTACTACATGTAAATATTGGTTCTCAACAGTTACTAATGCTTCTCTGGGGGCTGTTTTTATTTTACTGAGACAGAGAAACTAAGTTGTAAAAGATTTTCTTTGTCCCTTTCGTTCATCATGGAGGGATTTGAAAAGTTTTCTTGCATTCACCACTGAATGCTTTCTAGCTGATGACTTTTGACAGCATTATTAAGTAAATTGAAGGGGAAGATTGATTTCCAAGATGATGCATTGTAAAGTCATGAGAAATAAAACTGAAGCTTTTATTCCAGAAAGGAAGAGGCAGTAAATGCAAGGAAGACACTAAGACAGACACTGTACCACCCACCAGTTCCCCTTTTAAAGCTTCCAAGCTGACTGGAAGTCAGAGCCATAATGAGAAAATTTTAAGAGTTTGGGGGTTTGGGTTTGGATGAGCAACACGATGTGTGTGAGCATCCTGAGGCTGATCCAGCCTGTGTGAACTTCTTGGATCCAGCCCGTGGGCTGCAAGATTTACAAGGGCATGCTGAGGTATCACATATTTACAGCTTCTCACTGGGTTAAAAAAATGCCCTGGGTGCATCATCTCTTCCAAGATTGCCTTGTTGCAGCTGTGGAATATCAGTCAAGGAATGGCTGAATGAGAAAATGGAAAGCAACAGGAGAACAGGCCTGACCAAACCTTTCCTGAAGAGAAGCAGCAGTGTGGGGCTGTGCAGCTACACTTACACCTTACAGAGTTTGACCTCTCAATGTCAAAGAAAGAAAAAGTCACTAGAAAGGGCAAATCATGATCCAAGGGTGTCACCAGGACCTGAATATATTTCAGTTGTGTTGCTACAGCTGAAATGCCACTGCAAATCCTCTGACTCCTCTGACCAGCCACTGGAGGAAAGTGTTTCTGTACCACACAGGGTTTGTGGTCAATCTCCTGAGACCACGGCGTGAGTGGGAGCTCAGCTGAGATGCAGGTACCAGGTACCCCCTGAGCATCCCCTGCTCTGTGTGTGACCACCCTCTGAGCCAGCCTGAGGAACTGCCCTCACCTCAAAATAACCAAATAAACCCATTCCAATGTATGAGAGACTTCCACTGTTTTGTTTTTTTAGTGCCAGATCGGTTCCCTGATCGTGGCCACAATGCCAGGTACAACTGAGGAACAGAGGCTGCAGCCTGGGAGCAGGAGTGGACAGAGAGAAAAAGGATGCATGACAAGCTCAAACTACCACCAAACTGGACAAAAAAACAGCAGCCAAGGCACAGAGACCAGGAGCAGAAGCCCTGTGAGGGAGAAGGTACCCTGAGGGCTTTAGATGGGGACATTTGTAAAACCCAAATCTTCTTGAGCAGGGAAACCATGGACCCTTTGAGAGAGTGACCACATCAGGGCAGGGAGGTGCTCACCCACAGAAACCCATCCATGGAGCCCTGACACTGTTTCCTCATATTCCACGAAGCAGGTCAGGGAAAGGGATTTTATTGTTTCAAACCAGTGACATTTTGCATTTGGCTCTTACACAAAGGCCTCAGCTTCGCTGCCTTGTCAGGAGCTTGCCTGGCCCAGAGAAACCACAGCACTTGGTGGGACAGAGAAATGAGCACAGAGAGGCAAAGCCCAGGGCTGGAGCTGACAGGGAACCTCCTGTTGCTCCATTCCAGGCACAGCCACAGCCCCAAGCTGTCCTGCCTCCTCCACCAGCCCATGGTGTGCTGAGCTCTCTCCAGACAGACACAAGGAGATGTTGTTCCCACCCAAAACAGCTTCCAGCTCCAGCTGGGCAGAACACAGGGAGAGCACACCCCATGTATCCAGCTATGTGAGCTGGATTCACAGACATGTCCCAATAACAGAGCCCAGAAACTGCTCCCCAGTCACTCATCTCAGGCCAGTCCTCATGGTTTCCACAGGCATAGGGGAGAGGTGGGTGTCTTGCTTGGTTTCACAACAGCACTGCACACTGATGTGCAATAAATAAGGATGAAGTGGAAATAATCCAACCCATTCCTCTTTGAGCAGAGTTCAAGGAAAATATTGCAGCTAGAGACCATAAGCAGACCCAATAAATTTGTTCACCCCCCACCCCATTCCCCTTTTGTTATTAGGGTGTGACTAAGGCTTTGGAGTATCAACTTTAGGTCTTAATTAGAGATTCTTGCTGTGAGCTCAAGGGATATTTTAAAATCACATTTAAAATATCCTAGGAAGTTGCAGCAGGCACTCAGACACAATGCAAACCTGTGAATTGGGATGGCTGAAACACAGGTCATGGTCCCAGGACTTTCCTTTATCTTACACCATGGATTCCTCAGGTGGTGTTGGTATCATACTGAGAGAAGGCAGAGGGGGCTTCTTACACTGCATCCAGCTGTCCTCAAATATTTATATCCAGAGGACAGCTTGACTTTCTTGAGTCAAAACTGGAGAAAGTGGGGCTGTATTACAAGGAAGAACTTATTGTCTGGGCTGCTGCTTAAGACATCATTGTCTGAGTGTGTTTTCTGCCCTGCACTCGCTTCAGACGACTGAACTTGACCTATCCACCCATCATAAATTAAATTCTTTGATCTCATCTGTAACAACACAGAGCCTTAATAACAATAGATCAAACCCTGGCAGGGACAATATGCTTATTCTTTACCAACTAAATTTTAATTAGTAAACAGGGCAGGGGAAGAATCCACCTTTGCAGAACAAAAAAGGAAAGAACAAGCATTTTGTACTTGAAAGAAATCGCTGATAAAGAGCAGAGACATCTTTCAGAGCTCTACATCCTTGTTCTGTTCATCTGAAAAACCACATCATCCCCAAACCATTAAACCAGGATGAATTTCACATTGTAAGAAACCGCTGTGAAAGCAAACATCAAAAGGGGCTGGGGAGGAGGAAGCAGCTCAGGTGGGAGAGCAGTGGCTCGATGCCTTTTATGCACTGCTCACACAGAGCCAGCCTGGTGATTGTCCACCCACAGCGTGTTTGGGCTGCCTGGTGCCCGTGGCTGGGACAGCCAGGCTGTGCCTGAGCCGGGCTCCCACAGCTCCCAGGGCTGCTCAGTGTTTGCAGGGCTCCAGCCGTGCTCTCTGTTTGCACAGGAGGGGTTTATCATTGCTGGGATCCTCCTGTGTCTGATTTAGCCCTTTTCTGACCCAGAGATGGGGCAGCTGAGAGGTGTTTTAAAAACCTTTTTTTTCCATTTTCAGTCTCATGTGAAGGGTGAGACAATATAGATGTTATAATTCACGCCATCACAATCAGAAGCCAACTATTTCCTAATTACAAAACACTGTAATAATTTCTTGGCCTATCAGCTTTTGTCACACCATGCTGTAGATGCCTTAAAGCTAATAATCTAAAGCTATCCCTCATGGGTGCTTTTACAATGCATCTTTCATAGTTCTATTTCTCTAAAGTGTCTAGTCTTATTTGCAAGGCCATTCTTTGAAACTTTTTTCTAGCTCCATTTCTCTCTCAACAATATCTGTCCTATTCCATGGCATTTCTAATCGGCATTTCTTATCTCAAAGTTTGCATACAGATCCATACTGTCTGGGCCTTCTGTCAGGCCCTGAGAAATCTCTGCAAATTCATTTCCCACAGTCCTGGGCTCCCCTTTACACCAAATAACTCGGGTTGGCTCGTGATGTCCAGGTGAGCTTGTGTGCCCTCAGCAGCCTGGCTCCTTCCAGGCAGATGGAAATATTTAATGCAAGTGTTCCTGTCAGCAGTGGCACTTGTTGAGGCAGGGATTTTCTGTGCCTGTGCATCTCAGGTCATTTTATGCCAAAGCAGAAGCAAATCCTAAGTAAATCTTTGCTGGAGCACCCACAATGTTCCCTGTCTGTCTGGAGTCTCACACCAGGGTGCAGCAACAGCTGGACTCTTGGTGGGATGGTACACGGGCCTCTCACCTCACCCGGCCCATGGCTCTCACAAAACCAGCAGCTATTTTGCAGGAGGTGCAGAAAGTCTCACAAGGGAAAAAGAACATGGACTGATGGAGACAACATGCTCCTATCAGGCTCATTTCCTTGGCAAAGAAGGCAAAGCCCACAGCATGGCTGATTAAACTTGCCTGGCACAGGAAGAAGACAAGGCCAAGCCAACTCACCCCATTTCTGTGGTGTTACCCCATCCCAGGCAAAAACATGCAGGCCACTCACCAGAACCAAGCCCATGATCAGGGACACTTCACCAAACCTCCCTGAGCATTGAACTCCCTGAGTTTAACCTCTCCAATTGCCTCTTGTGCCAGCAATGCCCTCACTGGGGCTTGGAAATACCACAACACACCCTGGCTTCTCAAACAGGTTTGATTTGACACCAAATTCCTGCTGTGCCAAGGTGCTGGGATTTTATTGGCTCTGCGTGTCTGACTGTAAACAGCTACTACCTTAAAAAAAAACCAAACAACCAAATTTTAATCAATAATTCAATTTTAAAAGGAAATTTCCAGGCAGTGAGTAAAGAATCCAACTACAGACCCTTTTTTCCAGCTGGTTGTCAGCACTTTTAAGCTATTTTACTAACTGGTTGTACCAAAACTCCCCACAATTTGTTTACCACTGAAATGCAGCCCCTCTTCAGTGCAAGGCTGTGGGAAAGGGAAAGAAAAATCTGGGTTTCAGCTGAAATCATGGGATGAGTTTCAAGTAGGAAAAAATCTTAATAAGCAAAGTGGAATTCAGGCTGGACACTGGGGCAAACACTGGGGCTTTTATCAAATGCCAAGTGACCCTTAATGACTGAGGGCAGGTGAGCTGGCCCTGGTTTTGTGGCAGCTGCCCATGTCCAAGACAGAGGACATAAAGTGTGATACTCTGCAGGTCCTCCCTCTGCTAGTCAGATGTGGGATGGGAACCAATGCTCAGCCAGGCCCCAGGTACAGTTCCTAAACCAAAATCAATTATATTTTTTTCCATATTTTAATGCCCACTCTGGAATAGATATTTCATTTTTACACCACAGATCGTGCACAAACCAACAACGAATTTCATTAAGAGGAGAAAGAGAACTGAGAAAATGACCATAATGGTTTTTTAAGTGAGTTTTTAGTTGCTCCCTTAGACATTAAAAAATAAACAAATATGAGAAAGTTTTCCCACTGGAGTTTCCATGAGCACTTAGACAGGATGAAACCCTGCCCACCCCAAATCAAGTACAGGAGTAAAAATTTGTGTGGCACAAGTACATACAGGTAAGCTTTGGGACACAGAAAGCACAAACCTCTGTCAGCTGTGCACGAATAACCCAAAAATAACCAAGCAAAATTGGGCAGGACCCAACCTTTGGTTTGATCACTACTGGAAGGATAAAAAGGAGGAATCCATCACCCCTGGGACTTTCAGACCACGGTCACAACTCCCATCCATCAATTACTGGTCAGCCACAGCTGACAGGGCAGTTTGAGGAGCAGTTTGACACATCTGGAAGGAGAGGGGCTCCTTCTCCTCCTGCTGCCACCCCTGAGGTGCTGAGGCCACGCAGCCCAAGCTCATTTTGTTCCTCAGTGGAATAACAGATGGATTTGCCACCTACCACTGCTCACTGCCTGTTGTGTGTGGTCCAGAGCTGGGTCGTGCAACCAGCCAGAGCCCTCAGCTCCATTTCCAGTTCACATCACTCCAATAGGCCCTCAGCTGGCCTGAGAAATTCCCAAACATCTCTTTCTGCAAACAAGGGGTTGGGTTTCTTTTGTCTTGCAATCAGGGGAGACAAATTCTCCCCTTAACCACAGTTTAATTTATTCCTTTTGGTTGTTATTGCCTCCACCTAGTGCAGCTGTCTAGACTGGGGTGGTGGTGGTTTGCTTTCTTTTTTTCCTCTTTAGCTGGGAATTTTTGGAAGCTGCCTTTGCTTCTTTCTGAAGCAAGTTTATTTTTAGTGTCACTTTTTCCACTGGCAAGTTGCTATGGCTGAGGGAGCTGCTCTGGGAGGAACTGAGCTGCCTCCAGTGTGAAAAGGAAGAAAGCCTGCCTGGTTGGAGGGCAGGAGCAGGAGGAAGCAGCTGAGGTGACACGGAGATGGTCCAAGGGAAGAGCACACACATCCCCTTCAAAGCCAGAACTGCTCAAGCAAGGAGGGTTATGGCACCTTCTGACACCCTCTTGGACTGATCTCCTCCTTGGATGGAGCTCCACGTGGAGGATGCCAGCAGGACTCACACCTGCCCAAGCCATGGTACTCCCAACTCTTCTCCTGTTGGCTTCCAAGAACAAGAAAACACTCCTCAAGGAGCCACCTGAGAGCTTTAAATCAGGGGTAATCCTGCCACAGGAACCTTCCACCAGCACTAAACAGTTCCCAGGTGATTTCTCAGGAAAGGGCATCACAGACACAGGGGGTGTTTTGGTTTTTGCTTGGCTGTTTATTACCCTACAGCCTCCTGGCTGCCTCCTAGCCATGCTGACCTTGTTTGCTCCTGCTCCTTCAGATCTGTATTTATTCCACTTTTCCTCAGAAATACACACTCCTCTGATTTTCCCACGACTTTGCTGGTGGGTGTTTTCAAAAAGCTGGGAAAGGGATTGCAGTGTTCAGCCCTTAGTCCCCTCCTCACCTGCAGAGTTTAATCCCACTGCAGTGATCATCTCCTTAATTACCATTAGTTTACTACTTTGCAAAGAGGAAGGGTGTAAAAATCCAACTATTTTTTTTTTTTTAAGGAAGAGGTTGACTTGAAATAATTGGATAAAAATAAGACTGGACTCTTATTTTTCCAGTGCCAATTTTCAGCATTCACAGTGCCCATTCCAAAGATTTCCTGACACCAGCCTGGTTTCACTGAGCTCAACACATCCCAAATACAGCAATACCAAGGGGGTAGAAAGAATGAAAGTAATATATTTTAAGGCAAACCCTGCAGGCTTTTAGGGTGGGAGTGAAGAGGTGGGGGAGGGCATTAAAACACACACACAAAACCCCAGAATTAAGCAAGCGAGACCATTCCAGTTGAGCTGTTTCAGCCATTGTCTTACAACAACTTTAAACCCAATTGCTTCTTTTTAATGAGGTATTTTCTTCCTCTTAACCACCCAAATCTAATCCATGATGTTAGTCCAACTCAGAGAACTTAAAATCAGAACATTGGGGCCTTTCTTAATCCTCTTAACTTGCCAAAGGTTTTCTGATCACACACCTCTTCCTTCCTACTTAGGACTTTCTTTTTTCCACCACCCTTTGTCTTCTGTTTACAGCTGTGAAAAATTAGAACCCAGGCAGTAAAAGCTCTACATAACAAATGAGCATTTAGAGATGGCTTGCATGTTTCATTGAAGGAAACCAGGCATGTTTTCTTAATTATTTCATCAAATCATATCTTGCCTGGGCTCAGATACTCAGCATTTCTTGAAGGACATTCTTTAATCCACAGTCTTTCATTCTAATGAATAATTATCTTCAGAAGATAAACCCTGGCTCATGCTGTAGTCACTTAGCACCTTTCACATGATGTGGCAGGTCAATAAAGCTGGGACTGGATCTCATGTGAAATCTGGGAATCCTCCTCCTACATCTCTTCCAGGTCATCCTGAATCCCAGTGTCTCAGGAGAGGATGCAGAGCTTGATCATTGCTGTGGTCTGGTCATCCCATGGTGATGTCAGGACTTCTCAGATGAAGAAGCTGGAAAAGCTGTGATCCAGCACGGATTGATTTCAGGGCTCATAACCAGAGTTGTATAAATGCACCTGACATCTACCATCCCCTCAAACCTGGATTTTCCACCATCATGGCTAAACTGGCACAGGAGGCTGGCACTCTTGGGGATCTAAAGGACACCCTGCTATGAAGGCCAGGGAGCCACACTGGAGTGAAAACTGCACATCAAGAGGAACTTGTCATCCTTCATGAAATTAATGACCAACAAGGGCAGCAGGTGTCCTCAGGGATTTTCCAAGCCTAGCCACTTGCAGATTTCCCTTCAAGCCTGTGAAGTGCTAGAGCTGCTGGCTGAGCACTGCTCCTGGGGCCATTCCCTGCTGTTGGACTGCACTGAGCTCACCAGCTCATCAGCATTTCCCATCACATCAGGAGCACATGGCAGGAGCTGCTCTCGAGATGAAGGGCCTGAGAGGGAGTTGGAAGGTGCTGAGCAATGCAGGAGCCATGAGTAATCAATTGTCCAAGGGACGGTCCCCAGCATGTCCCAGTCCAAATTAGGCTTCAAGACAAAAACAACCAGAGACTTCCTTCCTGCCCCTCACTGCATCTGAGAGAGATGGGTTTTACTGAGTGGGCCACTGAGTTGAGATCAGCTAGGAGCCAAGCAAAGGGCTTGAACCAAAACATGACCTGGCACCTATCCCAAGTTCCTTTTGAGTTTGGTTAACATTCCCCACCCATCATTTTTCATGTGCATGTGCCACATCACTTCCTGGTTCTGATTTGCCTGCTATTTGCCCCACGGGTAGGGTGTTACCCATCGAGACTCAAAAACCAGCAAGTAACCCCTCCTCCCCCTCCTCATAAACCCCACACCCATCTCTGAGGGATCCAAGCATCCCTAGCAGGAAGGAGTCCAAGAATTCTTTATGCACATAAGAATGTCCCCTTGCCACATCATAATCCTGTTTGCTACCAGTGCCACACACTGATGGTCTAGGTCAAATTCCAGATGTTAATAAACCTCAGTAACAACTGCTCAGAGAAAATGCAGATAATTGGTCTCATACCTGCTATTAGAAGAAAAAAAACCCAACAAAATACATGACAAAAAAAAAAAGTGCTATAAAAATGCATCTTGGTTGCTTTTAACATTCTTTTCCAAAAGCTAATTTTAGCTCTGTGGCTGGAGCTTAAAGGCAGCTGCACATCTGGTGTGATCTGCCAACCTCCACGGGTCCAGCCCACAGCACTCCTGTCCTCCTGTGCTGAAAGTAAAGCCTTGGGATGCAAAACCACAAAACACAGAGGGTTAATTAATGGGGGATCCAAGATGTTTCCCTGTGCTCTCTCAGCTTTGGACAGACTTGGATGTTGATGGCCTTGCTGCAGTCAGGTGCTGACTGTAAAACAACTCCTTCTGTTGCTGTTGCCTGGGTTGCTGGGTTATAAAAGCATTAATACTTGGCTTGTTGTCACAGTTTTTTTCACTGTTTTTGCTACTGCTGTGAGCTTCACAAATGTGCTATACTTGGAAGAATCCATGAGCAACAGGCAGAAGATGTGGTCTGGGATGCTCACAGTGCTATCTGTAGGTGCATTTCTGCTGCCTTTGAATCCCCATCATTACCATATATGCCCTGCAAAGATAGTTTCCAGGCAGATGTTTATATTTTGCCATTGGGTTGGCTGGGGTTCTGAGAGGATCAGATATGGTCAAATTCTGCTGCTGGTGCAGATAATGCAAATCCCCAAAAGATAAGTGAGGTGAACTATCTGCATGGAATCACAGGAATTACATGCCAAGGAAGAGTTTCCCAATTAATCAGGAATCAGAGTTGTGTGGACTAAACTCCACTCTGACCTGAGAGGCTGACATTATTGATCAGTGTTATTTCCCAGGGTATTCCAGTCCTTGCTCCCTTCCATCCACAAGTGCTTCATGTTACTGGTTTTCAGGAATGTGTTGTTTCTCAGCCTTGCTGCTTCCTCACACACACTGTATTAACATACAGCATCAGTGTCCTGCTGGCTGCAGAACACAGGTTAGCTGTTCTTAGGTGGAAATCATCACATTCAAATACCTGAAACACAGCATCCACTTCTCTCCAGCTCCTGACTTCCACAGTGTGCGGAACAGTTCTGCCCAGGGAGAGTCTTCTGTGCAATGGGAATTTCACCTGGCACTTGGAGGTGCAGTGAGCAGGTCACAGCATCACCAGCTTTGCTGATCTTTCTCAGTCTATCCATACAATGATCCAAAACTGCCACTAGCCTTTTTTGGAGATATTTTTTAAACCTCTTCAGGATGGATAATGGGCTCTGGAGAAAGGCTCCTGCAAGTTGTTTATCTGTGCCAGTCCAGGGAAGGCAGCTGAGACTGAATTTGTGAAGCTTCACAAACCCTGGCTTCACACACCCTGGCCTCTGAGCAACATTTCATCCAGGTCTTCTCTACCTGCCACCACCTCATTTGGCTTATATCCCTGTCTCCTCATGGATATGGATATCCATATATATGGATACAATGAGCACTCAGTGGGCCAAGGCTGCCCTGCTCTGACACCTTGACCTGATTTCCCATACAACAAAAAACATCCATAGGAGTCCACCTTGTGCCCTTCAATCCAACCTGATAAACTTTCCTGTTACATTCTGGGTTTTAACAGTAAAAACTGTACAAGGAAAGCACATCTTTCAAAAAAACAAAAAAAAACCCAAAAAAAACCCAAAAACAAAAGCAAAAACAAACCAGGAGCACAAACTGAGTTGTGCCAGAATCTGTTTGCTTCATGCAAGAAACGTGGTCCCTGCAGGGCTTTGTCCTGGTGAGAAAGGAACAGCTTGGAGATGAGGATGGTGCTCATCCCCTGTGCACATCCTTCAGCCATCAGGACTTCCTATATTTCATATTTTAATTTAGTGTGTGTACATGGCCTGTTTAGGTGAAACAGGCTCACCCTAAAGAGGACAGTGAGATGCTGGACCAGGCAATAATTTCATTTAGAAGGAGAAAGGAGGCAGCTGGAGAAGAGGGGAGCGGATGTGTGAAACCCCAAATCCAGCAGTTGTTACCCCAGCATTCTTCAGGAATGGCAGTGGTCTGTATAATGTGGGTAGCTTGGAGCAGTAATGCAGTAAATATTTTTCCCCAAGTACTTTTCATGCTTGAGTTTTAGGTTTTCAGAGGGATATTTTTATTTAAAAAATTTTTTTTTGAAGGAAGATCAATGACTTAATGAAAAAAGTCTGAGATGCAAGAGCAAGGCTATCGCTCCAAGAGTGCTTCCAGATTTACATAAATAACATTCCTGCTGCATAAACATCTTGGCAAAGGCAGAGCATCTAACCCCCCTCCTACTCTATTGGCCTCCACTAAATTCTGCAGAATATTAAAACCCCTTGATGGTAACGTGTTCTCGGCCAGAAACAAATCATTAGTTTGGATGAGGGCATCAGACTGCATCTGCTCTGTTCCCTGAAGTTCCAAGTGCAAGAGATTTAGGAGGGAGGGGAGAGGATTTCTTTGATAGAAGGATTTAGAAAAATGGCAATTGATAGAATTTTTAAGCAGATACAGAGATGAGGGGACACGTCTTTCCCAGAGACACATGGGAATGGTCTGGAGTAATTAAATGTGGAGATGGGCTCAAGCTGTGCAGTTTGGAGGTGGATCTGAACACTCAGGAGCTTTTGTTCTGCCCACTGCACATGGCTGAGATGGTCCATTGATCAACTTTATCAGGAGTCAGGAAGGGGTAAATCCAGGCTCATCTCTAAGTGAAAAGAAAGGGTGAAAAATGGAAGAGGGGATCTGTGAAATATTGCAGGGGACTGACTCTACCTGGCTGGCAGGGAGCTGCAGTGAGGGAGGGTCTCCATGCTGCAGGGCCATCTGATGGGCCTGGATGTTGCCCTCACTGCCAAAACTCCCTGGAGAAGGCAGAGAAGAGGGATGGTACAGATGAAGCCAGTTTTTAATTCACCTTTGAGTTTTCTTTCACACCATGAATTATTTTGGCATCAGTCCTACACTTCCAAGAAAGCACCACATAGCCAAAGCTACTCAAAGCAGCTCCTGCCCACCAGGGCAGCAGGAGATTGATTCCACCAGAGGAACTCTCTTTTACTGGCAACATTATTGAAAATTAGGGAGAGTTGAGGGTCCTTTTTCTCTTTTCAATCCAGTCTGTCTCTCATGCTTTCTCCCTCCAGAAAGAACCAGCTTTCTGCCTCTTCAGAGGTTCTCCTTTAAGCCCACAAGAACATCCTGCATGGATCTGCAGGGACAAATGATTTCTTGAAACACGCTGGTCTTAATCAAATCTAATCTCTCATGACAGGGCAGAGCAGCCTGGACATCCCTTAGATTTAGCATAGCTACTCCAAGCAGTGCTGTTATGTCAAAATTATGCAACCTAGGCTTTGATAGGCTTTGGGGATTTTCTCTCTGGTTCCTTATGAGCCCGTTGGTGCCCCTCACATTTCAATGACCACAATATGAACATTAAATGTATTTCCTTTCCCACAGCTGGATGCTGTCCCATCTGTTCTGAGACAGCCAAAGCGTCAAGTAAGCCAGGCAAGGCAGACAATTTTTCATGCAAATCTGTTGACTTTAGGATTTTTAAATATATGTCTTTTTAATAACCCACAGATTATCTCACCAAAAAAAAAAAAAAAAGAAGAAAAAAATGGGTAATTTGCACGAGTTCCTCCAGCAGTCCTTGGCATTGTTAACCAACATTGCAATGCACATATATTATCCTCAGAAGAAAACCTGGCAAAAGGACAGAGAGAAATGCCATGTACAGTCACTCTAATGGCTTAGCCTGGGATGTTGTATCTGACAGTGCTCAGCCTGGATGCTCCAGAGGGATGCACAGAACCCCCCAAACAACTGCACCTTCCAACCACTCTGCAGCTGTGCAGCACAGGTGGAAGAGAGAAAAACCAGATTTAAAGTATTGCACCAGCCCCAGGCAGGGGGATCAGGATTTATCACAGACCTCCTTCCCTGGCACCTTCAGCATCCCTGTGCCCCCTGGAGCAGGGTGGGCAAACCCAGACCCCTCCCCTGCCAGCCCTGCATGGCTGGGAAGCACCAGCAGCACCCACAGAGTCAGGTCTCAAAAAGATTTGCACAAAGCCAAGGAAATAACCTGCTAAATGAACCCACCCATGTCAGAGGTGACCAGGTCAGTATAAGCACAGAGCTCAAAAGTGATTTAATTCCAAAATCAGCCAATGTCTCAGTGCAGGAACAGCCTCTGCTCAACACACACTGACTCACGTGCTCATCCAAGCCCTTGGAGCAAGGCAGGGATGTGAACAAATGAAGTGACTTGTGCCCATGAAACACCACACCAGTGGCACAGGAGAGCCTTTCTCACCTCTGGTTTGCAAACCACCTTTTAAATCCCTTTTGCTTTTTAATGAGATGCTTCACAATAGAACAGACCGGAGGAAGCAGCTGGCAAATCATCCTGTGATGAAAGCCAAGGATGTTAATTGCCTTCCTGCCTTACTTCATATGACAAATTTGCCATCAGACCTCCACCTGGAAGGAGAGGACACCCAGAGGAGTAGCTTCCAGCCCCTGGATTTCATGCCTTTTTCCAAGAAAAACCTGCTCTGGTGGTCACCCAGAGCACACCTGACCTTACCTGGAGTCTGGGGAAGGACCAAACTGAGAAGCAGCAGGAAAACAGGAGAAATCAAACCCATCCCAGACCTACAGGTACCTCTCATTCTTTTAAAACTTAAGTGGATATTTGACTTACCCAGGTGCAGGTAATTTCTCCATATTTAAGGTCTGATTTATCAGGGTCCAGAATAACTCTGGGAACCTCACACAGCCAGGACAGCAGGACACCACTGGAATAACAGGAGGAAAAGGGAACTTGCTGTATTCAAGATCTCTAACTCTTCTAGCACTTTCTGCTGGGGCAGCTCTGCAATCACAGAGAAGGTGTTTGCCATTTTAGCAGCAAAATCACCATGGAAGAGGCAGTCATGGGCTCTGTGTGGAGCATCATGCAGACCCAAGGCTCTATCTTACAAAGCAGGCCATTGCCCTTTCCCCAACACACATTTTACCTGGGAATGGAGAAACCACAGGTCTCTAGAGAACGTGGGAACTTTGCCACTTCCTCCAATTCCCTCCTTAAAAAAAAAAAATTAAAAATCCGGCTTGTTTTCTGAAACTCTGCTTTAAAGAGCTGAGTTCCTAAACCCAGAGTGTGTGATGCAGAACAGCTGACTTTATGTAAGGCTGTTATTAGAAACAGCTCAGTGCTGAGCTGGGATTTCATGGGATGCACCTCGTTCAGAGCCTGGGCAGATGCACCATGAGCGTGGGTCCATCCACACAGCCTGGCTAAGAGTGAGGAGTTTGCTGCCTTGCAGTGCCTGGGGCAGATCCTGACTCAGAGATTCCTCCACGTTATTTTCCATGGGAGGAAGCAGGAGTTATTTTGCACAGGGTCTGAACAGATGAGATGCCAGCTTCTTGCTGGTAAATACCACTTCCAACCTCACTCGCAGGCTCCAACAGATGTTTCTGCTTTTCAGAGTAATGGAAATTTTATGGACCATTTTCTCCTCCTTCTCCTATTCCCTGGGATGGAGCAGCAGATCCAAAATGCCCTGGGAAACACTGTGGTCTCCTCCTGAGACTCACTTCAGAGCAGTGTCTCCAGCAGATCAGGGACACAGAGTCCAACCACTCAGTTGTGGGTTGGGTTCCTCTGGAGAACCAGACAGCATCTGCCACCAGGCAGCTGCACAAAGGCTCCACTGTCCAACAGCTTTCACTGGAGAAGCTCAAAATCCTCCTGAAGGATGAGTTGCTGGCTCCCAAGCTCAGGGGTACACAAAAAAGCAGGTTTAAAAGATTTGGGAACTGTGGTATTATTTTTACGTCCTTGTGTTGGTCATCATTTGTTACAGCTGGAGAAACTGAGGCAGGTGAAGTCATTCACTGAATCAGAGCAGAGCTGGGACTGATTCCACATGTACAAGGTACCAGTGTGCTCATCACAAGACAGCACTTCCCCAAAAACACAGAGTGATGGGACAGAGAGAGAGAAAACCTTTGCCAATGCAGACAAAGTGTGGGATAAAAGGGTCTGATGTGCATCCTGAGAATCCACATTTTCCCTTGCCTCCCTCTCATGTCCCTGGGCTCAGCCAACTGTGGGAGAACCCCAGCATCCCCCCAGACTGCTCAAATAAATCCTGTGTTGCAATGCTCCTTAAGCAAAATCCAAAAAAGAAACTTGGGGAATCCCATTGACTCACAGCTGTATTAATTATTTTTTTTTAAGGTCCCAGGACTTAGTGAATGAGAATATTATCCCATGGGGATTGAGAACACAATGGAAACAGGAAACTTTTAAAAAGCATTTCTGTGGAGATATTATCTCAGTGCTGTAGGACACAGGATTTACTTAATTGCAGCCAAGGAAGTTTTAGATTACGCTCTGCAATGTCTGCACGAACGTCTCAGCTATCACAGGGAAGGCTCCTTGCATGGCTATTTCCTTTAAGATATGTGCCTTACCCTGCACACGTTCACTGGAGGGGATTTGGTGATAATGCAACAGGGTTTGGAGCACTTCAAAGCCTTAAATGAGATTCAGGGCATCACAGCCCATGATAAAGAATATGAAATTGCTTTTCTAGCAGATGACATTCTGCTTTCTCTCAGTGAAACACAAGCCTCTATTCAATGCCTTGGAGAAGTTTGAGAGGTTAACAATCCTGTTTTGGGTTCTTTTTGTGTGCATAAATATGACCAAGGTAGAGGCAATGCCTCCAGGCACCTCCCCAGCAAAATCCCTCTTAATTTTCCATGCCAATAGTCCCTAGAAGGATTCAAATCCATAAGAAGCCAAATCTCTCTTCACTTAAATAAACTTATAACAGTAAGTCTCCAACTCTTTTATGTGACACACATCATGATTTTCAGAGATGGTCTAACTCCCCATTATCCATGCTTGATTAGATCCACTTAATGAAAGTGGCCATCCTCTTGAGCACTTCATTTTCTGCAGGGGCCCTCAGTACTTCAGCCTTTAACAACACTTGAACCTAATCCCACACCCCATTCCTCAAAAAACAAAAAAACCAAAACAAAAAATAAAACCCCAAAAAACCAAAAAACCCCACCCACAAAAACCCAAAAAGCCAAACCAAAAAAATAAAGGAGAAAACTAAGTAGAATACTCATCAGCTTTATACAGCCTCAGGTGGGACAAATTTCACCCTAAGCAGCACCTAAGAATCCAAGTTGCTCATACTGCAGGAATGATGGAAACAGATTCACTGCAAGTTTGTGTCCTGTGTCCCCAGTTTTTACTCCTTACACTTTGTTGGAATCCAGGGCACAGGGAATATTTCCCTGCCTGTGTTGGGGAGCCCTGACCCCCAGTCAGACGCTGTTTTTAACCTTTGTCCCAGGAAAAAATTGCTAGGGCTTGGATGAGTTGGAGAACACAGGTGTGAACTAGATACGAAGCAGTAGTAGTAGGAATCTATCANGGGGAAACAACAGCCAAAAAGCCCCCAACAACACTTCATACTCCTGCTCCTGCTGCCCTGGAGCTCTCAGACCTCATAGCTGGGTCACTGCAGTTTCCTGAGGGCTGTGTGTGAACAATCCCCAGCATTCCCAAGCTGATGTGAATGTCCAGGCACCAATCTGGGATAGCTCAAGCTCCTCCAACCTTGTCTGTGATGGAAACACCACATTTGGGTCCCCTTTGTTCACTCACTTGCCAATTCTACTGAAACTGCTGAGGATCCAGATTGGAACTTAACCCTTCTCACATTGTTGAACTTGGTTTGATGGGTCCAAATATCTTCACATAGAAACAAACCCATTTGATATTGGGTTCATTTTAAGGGAAAAGTCAGATTGTCTCCTCAGTCCTGCACTGGAACTGTCATGTGCTATTTTTTGCTCCAGCCTTGTGGCCCCAGGGACATCAGGTCCACAGGGTCATTCTGCAGGTGTCCTGGCAAATGGACCATATGGAAAGAATAACCAGGTCTCTCCATGCCAGGGGCTTCTCCAGCAGACCAGGGAGACACTGGCACCTCCAACAAATCTGTGCTGAAAGGTGTTCAAAGGAATCAGCAAATCCCATGTCAGCTTGCCACCTGATCCTAGCACTGGAAGATTCCAACTCCAGCCTTCAGAGACAAGACACCTTGTTAATGAAACAACACAAATTAAACAACCCAGCTTCCTTGGATTTCTGTTAATTTGGGAAGGATGCCTAAATTCTGTTAATTTAGGTAATCCAAACTGCAATGAGATGATGGGTTCAATAGCCTGAACTCTGTGCACACAGAGGTGTGTAGTACAACATTCCAGATACATTCCATATACAATGGGCATAAGCTCCCAAAATCTCCAAGGCAATCATTCCACACCTCTACACAGATCAACAGTTTAGAATTCAGCTAAAAACCCCAAAACTTTAGTTGTACAAGAGAAAATGAAGAGATGCTTATGTTTGCTTTGTTTTGGAGCAGAAAGCAGAGCACTTGTGTGCAGTCAGTGCTCCTGGATCCATTATTACATCTGTTCCACCAGATTTCCCTGCAACTGTTCCTCTTCTTTCCCAGGAACAATAAAACCCACGAGCTGCAGGCCAAGTGGCGAGTGTCCCATGACCTGCTCCAGCTACTGAAGCTTCTGAGAGGTTTTGAAAGCTACTGTGAAATAATGCAACCCAATTAATTCCATGTGCTGGCTTTCAAGGTATCAAAAGAAGACCTGTCTTTCAAGTAACACCAGAAGAATAAAAAACTATTAATTTTTAATACTAATTAACTCTTTCCTGATGTTGGAACAGCAAGATGAGGTGGTTTTACAGCTTCTTCTGTGCCTTTGAATGTACCCTTACACCACAGCCAGGCTTTGATTGTCCCACAGAGACCTTAAAGTCTGGCCAGGGTTATCTACCAGTAGTTGCTCAAAAAGATCCTTCCAAGGAGCTGGATCTCTGAGCTTCCTTTCAAAATGTGGCGCCACCAGATCCCAGCACTGGTGGTTCTGCTACTGAACATCCATTTAATCAAGAAATCATTATTTAAATAATCTCAATAAATGAGAACAGCCAGAAAAGAGTGTTATTCTACGACACAGCACAGAGGTTGTCTGGTGCTGAAGGTCACTTCCATCAGCACTACAGCTGGAGCCCCTTGCTCATTTTAAGCTTTTCCAAATGCTGCCTCCTGTCACCCCCTGGCCTCACATCCTCCCTCCCTCCAGCCAGCAGCAGCCCTGGCACAGTCAGTCCCAAAAAACCAAGCCTAGCCCCAGCCCTCCAATGACTTCACAGATTTTGGTGCTGTCATGAGAGCAGGAGTGGCAACCCACAACTGGGATGAAGAGGGGATGTGAAACCTTTCTTTTGGCAGCATCTCTACTTCATCAACTTGGACTGCTCCCAAAACACCACCTGAGGGACTGAAGTCAGCATCTGTTTTTTGCAAACTCAACTTTCTGTAAAGTTATGCAAACAAGAAAAGACTTGGAGTGGAGATGTAACAAACAAGTTCATTTTTCCAAGCCTCAAAATAAACAAAAATTTGCTTCTTTTTCTTCATGTTCCAAACCAAGATTCAAAGAGATCCTCTTTCATCCCTCATCCAATTAATCCATCCTTGTTGCTAATGTGAGGAGATATGTCCTATAGGAAAGCACATGCAGCTTTTTAAGAATACTGTGCTTTTTAGACTTTATTTTTAAACTAAATCAGAGATTCCTGAGCATTTCTGTGGTGACCTGGGCAGCTTTGCTGCCCTGGCTCATGGTTGCATGGCTTCCATCAACATTCCCAGTGGCTTTAGACCAGAAAGAAGACACAAAGCTATTCCCTTTCTCCAATGAGCATTGCCCAAAAGCTACCTACTTAGTTAAACCAATTCTGACAATTCCAGTGGATAAAAATCCTTTTCAGCTTCTGCACCAACATAAGTTGTTAAAGTTTATCTTAAAACCAAAAGACTTTCTAGAATACCAATCACCAAAATATCTCCACACTTGAGCCCACAATACCACATCTATTATTAATATAACCATCATTTAGAGCTACAATCAGAAATAGTAACAAAAATGTGTCACAGTAATTGTTCATCTGCAAATCATCTGTATTTCTCCAAAATAAATAAAGAATACCCTGCTCTCTCTCCCCTCCAGCCCCTTGTCACAACCCCCACAACCAACCTCAGGCAGAACAAGCCATAATGCAGAACAAAAACAAAATAAAATTGAAACCTGATAAGGCCACATTCTCAGGGAGAAGCCATGTGTGAGATATTTTTGCTTAATTATTTCAAGCAATGTATGGCCCCTTGGCTGTCACCAAGGTTGGCCTGTCAGGGTAATATCATGAGGAACTATTGTGCAGAGAATCACTAGATACTTCAAGTCTTTGAGACCCTGCTAATCAGCTCATGTTTCATATTCTTTTACCAACTTTTACACTGAAATAGAGCCCTTACTGGTACCAAGCCCTTTTTCTCCTCTTGTAGGTGTTAGAGAGAAGGTTGGGAGCAGAGATGTGACCCTTTGCCACTTTGCACGTACAGACATCGCTGCTGCCACCAGCTCAAAAGCAGGTTTTCAGTCTCACCAGACCCACAGAAAATGCAGTGTAAAGTCAGATTGCAGATAAACAGTGACTGTTGATTATGGCTAAAGAAATAACTCAGCAGGAGGGCATTCCAGTGCCCAGGCTCCAGCCAGTCATGCCTCAGTGCCCTGTGGATCTGGCTGAAAAGACAGGTGCTTTCAGCCCTAAATTATACAGGATATTGAAAAAGCACCCACTGATGATACTAGAAAGGGAGCTGTTTGCTTTCCAAATAGCTCCCCTTTGAGCTGAGCTGGGGGTTAATATCTGGAGGGAATAATGACATGATTTTTCCTCGGTTACACAGTGGAGTACATAATACACATTGTGTAAGGAACCTGCTGGATGATGTAACTCTGCTTCCATGAGAGCTCCAGTAGTGGGGAAGGCAAAGGAAAGTCTAACTCAAACACACCAGAACACCTTGCTGGCTGGAAAGTTTCCAAATAACCTAATAAGTGCATTAGCAATAAAAAAAATCCTAACCCCAAGACAGAGCTCATTAATGAGGTTTAGTATTTCGAAATTAATGAGAAAGGTAAGGATAGGCCTGGTGTCCTGAGTACTGCAATACAGGGAAAAACCACTTTATAGAAAATAAAGAGAAGCTGCAGAGGGTCACAGAAATCCCACAAGAGAGAACTGAGGAACTTCAGGCGAACATGGAAATCTGGCAGCGCTTTTAGATGGAGAAATAGAACAGCAGAATGGAGCTTCAGATGGCACCAAGAGCCATCCTAAGGAAAGAGAAAAGAAAAGCAGAGCAGCACTCACTGCAAGGGCTGATTTCAGACAGTCCATTTTGGGGAGGAAAGTGCTGGCAAAGGGAAGCAGGGAATCTGCAGTGTTTACAAACACCATAAGAAGAGGTAGAGCTTGTAATGGGAGCAGAGCAGAACGTCCCCCGTGGAAAGGGAGGGGGTGGGAAATGAAGAAATTTGGTAACTTAACTTCTTGGAATAATGCTTTTTAAATCTCTTGACAAGGTATAGACCATGACTTGTAAAACATGAACATAATGCCTCTGACAGTAAAGGGAATTTGAACATCAGACTCGTTCCTCCTGTGCAGTGCTATGGCAGCGATGCAGCAGCTGCCCAGGGAGCTGCACACACTTGAAAACAAAGGCAAACACAGCTGCCCTGGGTAAAAATTGCATCCTGTGCTGTATTTTCAAACCAAACATTTAAAGAGGCTGCTGGTTTTGGAAGTATTTCGTTTCCTTTGCAACACAGTAGCAATACCAGCGTTCCCAACACATCCAAACAAGAAATCACCACTGCAGAATGGTTTGGGTTGGAAGGGCCCTTAAAACCCATCTCATTCCACCCATGGAATGTCCCATGGGCAGGGACACTTTGCACTGTCCCAGGCTGATCCAAGCCCTGTCCAACCTGGCCTTGGACACTTCTAGAGGTGGGGCAGCCACAGCTTCTCTGGGCAACCTAAAATTAAAGCTAATAAATGGATCATGTTGTTAACTGAAGAACAGAAGCATGTCTCAGGTAACAAGTTTAAAACTTAGCAGCAAGAGTAACCAAATCCAAGTTTCAGCAGCTGATTCTGCTCTGCCTGTGTCAGAGCATCCCTGCTGCAGGCACGGGCAAGACCCCACAAGCTCATGTGCAAAGGAAATATCTTTCATTATTTTCCAGCTACTGAAAAATTCAAGATGTGCAATATCCAGCCTGTTTCCTTTCCAATATAAAGTCTAAAATTCTTCTGTGTTGAAGTGTCCAGCTACTGGTCTTACTCTTATTACTAGGAGTTGGAATGGTTACTAGGGTTATGATGATAACTTTTTTTTTTGGAGACTTCTTCATCCCTCAAGTTGTGACTTTCAAGCTACTTCGATCCCACAAATATTCCCATTAAAATGTTTATCCAAGACAAAGATTAATCAGTTGTTTCTTCACTTTGTTTTTAGAGCTCCTCTTACATAGACTCTTGTCTATGTAAGACACTGTTCTATCAGCTCAAGTGGTCATCCAGAGGGGACTGGACATCCAGGCACTTACATTCCAAGCTTCACTCCTTGTTCCATGTACACGTCCTTTTCTTGTTTACATCTCAAAAGATGAATTTCTACCTCAATGTACATTTAGTTTGTTTATGGGAAGCTGCTTCTGTCTGCATGAATTTCCTCATAGAAGTTTAGAAGAGGTCCTGCTGTAGCTGCTGAACTGTGAGGGGTTTGAGATGAAATGACCAAACCCATTAAACTTTAACTGACTGGAACCAAAACACCCCACTGGAACAGCAGCAATAGTGCTTGAAGGAGCAGCTGGAGCCCCTGGAGTACAGAAAATATCTTAACCTTGTGACTCCAGTGGCTGAATGTATCTGATGGAGTAAAAAACTAAAAAAACAGAGTCTGGTATATTTGTCACCAAAGAGTCCTGTTTATGGCCCTTTCCCTGAGAACTGAGACACTCGTTTCTGGCTGAAAACACCTCCTTTATCCCTGATTCCCTCCTTCATCTGCTTGTTCAGAGGCTGAAGTCTCTGCTTCACTCTGATTGCTCTTAATTTGTCAGCCCATTCCTTTAGAATTGATGTGTTCTTACCAAATCGTGAGAAAAGCTCAAGGCTTGGCATTCCCCATCCTCAGTCAGTGAGGACAAGACACTGTGGATGGTCCATATTCATAACTGGCTCATAAAAGAGAATACAAAAGGAATTATTTTACCAACAGTGCAAAATCCTTCAGGGCATTCAAAACTGGAACTGTGGAGTGTTGCAAGAACAGGCTGCAAGGGCAGTGGTGGAGTCCCCATCCCTGGAAGGCTTTAAAAGATGTGTGGATGTGGCACTTGGGGACATGGGTTAGTGGTGGCCTTGGCAGTGCTGGGTCAATGAGTGATCTTGATGACCTTAAAGGCCTTTTCCAACCTAAATTCTTGTGTGATTCTATGAAAATGACACTGTGAATTTCATCAGCCTTTGAACCATGATGGTAACACGAGGTAACTCACACAAAATCCACAGCTCACCCATGCTCTGAGCATGGCATCCAGCTCTGGAATTGCCCTTCCCTACATCTCAAGAGTTTGTAATAAAACCAGAAGAGTGATAAAAACAGGCTGTATGCATAGAAAAGTGTGCATGAACGACAGCTGGAGGTAAAGCATGAAGACGAATTGAATGGAAAAGCTGAAGAGACAATTCACTCCTTTTTCATTATATCAACAAATTAGGGTAAAACTAATGAAATAATCAGTCAGAAAAGGAAAGTGTGTTTCCTGCACAACAGCAATTTCATTGTGAAACTGATTGTCTGGGATGTTTCAGATCCCAGATTATGAGGGATTTGCAAAGAGCAGAGGAAGCAAAGGCAGGTGCTGTGAAGGCTGTGGGGTAGAGATGCAACAAACCAGCAGCACCCACCAGGAGGGATCAGATATGCTGATACATGCCCTCATCTTAAATTCCTCTAAGCAGTTACCTGTCAAAGTGAGATGTCTGTTATTCTTGAAAAGCATAAGCTAAGGAAGAGAACAGAATGTCCATGTTCCCTGTACTTGATCCCAACCCACTGCAGACAGTGCTTGGGACTCCCACAGCCACCCCCTCCTCCCTTCCAATGGGAAAACACACAAACTACTGTCATTTTTTTCCAGGTTCTGAGGAGATTCAGTCTCTGTGTTGTCCTGCTCAGCACAAAAGGCTTTGCTGCCTCTTCTGGACCTGCTTTTGTTTATTAACCAACTTAAAAGATCAAGGAGCACCTGCACGACAGGGTTTCTTCACCAGTATTTTGCTACTTGCATGCATTTGCATTGTCTGAAATCTGCACAGACTAACCCACTCAACACATCTTTTTTTGTTCTTTTCAATAATGTGTAAGAATTCAAAACACTTCTATTATAAAAACTATTAGCCCCATAATCAGATGGTCTGGTTCTTAGCTTTCTACTTAATAGTATTTCAGAAAGCAACATAGACATTTCCCAAGGTGTTCTCCTGGAATTTAAGTTCCATATACAGAACTCCACATATTTATATATTCAGTGAATTATTCCAGGTCTTGTTTCCTACCTGCTACTTTTTCTAGGGCAATAGAAGCATTATTTACCTTGACTTTCCTCAAGGCTTTGGTCACAGCTCCTTACTCCTTCTCAGAGTGCTGCTCTGCTCCACCTCCATTCCTGCCTCCACCTTGTGTAACAAGAACATCATGCCATTTAATATTTCTAGATTCAAGGAAAAGAAAACCACATTTGCTAAGATCCCACATGACAGCACAGCTAATTTAGTGCTAATGAAGATGACGCACAGGAGGTTGGAGGGGGCCAGGAGGTTCCATCTGCCAGGGAACTGCTCAGACTGACAAAGAGCTGCTGGTTTGAAATGAAGCTTTGAACACTTCAGAAGGATACACTTCATTCACACCTGCAGAACCCAGAAAATTCCAGAAAAAAACAGAAGCAGAGCGTGTTGCACGTAGCTGCCATCCCCAGCCAAGCTGGGATCTCATCACCAAATACTCCACTGGGATTCTCCTGTGGGCAGCTCCCCATCATTTGGGACTGGCTTCCTTTGACATTTAGAAGACATTCAATATGGATCACGGGGCTTCACTTTCACAAAGGTATTAATTTCCCAAAAACCAGAATATGGCTTGTACTCAGTCCCAACCATCTCTCTGCCCTCCCTGACCCCCATCCACCCACAGTCCATGTCTCCTCCTAGGAGACAGCCTGTAAACATCAAGTTGAAACAGTCAATAAATATCAAGATAATTAGACACTCACGACTGAGATAATTACACACTGTTGACCAACTGATCTTAGAAGAATGAGAAAGGACAAGCTCACATTTGCCTGATACGCTGAGCACAGACTGCTGTGAGCATGACACACATCACAGGGGGGGCGTGGGAGCATTTTTTGTCTTTCAAAGAGCCTCCCAAGCACAATTACCTGTGAGCAGCCCAGACAGGCAGGTCCTGTCTTAATGTACCAGCATCTGGATTTCAGCAGCTGGATGAGGCATGTACAGCCCTGGCTTGTATTTATGGTTCTGAAGATTTTGATGGAAAGTTGTTGGATGTGTTACAAAGGTTTATTTATGTTGATATTGTGTGTTCTTTTTGTCTCTATAATTAATTCTAAGTTTTTCTTAGTTTCTTTAGCAGAGGAGCTCAAACCAGCTTGCCCTTCTGGGAGGACCTGCTTCAACAAGAGTGATCCAGGTGTGTCTGCTCATGAGCATCCTTATCTCAGTGCTGGAGCAGTTCTTCCATCCTCCCAGCCTGAGGTACCAAACCTTGTGCTGCATCTTCCTTAAATTCATCACCAAGGAAATACACGTAGAAATTTTTTGTCCAGTATTTGCTTCATTTCAAGTTTGGAATCAAACAACTGGCAGGTAAAATCCCTCTTGGTCTTGAGCTGTCTGCAATATCCAGTGAGTCTCTTTCCACCTTCCAGCACTGAGGCTGAGCCTGTCTCTAAGGTCTCTGTCCTGACATAAACATCAAATCCGCAGAAGGTAACTGAAATTACTAACCAGGAATCATCTTCCCCACTGTGCAAAATGCAAGAATTGCCTTTTCCAAAATCTCAGCAGCACAGTCTTCTTCCAAACCATGGAAGCTCTCTGCTGTTCCCTAATCTTCACCTCCCTCATGGAATTTTTGGGTGTTTCAATACTTCCAATTCATGAGTCTTCCTATAGAGTGGAAAAAAAAGTCTTATTTAGAGCTCTCAACTCTCAATTGAAAAAGGTTAAATGACTTAAATTTTTCTCACATCTTGGTGATCTCTCTCAGCCTCCCTCTGTCTCCTTGCCTGTGATTCTCACTGGCCTACAGAAGAGTTACCAGAAATCCTCATCTTGACTCATATCTTGCTGTTACTCATCCTTAATCACATTACACCTAGACTACTGAAATATCTGCTTAAAATATTCCAGGAACTCTCCAGCTCACTTAAGCACTCAGGGTCTGGAATAATTTGGCCAGAAACATCTCATTTTCCAGGAAATGGATGATGTCATCCCATTATCTGTCAGCTGCACTGCACTGCCCATCATCCTGGCCTTCACAGCTCTCTGCTGATTTGCTCTCCTCATCCACCCACTTCACTCCAACAGATGCAAGAAGTTACAACAGTTTGGATAAAATTCTGCCATTTTCAAGCATTTTGCTGAAGCCATCAAAATATATCCCTTTAGATTATCTTTATTTTCTGTGGAACAGAGGAAGAGTGAGAACTGACCTCCTCTGGGACTCCTCTGGGAAGGTTTTGGCCTTCCCAATCTCTTTGATTGACTGATACATCCAAGAGGTTTGTGCCAAAAAGGGCTTTGCTAAGGCACAACTCACTTCTGAAAATCCAGTGGTGAGAAAGGCAGGGAGATGAGAACAGATCAGTGAGAGCAGGAAATGGGGTCCTAACTCCTTATCTCACAAGGTTATGTTTTTTGGGGAATAAGTAAGTGACTAGAGTTTACTCACTGAATTCAGGACAACTAAACCACAATATTACTCACAAGGAAGCCAGATGTTCTGGGCTTTCCTTACCTAGTAATAGCAACAGCATCTGGATCCTTGCAAATACACAAAATGACAGGGAATAGTGGGGAAGCCTGGATTTTTTTTTTAATTTGTAGGGTTTTTTTCTCTACAGTAGTGTGTGTGTGGAGAGAAATACATACCTTTTGATTAGGACAAGAAAGCATAACATGCTCAGGCAACAGAAGAGATCCTAAACTGTAGTTTTAACAGAGATTAAATTAAAATACAGCAAAATATCAGCAGAGAAGTAAGAACAAAAGGAAGTGTCACCAGGTAACCACACTGGGTCAGTGGGGCTGTTGCACCAACCCTACTGCTCTCCTTGCAGACAGCCTACACAGGACAAAAGGAAAATCTTAGGAAAACCCTGGGGAAGGGCCAGAATGGGATAATTCATTTAAAAAACATACACTGAGAGCACACAATGGTCAAGTGTAGTGAATTCCATCAGTCATTGCTGCAGTCCCTGACAGCCAAGCACAGAGGGAACCAGCCCCAACACACGTGGCAATGGGATTACCAGAGTGCTTCCTGAAAAATCCTGTTTGAGACAACTGCACAACAACTATCAACAAACAGAGCAGCACCATATTTCCAACTACACCTGAGGCTTGCATTAGGACAAGCTACCCAGCAGCTGTTCTTCAGGACAGCTTGCCTAAATAATTATTTCTGGGTGTATTACAGACCTCAGGGTTTTTTTTGTTTCACCCTTTTGGACCAAATTCCTTATTTATCCTCCTACTGTCCACAGCTTCTCTGGAAAGCTCCCCTGCCACTTGAAGCCAGCTGGTGTGACTGTGAGCAAAACACAATGACTCCTATTCTGGATCAGCTTTTACAGTCCCACCCTGGAGGTCTTTCTCCTTTATCTCCAACTCTTCCTTACTTCTTTTCAACATCTGGGTAGCTCTCCTGAGGCTCCAGAAATAAGCACACACTATACATCCTGTTCCTCCACCCCTCAAGACATATTGTAATGAATACAGAAAACACATGCTCCAGGATAATTTGTTATCTCATGCAGAGCCATTAGCATCAGCTTCCTTCCCTGGATGGAGTCAAGTCAAGCTCAGAGACAAGTTTTCCAGGTTGCACATGCCACATGTCTCCTTGTTCCTTCCTTCCCTCTCCTCCCATTAGGGACTATCCTTCCTGCTTATCAAGCCCAAGGAAAAAGAGCCAAACTTAGGAGGTCTCCTGAGATACTGATCTGCCTGTCCTATAATGCAAAGCAGTTTATTAGAGTCACTGGAAGGACTCAAAAGCCATATAAAACCAACACAGATTTCACTCATTCCCAGCAGCACAACAGCACCTTGCAATTCCTGGTAATAAAAGGATAACGGCACTGGCAGGACAGAGCTTGGAAGTGCTCCAGCTTGTCTCAGCTGAGGAACAGAGGGATTTCTCAGGGCTCTCATAGCTTACACCAGACACTGCAGGCACGAGGGATGGGGGAGAAAGATGGAAATCACCTACTCTGAAAACCTCAGTGATAACGTTACCAACAGACTCATACACTGTACACAATGAAACTCTGCTATGACACACTGGTCAACAGGCTTCCTGTCCTCTTTTTTTTGGCAGAAGCTACAAAAACTGCTAATCTCTCCCAGTTCCAGCTCGAGGGGCTGCTGGCTGTCTCATGCAGGCAGAACAGGATCAATGCTTTCAGCTCTTGAGGTCACCAGATCAAGCCAGCGGCCAATAGAGGCGACAACAAAAATTTCCAAAGCTGGACTATTCTTCTTGTGAGAGGGTTTTATTCCCAGCACAGGAAAATCCTTCTTAATACAGGGAAGCTCCTGGCAAAAGCAGAGTGGCTGGTAACAATTTGCTTCTTTCCTCTCTCAGACCCAAGTCCAAAGCCCACCAGTGGTGGTGGGAAGCCCCACTGACTTCACCAGGCTTAGCAGCACAAAGAGCTGATGGGGATGAAGTTTTGGAAGCATGGAGGTGGCTAACAGATCCCAGAAAATGACAAAGCACTTGGAGCATTTGCATACAAATGCTCTTTGCTTGTTTATTGCTTCATCTGCTGCTTGTAAGTCTTCTTAACACACCCTCTAATTCTGTTATTACAAAAAGGAGTGCATGCAAATAACTGCCTGAAGTGAACTCAAGCAGAGAACAATCTATTAACCACTGTGCTTATATTCAAAAAAGTGTTAGAAACCCTTAATAAGGAACGGTGGTTTGAGGGGAAAACCCTCAGCATTCAGGCAACTGCTGCAAACACACAGCCCTGAGTTACACGAGCTGGAAGGCAGAATTCAAAATGCAAGTGTTCATATTAAAACAAACTGCTAATTAAGAGCAGCCTTCATTATAGAGATTATGCATCTTCAAAGACTCCACCAGACATGCACATTTCCAGCACAAACCAGGAAAATACAGAGAAATACTCCCAGGCTGAGCCCGTTCGCTTCTTGTCCTTCCTGACCCTAAAACGGCCATTACACATCTCGAATGTTTAGTCTGGAAAACTCGGGGTCAGCTTTCGTGGGGAGCCATGAGAAAGGAGCAGCAGTGGCAGGGCCAAGTGACACCGTGCCCTGTCCCCTGCCTGGGCGAGGACCCCGGGAGCGGCTGCCAGCAGCGATCCAGCGGCGATTCCCAGGCCTCTGACGGGCTCTGGGCGCTATTTAGCAAAAACAACTCGCTCAAAAAATACCAGAAGTGACCCTGTCCAAGGATTATCTGCAAAATCTCCCCTGCTCCTTGTATTTTTAATGAAATCAAAGTATTTTCAATAGTAGAAATGTCAGGGTTTGGGCCAGATAAACAAGTTACAGAGACCGAGTGCTGAGTTTCGTGGATGCAGACTGGCATAAAATTAGGAAAAAAGTGCAGAAGTCACTTGTCAGATTTTAACCCTGGAGAAATAAACTCAAATGTTGATGTAAGAAAAAAGTATTTCTCAAGCCATGGCCTCGTATAATTTCCATTATTTGCCTTCCTATTGCCACCTGTTATTTTGAGAACTGTTTAAATAAAAGAAACACAGAACCAGACCTATCATACATTATATTATTTCTCTAAATATGGCTCTAAAAATGGCTTTTAAAAACACACAGTTAATTCAGTGGAGAGAAACTTGATTTACTGAAATAACTTGACAGCCTGAACTCTAAGAGGTTTTTCCAAACTTCAGAGATCGCCCTGCTGTTGAACATTGGGTCCAACACCTCCATACTCATGGCCAAAAGCAGGTAGACATCTTTTAAAGACACATTAGGTGGCTCTTTAGAACTTAAGTTTCAAGACAATCAATCCAAAAGGAAAAAATGAAGATTTGCCACATTTTTCTGTATTAATGGGAAAAAACTGTTGGTATCAGCAACAGTTGAGCAGAATGAATCACAGAAAGCAAAGTTCGAATAACTGAATTCAGAACAGCACTTGCAAATCTGATGGCAACTCAAATGTTAATTTTGACAAAGGCAACCAGAGTTTCTTTTGGCATGAGGAGCCCATTGATGCAATGTCAGTTTATTCATGCAGATGCACCTATTCTACATCCATAATGTAGTGATAAACTGCTGCTCTTGTTTTCAGCACCCTGCATGTTCTCACGTCATGCTGAGAACAGGGAATGACCATTTTGCTCCTGAAACACGTACAGGACTGAGAACAGGCACGTTTTCATCTCTGTATCTGCTGGAGACTTCTGTTTCAAACAAGAGAAAAGAAGTCTTTCTTCTGAATGCATATGATCATCATTGAACACAACGTCAAAACTGAAGGCTGAATACAAATTCTTACTCAGAAGGACATTACAAATTTTGTAAAGGCACAGGGAAATAAGTAATTCCATTCAGCCAGTTCCTTCTTCTCTCACCTCCAAATAGAAAAAAAAGTAGATTTGTGTTGGGTTTTTTTTTTTTTTTTTTTTTGTTTAGTTTTAATAATTTTTTCTTTTTTTAGCTTAGCTATCAGTAATTTTTCCTTGTATGGTAGAGATTTCTACTATTACAGCCACTGAAGACTCGGATCCCACAGCAAACCCCCAAGAATTAGTAATGGTCTCATTTTCCATCTGCAATACTGAGCAAGAGCCAAGGGCAACCCACTGCCACTGGAGGACTTGGACCATGAGCAGTTTTGCCTCCTGCTCTTGTCAAAGGCCACTGCTGAAAGCCTCCAAAGAGGACTTTATAAAAGTGGCTTTTCAAGGTTCCATAGAAATTCAAATGAACTTATTTCCTTTGTCATGGATTTCTGAGTCATCTTTTCCAAGGGAGGGGAGAGGAAATATAATCAGAAAAGGGAATTATTCCTATTTTACAAGAGGGAGCAGATCTACACTAGTCATCCTTTATCTTGTCATCTTCCTGACCACAGCATTGTGAAAAGCCCACAAGCAGAAATGGCAACAAACATCAATGAAATACTGTGCTCTTTGTATCATTAAGTCCTGCCATGAGGAGGAAGGGAACCCATGGCATCTTTCAACCCTGCCTTTGTTACTCACACCACGCCTTCTGGAAGGCACAGTACACAAAATGTTATGCAAAACCAAGCCATTCCTGGTAGCTTAGCAAGAAGCATTCATTACATGGCAGAAAACTTTCATTTCAGTGTGTCCTTGCTGACTTGAGCTGACAAAATCTGAAAAAGTCTGTCCCAAGGCCAGAGCTGTCCTTTGGTGGGTGCACCAAACAGTCCTGGTCCCCTTTCCCACCAACTTCTTCACTGGGATTCACCATAATTCCCAAGAACAGAAAGCTGGAAGCATGGGGAGATGGGTGGAATTGGGGGAAGGTGGCACCTAGCCCTGGGTCCTATCCACATATCAAGATGTGGTCACACCACAGGGTGAAGCCACAACCTCCAAAACATGCTGGTGCCTCTCTGCAACAGGTGGTGAAGCTGCTCTGCACTGAAACAGGGATTATGGTCACAGCTTTTGAACTCTTCCCTCTAAGAAACATTTTATGGGAAACTGTGTTTATGGGAGCTGGCTATCATTACAGCAGATCTTGGAAAAGCACAGGGCATTCTAGTGAAAGCATAAGCAAATACCTAAACTCCCAAAGCCCCCCTTTTTCCAGTAATTGAAGGGAAGACCCATTTAAATTTCTAGTCTGCACATTTCCTTCACTTTCCATCTAAAAGAAAGAGCATTTAGATACAAGGGTGTCAAGTGATATGAATCATCTTAAAAGCATTCAGTTTAATTAGACAAGGATAAGGAGGTTTAAACAAAGTCACTGAAATCTAATTCTCAGTATGAACTCCTATCATACAGCAGATGAGTGAAATCAGTAAAAGTGAGAAAGCAAGGGTTTAGCTGAGCTTATTTGTTACAGCCACTACTCTTGAACAAAGTGGTTTTTATGGCCATGAACCTCCGTGGGAGCAGAAGTCAAGGTCACGGTGACAATCCATCATTTTGGGAAGAACCCTACTGTAACCTCACATCTGTGCGTGGCAGGAATAAGAGGCAGCTGGGAGTAGCTACTCTGAGAATAAATCCTACTCAAAAGCCATGACATATCCATGCTGGGGTATGTTCTGGTAAGGCAGATGAGTCAAGGGAACTTCATGAGCGTCAGCTCATCTCCTGCCCTCGGAACAGATGCCACCACCCTGACATGGACAGCCAGCTGTGGAGCCAAGACTTCATTTACACACTACAATAAAACCCCTAAGTTTCTTAATAGTACACAAAAAACAGGCAGTCAAGGTTTCAATTCCAAGTAGATTTTTTTTTAATGCAGAATAGTTGACTTCGCTGTAATAGATTTGGGAAAAGGAGATGGGAGAGGACATGGATGAGGACAGGAAACTCTAAGAGACATGAGGCTTCAAGCTGTGCATTTTCTTCTGCATGGACAGAAAGAGACAGCACCTAATTGCCACCTCAATTCAGTATCAGTCCAGATCTGCTTCAACAAGAATGCTTGATCCAGCACCAGCTCTGAGTATGGCTCTAATGCAAGAAGAATTTAATTCAATAAAAGCAACCACCAAGATTTCTGCTGACAGGGGCACTTCTGCTTGGAGCACTTGATGGCCTCTTGACCCTGAAGATAAGGGGAGAACAAGAACCCAAACAAACATCCCAAATCAAAGTTCACACATTTTTGTGTTCTTCTCTGGGCAACCAAGTGGCACTGTTTCTTTGTCACTTCACAACCAAGAGAATCCTCCAGAGAAGGGTCTCTAGTGCCTTATCAGAACCAAAACAGCCTCAGGGAAGACCTGGTGGGTCTGTACCAGTAAAGAGTGTGGCATAAGAGGAGACAGCAGCAAAACCAGTGTGGGGAGCAAGGGAATCTCTAAGTCTGATTTTAAAGAGGAAGTCTGAATAGGAACCGTTTACTACCCCCATGATTATACAAAGAAAATGATATCATCAGCAAGATGAAAGACTGTACAGAGAGACAGCAACATTCATTACTTCCCAGCTGAAATCAGGACTCAACCTGGAAATAAAAGCTTCAGCTCCTCTGCGGTTGGGTAATTAAACACAGAAGGGGCTGAAGAGAAAAGGCTTTTCACTCACCATCATACAGACCTTAAAGGTGCATCCAAACTTCTTTCCTGAAGCTGAACTTTCATCCAGCTACCAGGATACAGTACTTGGCTCAAGTAGGTGGATGCCTGAACTTCCATCACCCACTGGAGAAACAGGACTTGTGCACATGGAGGTCAACACTCCTGTAACACTTTGGGCTCTTAACAGTTAGGGTCATTTCAGTTTTGGAGGTTTAGAGCAACATTTTTGTCTGTCCAGCAGCCTTACCCACAGCAGAAAGGCCTGGGGAGGTGAATTGTGGCACTTTTGTCAGAGGAAAGAGCTATTTCAACTCACTGGTGAGGTACAGCTCTGACTGAGCCATGGGCAAAGACTCTTTGTAGTGCAACACACAAAGTATTACACAGTCCAGATGTGGCTCTTAACAATGACAACCAAATTCTCACTGGAGGGATAGTTTTGCATGGCATAATTCACTACAAGTGAAAACTATGCGAGTCAAGAGAAAGATATAATCTAATTATTTCTGGTTTCTCAGGGCTGAAGGTGAGAGGGAAATTTAAAAGCAAACAAAGCTGCATTGCTCAATATGGAATGCTGCAATATAAAGAAGTGAAAATTAAGGTCCTGCACAAAACATGTCAATTTTCAATAGATATGGCACTAACATATATTAATATTCCTGACAAGCCAAGAATGTCAGATTTCTAAGCACAATATGAATCACATTAGAATTAAGAACAGCTGAGCCTGCACAACAGATTATACAAGTATTTATGAAGCACAGGAAATACTCAAAGCCAACAAGTTCAGCTGTATACCAATATAACTAATAACTGTTATGCTCCATGTATCTGGTAAAAAGCCACTTTATTGACAAGATAACTACAAATTAACAAAATACTGGATAAAATATGAACATCTGGGCAAAATATTGGGGGCATTAAAAATGCCCTTTAAAAGAAGAAGTCTGTTCTCATCAAAAGTTTTTTTTCTTACCAAGACTGAAGGAATATCAATGAATCATGAAAGCCATTCAAGTTGACCAAAGTTCTTCTTTGCTTAAAATGGCAGATTTCAAAAATTCTGGCAAAATGGCTTGAGGAGAAAAATAATCAGTGTACCCAAGCTCGGGAAGAAGAAAACACAAACCACAAGATTCAATTTGCAGCAAAGATGATCTGAAGCTATTTATCAGATAAGATTGAAACTGTCCCTATCTGGACACCTTTCAAAGAACTCTTATTTGGAATCATTAAAGTGTTTTCTACTATTGGCTGAAAACAACTGATGAGATTCCTAAAACAGCCCCTTAATTTAATTTACTTGGACATGAACAAATTAAAAGCAGAGTTACAGGATATAGTACTAATAATGCAGATATGTCACTGTAGCATTTTTTGTGCCCTTAATCAGTTTGATGCATTAAAATAGTAACTGGTTGTGATGTGAAAGAACTTTGCTAAGTGTTAGAGTCTTAAAAAAACATAAGATAAACCAGTGATCTGGAATGAAACACTGGAATTGAAGTCAATGAAAACTCAGGGTAAGATATTTTGGTTTTATAAAAAAAAAAAATATTGAGTCTTTAGCCAAAAAAGCAAAGTCCCAAGCAAAAACTGACATCACATTAGATTTTTTCACTGAGACACCTTTCAATCCACCTGCTAGGATGGTCTCCTTTGGAGCAAGGAAAGTCTCATTCCCCATCCTCCTCAGTGAGGTGTGGAACACAAGCTGTGAAGAGGGAGAGAAAGTCAGCACTGATACCAAAGACAAGAGCTGGAAGGAGGGGAGTGCCCACAGAATCACAGACTGGTTTGGGCTGAGAGGGACCTGAGAGTTCATCTCATTCCCCTCCCTGCCATTGCACCCACCTCCCACTGTGCCAGGCTGCTCCAAGCCACCCAGCCTGGCTTTGAGCACCTCCACGGATGTGGCACCCAAACACAAACACACCAGAGCTCAAGGTAAGGTGCTCAGGGAAACAGAAGAGGCCTGGGTTCATTTTCCCAGGTGGATTACAGATAAGCAGGGACAAAAAAGCCCCATGAATTTCAGTCATTTATTCACAAGAGCAGGAGACATCAGGACTGGACTCCATCCAGCTGGGAACCTGCTTCGAATGACCTCTCGGGGTCAGCCTCAGAGGTTGTGTAACAGTTTTGGTATTTTCTCTCTCTGTGGCACAATTTTAACAAACCTGTAATCACAGCACTAAAAGGTGGGAATCTGAGTACAAATCCCCATCCTTAATTGCTTTGCCTGGTTCAGAGTGGGAACTTTTAATTCAAGTCTTCCACTCATCAGGAGGGTGCCTGAACCATCAGAAAACAGTGATTTTTTTTTTTTTCTGGCTCACTAACCATTAAATAACTCACACAAAGTTGAAAAGGAACAGACTCAAATACTCACACAGATTATTTTATATTAAGGATGTTCAAACTTCTAAGCCCAACAACCCACATACCAAACATTTCTGTGAGATCAAAAGGCACATTTTCTGCTCTCTCCCTCACACAATCCCACACACATCTAAACTTCATCCCCTTACCAAACATCCTGGACACTTTATTTTCAGACTGACTGCTCTCTAAAAATTATTTGGTTTTGCTTCCTAGCAGCTATATTAAAACCCATTAGGAGATAAGCAATATCCAAGAGAGCCAGGGGATGGATCTCAAGTTGGGCTGCTCGAGACAGACACAGCTTGGAAGTCACTTTCAGTAACCCATATATATCCTGCAGTTGGGTACCCTGAGGTTTGAAAATCAAGCATTAGATGAAGCTGAATGGAAATTTCTACTACTCCATGCAAATGCTATAGTCAGGTAGGAACAGGTAAGAACCTAAAAATCCCCCTTGTATTGGCTTGTAGGTGGACAAGACACAGTAACATTTTCCAGCATCACCTTTGACTTATCATGGACAAGGGCAGATCTGACAGCTCCAGACCCACAGCATCCAGAGGTGCTACTCAAACTCACCACCTTGTCTTTTAAACACACTGTGAATGCAGACTGCAAGCAGTCACACACTCAGCAAAGAACATAAGAACCTGCTGTTATGCTAATGTATATGAACTTTAATCTCTAATGGCTTAAAAATTATTTAAATCTTTAAAATGAAATGAATTTACCTTTCATTGCAGATCTACTTCAATCTGCTGTATTAGAGAATAAGCAGGCCTGTTAAGTTTCTCAAGATATGGAATGGAACATCAAACTGAAATATCTCACCATCTCAGGACTAGATATCAGAGTTTAAGTAACTCTAGCAAAACAGGCAATATCTTCAGGAGAAAAATAAAATTGTCTGTTGGTTGCTTATAAAGTTGGCTTGAACTACAGAATCCCAGTGCTCCTTCACGAAGTGTTTTGCAAATACCTACCAAAAATACTCTCCTCATTAGGCCATAAAACAAGGAGCAGGACTGCATACTGACCATCCAAAGCAATTGTTTGCTCTTTCACACCAGATTAAATGTTGAGTAACCACCACCTTTTGTGGAGTTACAATGGTCCAAGTCAGAAATGAGGACAGAATTTAGTAGAACACATCTATTAACTTCCAGTTACTTGTGACAAAACAGGAGATGATCTATTTGGAGTCTATTAAGACTGCAAATAAACTCTATTTTTACAAGTGAGAATAGAAGAGTTATGGCCAATTTTGTGGTCTTTAAGAAATAATAGATGGTTTTGCTGTAGATCAGTTACTTACAGACCTACATTTTCTCCTAAAAGTATTTACTCTTGTATAACCTACTGCCTATAAGATTCTTTTCACTCACCTTTCTCACCCCTTTTAGGACTATTTAATGGATGCTGAGGGGGTCTGTAAAAATATTGCAGCAGATCAAGTCAAAAGTGAGGGAAATACTGACCCTGTAGCACCCACCACTCTCAAACCCACTTGTTTTAAGTATACACCAACTCTACCACGTGAGAAACCTGCAAGGCTGAAGAAGGCTCAGAAATGCTTCCAGACCCTTTACAAGCACCTCTGGAGATGGTCAAACATCCTTCTTGCAAACATGACAACATTCAGAACTTACCTGGGACCTCACAAACAGCAGCTAGCAGCACTAGAGAGCCCAGATGTGGAGGAAACAGCTGGAGCTCTGACTTCTTCACTGACAGCTGGAGCCTTCCCAATTAAAGTCAGAGCAGCTTTCAAGCCCAGTTTTTTGCTGTTCCAGCTGCACCTTGTGGTTCCCTGGGGAATGCACTGGCTGAAGAACTCCTGGTAGCATGGTTTCATAAAGCAGTGTATATACCTGCTTTGTTTCTTATTGCCCTGGGATTAAATCACATGCTGAGCTTTACTTTGGCTAATAAATCAAGGAGTAGAATCCTACAGCAGAGACTCAGTGTGCCAGTGATAAAGGAAAAAGCAAACTTTAGTCTATTCCAATTTCCAAGAACAGGATAAAACCTTTGAGGTACTGGTAGCCCCAACCAAAACAGAGGGGAGAGACTTGAACAAAGAGAATTTAAATGCTTCACTCCAGCTTGTCTGGGAAAAGACACAGCAGAGCCTGTTCTGTGCTCTGATAATTTTTCTTCCAAAGGTTCTAAATTTTTGTTATTCGCTATGGTAAAAACCCCCATGTTTTGCCATATAAAATAAGTACACTTCTCTATCACCCACTTCTACCAATATATATAAGATTGTATATTCTAAACACATCATTTGTCAACAGCTTGTAAATCAGGTTTTTCCAAGTAGTAACATTAGCCATTAATTGTTTTAAACTTCACAAGTGAACACTCAGACAGGAAATATGATACATAAACAGGAACAAAGTCTTTAGCACAGCATTCAGTATAGTCCAACCAAAGCCTGGCCAGTCTGTTAGAAACCAGCAGCAGCAGCTCTAAATACAACTGCTGGTTGAACAGTGAATGTTCTCCCAGTGATGTTTGTCAAGTTTGCTACTGAGCAATGAAAACAGCATTTTTTTCCCCACTACCTTTTAGCAGTACTGTCTTGAAATCTAGTCTCCTTCCTCTCCAAATCTTTAGAGTCCAAAACCTTACTGCAACTTTTGGTTGTACATTTTTCTCATGACTGAACCTAAATGTTCCAGTTTCTATTTGTGTGTCAGGAATATTCATATGCACCCCCCTTTTATATTAGTAGTAAACAGACCCTAAAATGCAGCCTCTGGTCATTTTTGTACCTTAGTCGGTGCAGAAGCTTGAGGAGGAAAGGTGAACCTGTCAGAAAACCCTGAAGTGGCTGTGCTGGAATCTGAGCACGGAAAACCCAACCACTCACAGTTTAGGACCAGTTTGTTCCCCCTTCCAAAGCCCAGCTCTAGAGCAAGTTTTGTTTTACTGGGAGGGTGGGCAGGCCCTGGCACAGGTGCCCAGAGAAGCTGTGGCTGCCCCTGGATCCCTGGAAGTGTCCAAGGCCAGGCTGGGTGGGGCTTGGAGCAGCCTGGGACAGTAGGAGGTGTCCCTGCCCACGGCAGGGGTGGGACTGGGTGAGCTTTAAGCTCCCTTCCACCCCAAACTATTATATGAGTGTTTTATCCATATTTACTGGTAAAAAAAATCCCATTACAACTCATGAGACATCTGAACTCCCATTTGTGGGAGCAATTTGAGTCCCAAATGCATTACAGAATGATGTACCCCAGAGAAGGGAACAGGAGTAGAGGAGACAGACAAACATTGAGAGACAATGTGTAAAGTGGTATCATGTTATTAAAACATTACATTAGAAATAAACAGAACATAAACCAAAAATAGGTTTTAACCAGGTTTAACTTTTTTCTTTTTCTTTTCTTTTTTTTTTTTTAAATTCAAATTGACCCAAAGCAAAAACTTACATTGCAAAGGAAGAACAAAATACATGATGGTATTGGTAACACAGCATTGCATGGAAGCTGCACTTGTGGGCAGGTTTTTTCCTCCAAACCAGCCCATCCTGGTAAAGATGCCACATCTTTTCTTTTGCCTCTGGGTACTTATCTGAAGAGTTTGTCCAGATGTGTTCTCCTGTGATTGCCAACCAGAGCCAGAAAACCGAATTTTCCACGCTATTCCAAGGAAGCCAGAGTTATTCCAAGCATGAGTGATAGTGAATTAAAAAAAAAAAAAAAAAAAAAAAAAAAAAAAAAAAAAAACAAAAAAAAAAAAAAAAAAAAAAAAACTCACCTTTTAAAAACAAAAAAATATNAAAAAAAAAAAGAAAAAAAAAAGAAAACAAACCCAAAACAAAACAAAAGAAAAACCACTCGACCTTTTCAAACTAACAAGTATTGTCTATAATGTAAATAGTTTAGAAATATGGTAATTAAATAATCTAAAAAACACTCTTACTCTGCTGTACATTTATAAACATAAATATTTACAAAAACTTCTTTCTGCTTTGTTTTAAAGGATGAGGTTTGCAGTTTGTTAATGATCAGAGTCTTTTACTCATATTGATTCTTTGGTGTGTTTGCCAATTTTTTAAGGTTTATTAAAAGTGTTCAACCGTGAATTTTAAGGTAACGGAACGAGGCTACATCACAAGTCTCTATTATGCACTTCTCCTCCCACATTCTAGTCCAAATGAAAAACAAAGGTCAGTTTGTTCTTCAAAGTATTTGTGCACAATATTGAAAATAATAAAAAAAAAGACCAAATTCCCCCTTATTGAAATTTGGGTGGGATTATCAACGAATACTCCTACTTTATCTGCACTTGAGCACATGGATAACCAGAGATAGTGCGCACAGGACTATCAGTAGGTTCAGACCCACGTGTGCTGTGGTGCTCTGCAAGAATTATGTGAGAAACCAGCTACAAGAGATGGCTTAGCATTGCAAAAAAGGGTGAGGGCTTCCCTCCACCCTGGGAAGAGGAGAGGATGAAAATTAATTTAAAAGAAAGGCTTTTTACTGGCCTAAAACATATGTGTGCTCCCTTTTAGATGTCAGTTACTTAAAAGAAATAACCAAAAAACAAACCTCAAATAATAAATAATGGAATTACACATTTCTTCATTAAATAGCATTCTTGTTACCAACAAAGTCTTCCATAATTTTCTTCAGTCACAGCAATAGACAGAACAAATAATTTGCCTTAATATAGATTGCAACTAAAATATACTCTAGATTACCTTAGAAAATATTACTGTAAAAATTCAGTGGGGAAGGACATTGGTTTAGACCAACTTACAAGTGTAGTGAACAATACCAAGTCTGTTTTGTTGGTTTTTTTTTTTTTAAAGAAAACAGTTCTAAGATTACGATTTCATGTCAGAAAACGGAAGATTTGTGTTAAACCCTGCCAGTTTGCCCTGTCTCAGCACTGGAGAGCTCAAAGATTGGAATGGCTGATCTTCCCTCCACAGGGGCCCAGAGACTCGAGCCACGCACTCGAGCTCCTGCTCACAGCCCACAGCTTGTCCCTACTCCACAGATACAACCAGGAGGAAGCACTACAAGCTCTAGAACCCAGTGCAGGGTGTTAGGCTGGACTTGCTCACTCACACTGCTGAGACATGAACTTTTGGTCACTGCTCCAGCAGCTGGACTTGAACCGGTACAAGCTGGAGATAAAAAGGTTCAACACCCCATTCCCAACCCTCTGAGCCATGAATTTCCAAAATCCCCTATTGTTTGGAAACCTGATGCAATGCCAGGCACAATAGGGACAGATAATCCTCCTTGCTTATTATGGGTTCTGGTGCATCCATTAGCAGTGATAAGGTTCATTCTCAGGGAGCTGCAGTCCAGGGTTATCAAATATTAAAAGGAACTAGCAGAGTTAAATAATGTGAGTTTACCTGCCTTACCTTGCTTTTCCTATTTTTAACACTAAGTATTTTGAAAGTGACAGTGTGAAACTTAAAAGCCATCATCATTCCTTTCATCTCCCACTTCGGTTGGTGCAATTGGTACAAAAGCTCTCCTCACTATCAGAGGGGCTCTTCTGGAGCCAGGCAGATGCCAAAATAAAAGTAGAGAACACTGGCAAGAACCATATGCTGAGTCTGTAATGCCTTGAAAACAAAGAGAGGGAAACAACTGCACATTTTGGCTCAATCTTTTGATCAAGTAATTTTTTCCAACAATCAGAAACAAAACTCTGCAACAGATCTTTTAATACCTGGTTTGAAAGACACATTCACTAGCCAGATTTCAGCACTCCTCTCAGTTTCTGCTTTCTGATTAATTGCAAAATTTGAACTTTCAGTGTCAGTGAGGCTTGTCTTCTTAGTTAATAACTTATGTGCACTTCCCACTCTCTTACCTGAAACAAACTGAATTTCAGAGCAATCAAAAAAACCCCTGCCCCCTGCACTGCTTTTAAAACAAGAGGATTTGGCCAATTTACTTTTTTTTTTTAAGTGGACACAATTTGTCTGAGAACCCGTAGATAAAAATCTCAACTGAAAGTGAAATAAAGCAGGTTATACATTCATGAAATTCAGGGAGTAATAATGAACAGCAACTGCTGCACCATTTCTGTAATGTCACATCAACACTACAGTGAGGCAGCAGCTCCTGCTCTCACAAATAATGCACTGAGCCTAAATGAGGAATAGTGAGGGAATCACACATCAAGGGAAAATACATCAGAGAGATTATTGCACAGGAGGCACTCTATGAGCAACAGAATACATTGGCTTCAAAAAAATCTAAATTTGTTTCCTCTTAAGTTAATGTAAAAAATACAGAGGCTATGCCTCTCTGTAGTGTACTGTCACTGATAAAAACAGACTTACAAACAGCCCATTCAACAGGGAATGTTGGGAAAGAGGGTCTGAATTTTCTGGGCATCCCAACTACAGTAATTAGGAAAAGAAAAATGGAAAAAAAAAAAAAAGCCAATGTATAGACTCTCAAATTGAACAGGATAACTGCATTTTTTTCCTCAATTTCCGAATTATGTTCATACAGTACCAGAGGACATGTCAATTATCCCCTCTTCCCTCTGTCCTGCAAAAACAAACACCTGGCAGAGACAGGGGTCCTAACAAACTGGGCTCTGGAGGTCTATCTGTATCCTTTTGCAGGACTGGTGCCTTGATTTCCAAACTTTTATGCTCTTGCATCATTGCTCAGCATGCCAACTCAAACCAACCACTTCCCCCACGGGGCTGCCTTCCATCTCCACGGCAAGTCTGCACACATAATGTGAAAACAAACAGAAAACCAACAGCAATTTTTAAAATGCAATATTGTATAGAAAGCTTGGACCTTGTAAACTTGGACCAAGAAACCAAAAATTAAGACCTTCTAGCGTGTGGTATAAAAAACCCAAGGAAATGTATACCTGCCTTCTGACTTCACAGAAAAATCAGAATTTGCATAGGATATACTTTGTGCAAGGCAACAAGCCTCTTCAGTATCTGGAATAGAACTAAACTTGCTCACAGTTCCTCTCTTCATGGATATCAGATATCATCAAATTTGTGTTTTAAGTAGTCTTTCATGACCTTGGCAATGGGTAGCTCATCAAGCAGTTTGAGGTTTTGAAGGCCTATACACTGACGGATTTTAATTCGGCATAGATCTTGCAAGTTTCTGGGCTGTCCTGAAAAGACAAAAGGAACACATAAAAATAAAATTATCACATTTTAAATGTATTTTAAGACATCATTTACTTCGCAAAATGACAGGGGTTTGCTGTTTCCTAAGAGGGAGAGGGAAGGGAAAAATTACAAGAGAATTACAAGTTAATACCTTTTTAATGAACTCAATGAAATCAAGGGATGAATCCTAAAAACATTTCTATATGCACATAATTTTACTGATACCAATGCAAAGTGATTTCACCCATGTGAGGATTCCCACCAGGTGGCAACATATGCTTATACATTACAGAACAGCAGAACTCCTCCATTTAACTTTTTGTGGATTTTTTTTCTATCCTTGGGGGAAAAACCCCTCAGTCTTGCTCTTCTTTCAAACAATGAGACAGAAACTTCTAAGTTCAGCTGTAACAGGACTAGGAAGTTTCCTTAGAGAGTGAGGATTTATAAAAGTTATTCCAGGATCGTTGTGGCAGAGTTAAAGATTGGGGTTTTCTTTCCCTTCTAATGAAAAGATAAAGCCTTCAGGCTTTGGCTGCAGCCAAACCCTTGTCAAACAGAAAGGGATGAAAATGTGAATTAACCACTGTCCATAGGGGAAAAGCTTCACTGATATCACACTGTGCTAGGCTGTCCTTTCTCCCAAATTTGCGCTAAACCAGGACAAATACAAACATCAGCATTCCTGGCAAGGATTTTCCAAAATAATCAATTCTCTTTCCAGCTCATTCTTACCAGGAAACTACTCAAAATCAAACACCTTGAGAAACAGTTGAGGTTTGGTCTCTCTATCCAAAATAATCTCAGAAAATTTAATCAAGTCTTGTATCTGAATGTACCCAGCAATGGATCCCAAGGAAGAAACAAAGAAAGAGAAAAAGAGCAGAACAACAGACATTGAGAAATCCTGCCCCAATAAACCCTTCTAGCTTTCAGCACCGATGCCTTTGGGCCTTCCTAGCCCAGAGATTGCACACAGATCTATGTCTTTAATAGCTGTGAATAGCTTGCCCTTTGTAAATCTGTCTAGTGTTTTTTGAACCCATTCATACTTTCAGTATCCAAAACATCCTGTGGCAACAAATTTCACAATATAATTAGGCGTTGGCTGGAAAACTGCAAAGTAATTTTATTTATTTTAGATCTGCTTCCTGATGGCTTTGTTGCATGCCTGCCATTCTTTGAGTTACAAGGAAAATAATGAATAATTGTTCCCACGCCAGCCATGATTTTACATACCTTTATATAAACCTCCATCCTCCACTCACACTCAGTACCTCTTCCCAAAGCTGAAAACTCCAGCTAATAACCCCCAACATGGGAACCACTCCAAACCTCTGAATAAACTGCCTGCCTTTGTGCTTTTTCCTCATTCTGCTACAGCTTTTTTGGAGTTATTCCAGTAACACATCAAAGCTGTGCTAATCAATATTTTGATCATTGATTTAACTGTATAAGCCTCTTTTCCTCTATTTTTTTTTTCCCTCCAAGCCAAGACTTGGTTAAGGGATCTGATGACTGTCAAATTCAAAATACTCAGCACCCTGAACAGTGTAGGTGCTTCTGTTGGTATCTATAGAAATGGGCTGACAGACAGGTAGGGATTTTTAGACACTGGGATTTATCTTAAGCACTAAAATTATCCAGGGCAAGCCAGCAGAAGTAATGCATGAAAATAGTCTCAGGCTGCTTTTAAAGAAATCAGGTTTGAAATTAAAAAAACATGAAAATTTGAGCTTCCTTTATGTAAGCTAAAAATACTTTTATTATACTTATCACCACCTAAATGTCAATTTATTTTTAGTTAAATCCTTCATCCATGACTTAGAACACCGACCAGTGGTTATTTTGTCCACCAGTGGTTTCTTCTTGGCAATTTTTTTTCCACCTGAAGGAAAGAATTTAGGCAACTCAGACAACAGCAGAATGTTCAAACTTCAGAGAAAGGAAAGTTATTTTGGTAAGAAACCAAGCAATCTTAATGATGATAAAGAAACAGTTCTGATGCTTTAAAACAGGGTTCAGAAATCAAAAGTTCACTGCAAACAGCAGCACTAGAAATGATAAAGGACTAGAGGACTTTGTGTATTTTCTGTAGTAGAGTACACAATAAATCAGCTATGAGACACTGATTTCTGGTTTCAGAAATAAATGCCTTTTAATTAACATCCTACGTGGCTTTTGAGAACATAAAGGAACAGACAACTTAAAATACCCAGAAGAAATTGGTCATCAGTTAATTCAAAAAGACCAGATTATCAAATGTATGACATTTTCCCCTGATAAGCCTAAAAAATATTTCCTGGGAATGTGCTAACAATGGACGTTTCCAGTGTTAAGCACCAGTTGCTACATCTAGTGGCTGCTGGTGTCTTAGGTCACGCCTTGCAAATTCCAGGGTTATTAATGCATTTGTGATTTATTAGAAACGGTGTCTGGAACACTTACTCATTCTTGGTTGCATCTGAATGAAAAAGAAAAAAAATAAAGGATTACAGACCGATGTCAGTGAACCTTAGTTTGGCAAATGAAAAATGTTATTAGTAACTTGGCAAAGTAAGACAAGTTAAATGATGAATAAAGTTCTCTTTAAAAACAATTAGAAAGTAGCGACTTTGGTTATATCCTGCATCACAAGTTTGGGAAGTTATTTAGGCAAAGAAGCTGGAAAGGAAGAGAATTAAAGGAGAAAGAAACAGAAAACCCCACAAACACAAAAGGTACAACTGGCCTAATTGCCACTATCATGCAAATCAGCCACATAAAACTACTGATCACCTTAAAAACATCCAGCACATCCCCAGGGCCACCTTGTTGCTGTTATTTTGGATTTGCCCATGTGTTCACCAAATCATTACATACTTCAGTCAATTTATTTTGCAAGCTTAAAGCAGTAATCAAATAAATTAGAAGTATTAATTACAGGAAAAAGATGCATAGTTCATCTTTTGCCTTCCAGAGCTTGTGTTGGAAGGGAAAGCAGAAATCCCCACCAATGCAATTCTTGTGTACAGTGTCCCAAACCTGACAGAAAAGCTTCTTCCAAATAGAAGAAATGCAAAGCCTGAGCTTAAAGAATGGAGAGGAATTGCTTTTTGATTTTTTCTAATCTAGATGCAGCAGATTTCAGCATGTATAAAATGTAAGCATTTTCCTAAATCAGTTCTTCAGCTGCCAATGAAGTAAGTTTCTGAGCTTTCCCCCACTTAAATAATTATTTTACTTGAATAATGAAATGAGTCTTTTAAATTATTATTAAAAGATCACCCTTTGATGGTAAAGCAAAGGAAAAAAATCATGTTATAACAGCAAGAAATTATTCCAATTAATCTGAATTTCCACTCAAAACTCCATTCCATTTCTTCTTGCAGTTTCAAGATTTTTCTGGTATGGTATCTGAGAGTTTGCTGTTGTATCCTAGAGGCAGACAAAACTTCCATTTAGGATTTGCTACAGTGACCAAAGAACTGTGTCACTGCTAAAACTGCTCTGCACTTATACCTGTGCTTTCCCTCTACAGACAATGCTCACCAAGAAATAAAACACTAACTCACCCAATAAATCTATATTTAAGGACCATTAAGGCATATCTGTGATGCCTCTTGACAACACTACTTTTTGGGGACTTTCATCCAGTACTGTAAAGCTGGAAAAGGGGAATCCCTACCCATTTCCTCCACTGCAGATACAGAGCAAAAAAATACATGTAAAAACACAATGCAACAATCATGAATTGACCTTTCTGTTACCCACGAGAAAACTCGGGAATAACTGAAATTAATACATTCTAGGCTGCAAGAAGATCCCCTCTGATGTATTGTTTTAAGTACTAAAAGAAAAGTACTTTAAAAGCAAACAATCAGTGCCATTGGTTTCAAGTGGATAGGCTGTTTCTGAAGAAATTAAAAAATGAAAAATAACATCAGTGACATATTTCAGATGCCGCCCACAGTTTTCTCTACAATATTAATGCATCTCTCTAAAAAGTCTTAGAGTGGTGTTTCTCAAACTGAGCCTCTGCCCCTCCTGGGAATTCTGAAAGGCTGAAAACAGTAGCAAGAAACCATTTGGTAATTTCTTTTTAGCTACAAAGGGAACTTAAAAATAAAAATATTCCGAAACATTTCGCAAAATATGTTGAAACCAGGCTGATGTATGCTGGCAACAGCTCAGTTCCTCTAGAATATCAGGAAAAGTATTTATTTCTGCAGCAAGCCCTTCAATCCATCCCTGATTTCACAGCGGTGAAGGCATGCAGCTACTGCCAGCAATTTAACTGAGTTCTGAATTTCTTAGCTTTTTTGAGGGGGGGGAAATGAAAAAGATAATTGAACTTATCAACTGGAAACTCACACCCACCAGGCAGGAAACACACTGGGGAGGATGCACAAAACCAGGATCACAGGGAAAGGCTGGGATCACCTGGGGAATGACTGAGCCTGAGCCACGGGAACTCGGCTGCTCAGCGCAATAGGTCTAAAGCTTAGGAAATGCACTGGCTTGTACTCTGTAAAAAACAACAGCAGGATAATCGGAGAGGATACCTGGTTTTCCAGCATCCAAAACATCAGAAAAAGCTAATTTCAAAAGTCTATAGGTCTAAAATATTAATATCAGACAGGGATGAGTGTAGAATTACAGAGTGTTCATTGAGAGCGTGAACAAAATTCCTCCAGCTCGACAGGACACGGAGAGCTTTTTAACTGGATATCATACAAGTTATCTTAAAAATTCTGATTTAATTTTGTGTTCAGTATGCCTCTGCTAGAATGTCTGAGCCTGACATATGTTTTCATTGGTCTCTTAAAAATAATTCCCCACAATGAGTTTTAGATGTCTATTAAATTTCAGTCTCTCTGGCACAGAAATTATGTACTATTTTGGACTGAAAATTCCTATATGAAAAAGCAGAATGTCAGTAAGGCTCAATGTTATACTTAACAGGTGTATGAAATTCAGATTTGAATATGCTTGCAAAGGTATTTCTAAAAAAAATCTGTGACATCTCTGTAAATTCAGTCTCACTGAAATTGCTATGGAAATGCAGCTAAGATTTTCAACACCATAATGTTTATCTATTTTTAGGAGACAGTAAATAAAGTGCTCTGAACATCAAGACAGGCTTAAGATGCATTGTTATGCTATTTTAAAATTATTTTGCAGAGTACAGCATGGGTGTACAAATGGGAATAGAGCACGGCTGTACCTAAAACGCCACATATAAAAATACTCTCTAATTTTTTTACAAAGGCCTCTTAAAAAATTCTTTCAAAGTAAATAACTGTATATAGTTACGCAGTATGATTCAACTACTTAATACAGTCAACTGTAGAGTAGAAAATTACCAAATCATCCCCTTATCCTAGTTCCCTGTGTAACTGGATGACAAAGCAGACCTCAGTCATCACTGTGAGATTTTCAGCAGCACCCAAGGAAACAAGTAAAGCCTGAGATTCCAGTAAAGATCTTCTATGTTATAACAAACATGACAATACCGTTTCCTTTTCAATTATCCACGAAACAAAATATGTAGAAATCTACTTAATTCACTATGACACTTCTGTATTCATAAAAGTTAAAACTATGCAGAGAGAAACTTTTTTTAAATCTTCTTCCAGTTAAAAAATAAAATTCCACTGAAAAGTTATCTTGATTTAGCCAAGGGATAGAGACAAAGGATGTATAAGGATTTCCTGAACAGAACTTCTGTCTCAGCTATTCTGCACATTTACCACGCTATATAAATTTAAACACAGAATTACACTCTCTAGTCGAAGCCAAAGATCTGCCCTTTGAAAAATTAAAAAAAGGAATGCAGCTGAAACATTTGCAGTTAAAGTCACTGGGTGACCTTTAGATGTTGTTCCAGAACTGAAGTGAGCTCTTTGATACCTGTTTCCACACCAGACACATCACACTGCCCTGGCCAGATCATTTCCTGAGCTCTCTGCCTCGACACAGACCAGCAGCTCCTCACAGCCTCTCCACTCCTGAGCTGAACACAGATTCAATTAAAGGAGGGCTACGGGGAGGGGGAAGTTGCCAGGCTTTTTAAAAATTCCCTTCTTTAAAGATCCTAATTGAAATTTGTAGTATCTTGAAGCTTATTTAAGCCCTTATGTATTTTTCTAATACTTGCATTTTTTCTACCTCCCACATCCATTTTATAAATTTTGATATTCTCAAATCTCATTCAACTTCAAAATAAATAATTTCATCCAGGGCTGTGACTGCACATTAATTTTATAAATATACACACCACCAATAACAGCCTTTATGTATCTCTATCTTCATATAGCTCATGTACAGGCAGCTCTATTTTAATTTGCATTAGTGCATTCCAAGCTTAACACATTAATACTCCTGAAGAGGCAGGTTCAGACCACGTGAAAACTGAAACATTTACACTACTCCAAACCAGCTCTTTATCCAATGATCTTAGGTACTATGGTGGCTGCCAATAAATGTTTTTGAAATAGGAAAGTGTAATACAGATAAGGAGAAAGAAGGTGATTAATCAAATCATTGAGCAGTTTTCATCTTCAGTATTTTTTTTTCCCAGGGAGATTTGGCTTATTTTTGTATTGTGAAAAAGAGAGAGAGGAAAAAGAAAAACACACAAGTCTGAACACCAAGTCAACAGCAGACTCATGGTCAAAAACTCTGTTGTTCCTAACTTCCCGCTTTGTGCTTAAATACTGCAACACAACTATAGAATAACTTCCTCTTGGAATTATTCTAGGAGCAAAGGAATCTCTACCTGTAACCAGGAAGAATATCAGACCTTCAGGGTCAAACCCCAAAATCCAATATCTTCTTGCAGACTCTCAGGGCCAATACTGAGTATTTCTGAGAGCTTGGTTTCTTGCCTGTTATTCCCAACCGGGGACCTGGGCTAAAGGCTGCCATTATTACCGATTACAATACCTACCAAAACAAAAAGAAATTCACAAATGATCTTTTCTGAGAAACTGAAACTGTACAAATATGTTTTCCAAGTATTAAAAAAAACCAGCTACTCACATCTTACATGTAGACTACTAAATAGTGTCCCATTTATATGCAGCATGCAACTGCTTTCACTTGAAGACACAGATTGGTTTGATAACTTTGATAATTAATATCTATTAATCTTTAGCCTTAAAAATGTTAATCTACTGTAAAAATAAAAACTATTTCTTGTTTTACTATCAAATATACTCTTCAAAACTTCAGATGTAGATATAAAACTTACAGCTATGGATTTCTATATAAAGCACTTAGAATAAGATTCAAATAAACTGAAATTCCCATTAAGCCCCATGAACAAGGAACTGTTGCCAACCTTAGAAGAGTATCAGGAAGAATTCCAATAGAAAAATTGTCCAAAAATTTTGTAAAATTTTTTCTCTAGAAAATACATATTGCAGTAGACTCATAAACAAGATTCTTCCCCAAAGTGCTACAGCACGAGATCTCAACAATTCCCTGTACAGTCAGGCTTAACTGGGAACTCTACTACCAAAATGCCAGCTTGCTCTTTATCCATCTCCTCTCTTATACAGCATCTTAGTAAAGTAATTATTCATGAAAAGCAGGGAAGACAGTGTTTGGATATTTACAAAAAGGGCAGCAGAGTTTGTTTACCGTGGTTTGTAAACATATATTGATAATTATTTTGCTCAAAAGCACAGACCTGTTTTTGTCAGCGCTGCTTTCCCAGTTCTCCATCCAACAGCACAAAACTGGGATGGTTCCAACCTGTTACACTGGCCACAAATTAAAGCTACTTTTTTTTGTAGCAGAATTTACTTTTCAATTAACATTAAACCCTTAAGGTATGCAATCTGCAAGCTGAAAGTTACAGTACCTGTTTCCATTGGTCTTTAGACACTGAGGAAACACTGCAGCAGCTTAAGCTTTCCTGCTTACTGATACATCCCAAGACTGAAAAACTGCAGGCCTGGATATTATATCATCTCCTAAAATCCCTGACACTGCAACTATATAGTGAGAGGCTTCCAAAAAGGAAACCAGAAAGAAATGTGTTTGAATAAGAAGGGGCAGGCAAATAAAACCAAAATTGCTTAATTGCTTGTATTTCTTATTATCAACTTACACCTTTCCAGAAATTCTCTTTGAATTTCAGATATGAACAAAAACAACACCACAGATCATGTAGAAAAAGAAAGGAAATTCCAAATGCTTATTTGTGTCAGCTACTGACAACAGATCTCAGCTGATTCACTTCCAGCCCACACTGACTTTCAGTTTCTTTACAAAGTATATAGGTTATCTAATTCTCATTAAAAAACTACCACATTCAAAAAAAAAAAAGGGGCCGCAGGGGACAAAAAAAAAAAAAAAGGATATATGAAACACCCCATCCTCTGTAGTGCAGAGATCATTCTAGTTGGATGATAATTTACCAGGCCATCTTAACATATTTGAATTGGCAAACTCTGCCAAATGCTTATCAGCAATTCCTAAATGCTTTAGGCAATGCCACGATTATGAAACATTAGCACAGCATTCCATGTTGGGAGAGGAAAATTTTCAGTAGATCTAGTACACCAAAAACTGGTAATCAAAAGTGATCTGGATATTAGCAGCCCAATACTTTTTCTAAATATCAGAAGTCACGGTGAGTTAAAATCTCTCGTATTTCAAAGACATCAACAAAATCAAATCAAAGCTACACAGGACATGAAACCCCTCCAAGTTGCAGGAATGAACTGTGGCATTTTTTGGTCTGGTTTAGGGGAGGGAAGGAGGGAATGTGGGAGAACACAAAGCAGCCAAAGCTCTTTTCTGCCCTAGTTGTAGTGCAGATGAAAAAGCCATCAACTGCCGAGGATTTGCATGGCAATAAAAAAGCAAAACAAAAGACACTAAAAAACCCCTAAACAAACAACAGAACCAAACTCAAAAATCTTACGTGCTAAGGCCAGAAATAAAACGAGATTTTACAGTTCACTCCTTTAAAATGAATGCTTCCCATAGATATTTAAACACAACTAATTTAAATGAAGTACACTTAACATTAGCACCTTTGCCGAGTAAGAGATTCCCAGTATCACAATCCCTTCACCTTCCCAGAAATTTTCTAGTGCATTTAAATAGCATCAAGGGGCAGAGAGGAAGCATTTTTTTTTTTCTGGAGCTAAATTCAAAGCAGGTTTTTAGAGGACAATGTGTCCTGTGATTAACTTCTCTTACATACATACTTGTCACTTCTTGTAAGAAATCCAGACAGGGTCGGCTACTTCCAGAAATACTTATTGAAACAGCCAGTGGGGTCTGTCCTTCATAGTTCCTTGTGTTAGTGTCTGCTCCGTAATTATACAACATTTGTGCACAAAGCACATCATCTCTAAGAGCAGACAAGTGTAAGGGTGTCTGTCCATCTTCCAAGCGCCCCAAGTTTGTATCGGCCCCTCTCTGGAGGAACATTCGGCAGTACGAGTGATTGCTTTTGATCACAGCGTATCGTAACAGGAAACCATTCTGAATGTCGATGTTGGCATTGTGGTCCAGGAGGATTTTCACACAGCTTGACCTCTCCCGGATAATGGCCAGCTGGAGTGGTGTAGTACCTTTATCACTGAGCGGATCAACCTCAGCCTTGAACTCCAGGAGGAGCCTGACAAAGGAGTCTCTGCCGTAGTGAGCGGCGACGTGCAGGGGAGTCCAGCCGTCGTTGCTCTTGGCATTAATAATGTCACTTCTGTAGTCCGACTCCAGCATCAGGCGTGCGATCCTCGCCCGGCCGTGCATGGCTGCGTAATGCAGGGCAGTGAAGCCTCCAATTAAGTCCTTAACTGTGGGATCAGCTGAAGTTAAAATAAAATTTAAAAATAATTAGAAGGCGTTACGGTTAATCCGGTGCTGGAAAAGAAAAAATTGTTTTTAAAAGTCTCAAACAGTAATTGCTAGTTTTTCCAGGCATAGCATGACAGGATTTTTTGTACTTCAAACTAATTCTTGCTTTCATGAACAAGCTATATTTAAGACAAAGTTAGAAATATTTTTTTTTGTAACTCGTTCTTAAATACAATTTTTTCCTCATACATATGTTTCCATTCAACAAATACTTTTCCACATCTTCCTAGCACTCTTAGGAATTAATTACTAATTACTCTAATCTCTCTGTCCATCCAGTTTTCCCCCAGCTCTACAATATTACATTTCTTTCTCGATGTTCAACTTTTTATTTTCCCTTGTGTTGCTTCTTGGTCTTAAAAAGAAGCATGTGTAGAAACATCTGCTGTCCCAAATTGCGGATGTTTTGTGGTCTGGCAGCATTGTATTGTTTTTAGGGTGTAATGCTGTATTAGGTAAAATGTTTCTCTGTGGTCTGCAGGATTTCCAAAGCATGTAGGATATATGTTATTTTAGATTAGCTTGATAAAGTCTCTTTTCATAGATGATGAATCTGTTTAGAATCTGTTCTGAATTTATAGTTTCACAAAAATTTAAGAATGTAAAAACCCACTTCTGAAAGGAGTCAGATCAACAGGGTACAGGTAATTACAGTTTTATTTCCCCTTCACACAGCACAAACACTCAGACTGATTTATTAATTCAAAAATTAAAATGATCCAGTCAATTTACCTAATTTCCTCAGGACGCCCAAACTTGTATAGCAAGTGACTAATTAATTACCCAAGGCAAGGTGCCATTTCCCAGCTAGAGAACAAGCCAGGCTGTGAGGTTTCACCTTCCACCATCCATGGGTGCTGCTGTTGGACACTAAAAGGTACAAACTACAGTGTGGAAGTCTGAACACTCTCCAAACCTAAGTTAGATACCATCTGCACCAGAAGACCTGCTCTAAGTTAAGTTCAAAACACAATATTAATTGCAGGCTACCCTAGACTGAACACACCTGAACACACAAAGGTGCAAACACAAAACAGGAATAAGCTTCCCAACCCACTGCGATCATACCCAGATAACACCAAAACAGATATTATACCAAAATGAAAATACTGGAAGGAAGGAGTAGAGAATACAGCTGCAAAGATGATCCAGCAACTTTAAGGATATTTCTAAATGGAAAGAGAGGATGGAGAGGAAGGAAACAAACAAACAACCAAAAATCCAACATACAAATGAATGCAGCCTGGCTATACAGAGAAATAAGATGTGAGAACTGCCTCTAGTGCACAGAATAGGAATAAACATAGAAATAAGGGATATATTAAGGAAAGTTTAGTTCCTTGCTAGTGACAGCTTTCCTCATCTCCTGTGAAAAGCAGAACTTCCAGTGCTCTGAAAAGTCACACTAACCTGAGCTAAAAGAATGAATGAAGCACCCACAGCTCAGCAGGAAAATGCAGCCAGTGACTGAATGGGTGCTCTTAACCTGCACTGTGATCATGTCCAAAATGCAGCAAAGAATCAGCACAACCCACACAAAGATAGTATTTCAAAGTGATGCTGCTCCCAGGGTCTCTTTCTTCACAATAGCTCAGATTATTCTACGTTGACTTGTGAGTGGTGATAAATAAAGTGGGTAACAGACATGGGAACAGGCAGAGGGATGATACAATCTGAGGGGCAGAATTTGGGAGGAAGATGGACACAATGGAAAGGAGACAGCAGCAGGCAGAGTCGTCTTCCACAGAAAACATTTTTAAAAGAAACAATGTTTCAGTTGTACCTTCTCTATCCCACACTGCATAAGGCATGCAAGGCATCATTTCTACCCCCAAATGATTACTGTTTAATCAATGCCATTTCCAAATTCAAACAGATACGGCCCAACTTTTATATGTGCACCTATATGCACTTTTATACTGGTTGCTGTAATTCAAACCCAACAATTTCTTTGCAACATAAGGATGCCTTTTACCTATAGTTTTAAGCACCTTTCCACACCTCCCTTACTCCCAAAATATCATTGTTTTTGACCACTAAAGTGAACCAAAAAATGACTAAGCCATGTAAGAGAAGTTTCCTAAGAAGGACAGGAAAAAAAGCCTCACAGTTGGGCAACCAAACAATACAAACAACCAACTTTTCCATAACAAACCCCTTAGAAAAACCTCGTGAAAATATACTGTAATTCCCATTAAGATTATGGATTTCTAGTGAGACAACAGTCTGCCTCTGGATTAGGGAAACAATTTTAACAGGACCGAAATGTCTGCTGCTGTTCCACCAATGTCCTGCTGCCACCTCCTGGAAAACTTCCGAACGTCACAAGAGCTTTTAGCAGAGGCTGGACCTGCAGGAAATTGCAAACGAATTCCACCCACTCAGTCCCTGTCTTAGTAAAAGTAACACCCCAAAGTTGGTGCTGCCTGAAGAACTCGTGCTGCTGTGCGGCTTTTGTCTGATTTTTCTAAAATTTTCAATATTGGTATCATGTTGTAAAGCAACCCCCTCCCCCTGGAACATGAGCAAGGTAAAAATTAATTGGGAATGACTCTCAGATAAGCTTTTAGAATCTACAGAGGGGGGGAAAACTACCTGGCAGTTTTAGCTAGAAAGGGATCAAGCCAGCACTTGCCAGTGGTTCTCTATCTCATCTCCATCCTGACTGTCAAACAGTTCTCTCATTCCAAGCTTCCCTTAATATGGGGAGAGCAGAATGTAGAAACATGAACAACTGCATTTGGTCACTTCTAATGTTCTTAAATATAAGGCAAAATACAATGGCAGAAACCTTGAACAGCTTATCAAGGCTACCAATTACTGCAATCAAGATCACTCAAGATAGAAAATTTGTAGCAATGAATGATATTGAGATTACTTTACTTCATGTGAAAGTTGGGCACTTAAGCTAGTTATTTAAAGTCCACTGATAATAAAACTCTTTCTAATATTGTAATCTAGAGGATAAATAGATTCATAAATAAAAGACTCATATTTCAGGGTTTCAATTTACAGCTCAGTGGGATAGTTTTCCTTTTTCCTTGACACCTTCCTTAGGTCACTCTACCACAGTAATTTGGGAAGCCAAGAAAGCAATGCTTAAGCAGTGCTTCTGGCTTCATTGAGTACTTTTATTATTTCAAGCTTATTTCCCTCAGCTAGGGCTTAATTCTGACCACAAGGTTTAGAAGCATGCTACATGTAGCTTCTGTTTTGAATTTCCTAAGATATCACTGATACAGAAATTGTCCAGGAAGGCATTACTGTTCACAGACACAAACACTTTAGGAGCTTAGGGGGGGGGTGAGCATTTGGCATTCTCTAGATCCCCCCAGATTCTGCTTGACCTTACTAAAATTTAGATACCTTGAAGCCAAGTCTAAAAAAAAATAAATATGGCTGCTTGGCTACTTTCTCTTACTATTTCATTTCTAGGAGCTTTAGTGAATTATTTCTTCATTTTAGTATGAGTAACCAGAAACTGCTCAGTTAATACTGAGAAGGTATCACCAAGGGACAGCTAACTAGACACTTTCAAGATTTTAGCTTGTTGTAACATTAATAGTGGTGGCTGGAAATCAATAAAACATATTTCTTGTCCAGTGTTGGATTGTCTGTCTTTATATGTCATATTAAAATATTTACAAAGCACACTAAAGGGAAAAAATGCTTGCTACACAAAAATCCAAGATTACTAAAAACTACACTCCCTGTTTTGGTGTTGCTTTGTGACTCCAGATTGTTTTTATGGGTGGGAAGAGATGGCTTCATAGAATCTTCACTTTAATAAAATGAGACAAATATACTAAGGAAATCAAATTCACTATTTCTTATGAAAACTAAGTTTCTCCATGGTTATGATAACCTTTCTGCATTCCACCAGTTGCTAAATAATATTTGTTACCTGACCTATCCCCTCTGTATGTAGTTGGCATTTCTGCTGGCTTCATCCTTTAGTCTGGACTGGTTTTCTGCATTTTCCCCATCTATCTGTGTCTCCTTCCTCAGCAGATAATAAAAAGCTTCCTGCTGTTCCACCACCTCCACTCAAATCAGCCAATCTGCATGCACAACACTGTCCTCTGGCTCTTTTCTTTGCTGGTGAGCAACGATGGAAGAGAAAAAGCAAAAGCAGGAGGCGGACAGGTCATGACTCCCATAAGAATCTACTTTTTATTTCCAGGTCAGTGACCAGATTCCTTCTCAGCCTTTACCAGCCCAACTCACCCTCCATCCCACTAGCAGGCTACTCTGGGAGCCTTCCAGCACCTCAGATTTGAGGCACAGCACTCTACCCTCAGCAGCAGCCCACTGTGGTTTTCCCAATCCTGTTTTCCCCATGGAAATATTCCCAGCTCTGCTAAGCTCCATCATCCCTCGAGACAGCCACAACCACCACCAACCACCACCAGCCACCCCTTCCTTCCCATCTCAGTTCCCTCTTTCCCCCAGAATTCCACAGGCTCCCTCTCACTGTCAATTTATTACCAATATATAGCTCAGTACTCTCTTTTTTACCATAAGATTCACAAGAGAAAAGGACTTTTTCCTTCACCCCAGTATCTTTTTTTTTTTCCACAGGGATTAAACACCAGCAGCAAAGCCCACTCCAGAGGGAGAAAAGCAGAGACCACGTGAGGAAAGGTAGACACAAACCTCTCCCTAATGAGGGTGGCATGATTAACTCAGCTTGTAAGAGTCAACTCACTTGCTGCTTAATAACTCATTTGTGACATTATTATGTGATAAATACTCATTATTTTTATGCCTCTGTTTTGAGGGAAAATGAGGCAAGGCACCAGGCAGTGCCAATTTTCGAGAGCGAGGCTCAGCTGCAGGGAAGCTGCTGTGGATGACTAAACCTCACACTATTTGTTACTCAACTTTCTCATCCTGGTGATTCAACTCTAAGCTGCCTCAGGACAAAGGTGTTTCATTACAGGCAGTTTTCATGAGGCATCACATTCAGCTGCCACTTTGTATGGGGAAGAGTAACAACAAAAATAAAAACAAACCACTGCATCAGCAGCTATATAATATGAAAACCTATAAAATAAAAATACATAGGAATACAGAAGGGATTGGCAGTTTTTTATCATCTTTAAACTTACAGATAAAAAGTTAAAAGCAATGTATGTGACTTAAAGCCTTAAACTTTTGAATTGTCAAACTGAAGCCCTGAGATCATCCGCATATATTACTTTTAAAAAGTAGAATTTAAAGTTATATATTAGTGCAATTTAGCAGCTTTTTTCCCCCTTCCATGAAGGCCATGAGGGTTTTCCCTTTTTATGTGGTTACAATCTGTAGTAGGTGCATCCAGAGTCCAGTTGCTCAGGCTGTATTTCGCCCCTGCTCTTAAGGAACAAATCCTTAAGGATTGTGCCACTACCACAGCCTGTTAATGCCACTCCACTTTGAGGATGATGCATACAGCTGACAAACCCAGTGACAGACACAAGGGGCCCATATGGCTCAGATACACAAAGCACCAGGAAGATCATTTCAGTTTCCTTGGGATTGAAAACCTCATCATTCATTTGGTAAGAGCAGTGCCAGAACAGAGGATGCTGTTCCTTAAGAGCACTGATCAGAATGTGGAGAACATCTACTGATTTCCTCTCCAGTACCACTTTAAAAGATTAGGATGATCCCTTTCTAAAACTTCAGGTGGCCTTGGAAGATGATAAAGCAATGAGAAATTCTGACTGTACCACCTGAGGGATAATAATCATCACCCACATGAGCATCACTTAAATCAACAAAACTCCGTTCTTGAAATAAAGTTGCATCGTGGCTGGATGCAGGAGAGCTGTAAACTCATCTGGATTAGCTGACACTGAAGTCCTTGCACAAAGAGGACTGTTTTCATAAAATTTGGCAGATTCTGCTAAAGCCTATATTAAACTTAGTCTTTAATGCAACTGGGTAACTTGCTTTAGAATTCTGAAACAAGCTTCCCTAGGATTTCAATTCAGGGATCAGCCTTCCTCTAATAACACCCCCTAACAGAGAAGAAAAGCCTGTAGTGAGTGCTGTGTGTGCATTTCATTTTAAAATGACTCCTTCTGCTCTATTTTCATAATGTTTATTCATTCTTTGAATAATTCTAAGGCAATGCTGGGGGGCAAAAAAGTTATTAAGATATAAAGCTAATCTATTATGTCATTCACAGAGCATGCATCAGAAAGAAACAGATACTAAGAACAAAAGAATAAAAAATAATTACAGAAGATAACCAGAAGGATTTTGATATCTAATCAGTGCTGGAAAGTCCTGCAGTGGAAATTGGGATAGAAAAGTGTCAGAAGAGTATAAAGATTCTTCTCTGTGGCCAACTCACCTCCATGTTCCAGAAAAACACGGACACATCTCTCCTTGCCTCTTGCTGCAGAGAAATGAAGCAAGGTCCAGCCATTGGCATCCCGACCGTTGGGGGAATATCCCTGCTCCAGCATCTTGCGCACGGTGTGAACATCGCCGGCAGCCACGGCAGCCTGGATCTGCAACTCTTCCTGTAGCTCAGGGTTCCTCCTGCAGTGGTGGTGTAACATCCTAGCTGAGTCTGGCCTTTACTGGAGCCTCATGAGCTCACACGAGTCACCTGCAATCAATGGGAAGCAGGAATAAATTAGGATTGGGATCAGAAATGGGGTATGTAGGGAAAAAAAGGATTAGGGAAAAAAGGATTAGTGAAAGGCGATGCTAAGACTTGTCTCTGTATGCTGAGAAAAGTGCTATTACACAGAGGATAAACCCCAAATGATCTCACTCTTATTAGCAAAATCACAGTACGTGGTGACATCACTGAACTGCAAAAGAAAAGGACACTTGCACATTATAAATAGTAAATGTTTTCTTCAGAAATGACAGCATCAAACAGCAGTTCACAATTAAAGCAACTGAGCAATGAGCAAAATGAAAAATCTCCAGAACCCACCACTCATTTCAAAATCACACTGTGGTTAATATCACTACCTCCAGAGACACTGGTTCAGTGGATTATCTAAACTATGGGATGGATAATCCAAACAGTTGCAGGAAGCACCACTGCACTGCTATAGTAACTGAACTCTGATACTCTTTATTTTTCTACAAATGCACCCCTCGTGAGCCTCAGCGAAAATATCTTACCAATAGAATCCTGTGACCTACTGCACGTGAGTATTAGTAACACTGATGCTCAAATTGAAAATTTAATTATCTTTTTTCCTTTTCCACCTTTTTTTTAAAATTAGAGTCTACTGTTTGTATTCTGGCTTGAGCACTTCCTAATTAGTACACAAAGACTGCAAAGAACTTCTACATTCCAAAAATGAAATACAAGGATAATAATATATGAAACCTGAAAATACATTTAAGTGCAGTAACTACAGTCCTGTCAAACATCATGAGAACATATATCAGAATAATTCAATTTATAATTACCTCAATAGAGTATATGAGAGCTGGGCCAAAAGGGTATCTAAAATAGCCACTGTAAAAGAGCCTAGAAACAAGCACACATTGGGAAAGAGAGAAATACTGTGTACTCCATGCTCTGTTTGAAAAGTACCACCTGCAGTTCTACTTGGGGGCAAGAAAATGAACAGGTATTTAGGGATTGTTCCCCAGAACACAAAGTTAAGTGACTGCATTTCACATACATTGTGTATTATATCCCATAGCCTTAAAATAGAAAGGAATATCAGAAGAAAGAATAAAAGCAGGTATGAGAATGGTAATGCTGGGCAATAGGAGCCTCAGAAAATGTTCAAATGTGGATGGATATTAACACAGACCTAGAAGATTAAAAAGAGGAACCTATTTAAACTGCAAAATAATCAACATTAAAGTACAAAGAAAAGTTCTAATGATGAAAATCAACTTCAAGCAAAGCTTAAAATTTACAGTAATTTTTTGGTTTATTATGACGTCAACACACATCATCACCTAAACCTTCTTTTAGGTATCATAAAGACTTCCAGAGCCTCGTGATCCACAGGTCATTCAAAAGAAATTGCAATCAACTCCCCATATCCCACTGGACACTTGTTTTCCTGTGATCCAGATATACCCACAGACAAGAGAAAAGTGAAAGCATCAATCACTGCCAACTTTGCAGACAAAGGTACAGCATGTATTTGTGCTTTTCTACAGCCTCCTTGTGCCCATGGTAAAGAAGTTATTTATCTGCTTTTTGGAGAGATATGAACTCATAATTAACAGGTGCTCCAGTGACCTTACTTACCCTGCAAATATGGAAATTGCACACAGCAAATGCCTGTCTTTGACATTTATAAATGCTTCAGCTTACCATGTATGGCAACAGTCACTACTTCAGCATAGGGTTATTAAAGAAGACTTTTTAGTTCCATATGTTATACATGGCTTAGAAACTGGCTTTGTTTTGTTTTACAGTGTGAACTTCATTATCTGACACTGGAAGGAAAGGGGATTTACAGAGCAGCAACTGCCAACTCAATAGGTCAGCTTTTGCAGCATATTCCAAAAATCAAACTTGGTTAATCTGATCACAATGGAAGTATTTCTATTGACTCTAATAAGCTTTTGCTAAGCTCTTTTCTAAACTCCAATTAGCACTTCAGAACATGCTCACCTCTAAGGCAGCAAGCTTGACTTCATTCTGCATCACACCACTAACAGCACTGGTAATGAAATTCCAGCTGCAAGAGTAAGATCTTCATTTGGATTTGCAGGTGAAAACTGACAGTAGAATCTAACTGATGATGAGTCATGCAAAACCCTTAAAAAGTAGTAATTCAGACTATGTCCCTTTTAGCCCTAGTTTCTGTATACCTACAAAAACAAGATATGAAAACGTTTTTTTCAAACTGAGAATATCTGATCAAAACTTAATGTAAACAAACTTTATTATGCCATTTTTACAGTCCTGTCTTGTAAAGGACCAATACTTGCAAGCCCTCACATGGTCCTGAAAATTAAGGTCAGGCTAGTTGCCCAAAATGCTACAGAAAGAGACGGGATGACTAAAGAGATGAAGTGAAATGGGATTTCTCATTTGAAGGGCCAGCAGTATTCCTTCCCCCTGCAACTCTCTGTGAAGACAGTTGGTTGAGGAAAAGCAGAGCTCTCTCTCTCACACTTCTCAGCTGGTGGGTATATTTGTAATGCAGCATTATAAAAAATTGGCATTGGCTCCATATGTTGCATGTGACTAGCAGAGCTTATTCAAATTAGCTGGTACTAAAGTACATAAGTACTAAAACATACAAAGCAGAAGACAAAGTAAGGCAGCTCCTTTTATCACTTGCACAGTTTCTGTAAATATCCACTCTTCCATCTCACCCCTATGGCAAGCAATGAAATTCAAATCACAAGAATACTTAACCATAACATTAAAGGTTTCTGGGTAGTTTTAGGTACACACCAGCTTTGCAAACATTTTTACTTCTGCTCCATAGATCATTTAAAACTCCTGTTTGCAAAGCCCCATTTAAGACATCAATCTTTGGAGAGAGAAGGAGGACTACTGGAAGTAGCCCTTTGGCATTTAATATTTAATGTTTTGCAACTGTAATCAATCTCATTCAGAACTCAGCATGCATTTGGGTTGTTACATATTGGCTTTCTGCATGCAAGTAAAAAAACAAAAGGAAGCACAGGGGGGAAAAATATACCTATATATTCTTGGTTATAATGATTTTATAGTGCCATGAAAATGGAGGACAGCAACAGTTACTTAATTGATTTTGCAAGTACAACAGGATAAACTCAATGTGGTCCTGAATTACCTTATAAGAGGCTGTTACTCTTTGATGGATGTCCCACTCTTCATTGTCTTCACTGTTCATAATCTTCTGTGCCCATGTGTGTCAAACAACCTGCTACCCCTTAAAAAAATAGTATTTCTTGTTAGTTTTAAAGAATAAAAAGCAAGAGGTTTACTTACTTGTAAGTAAACTTACTTTGTTTGTGTGTGAGAATGCTACATTTCCATGCAGCTATGTCAGAAAAGACCCAAAGTGTGTTTTCTATCATTATCAAAGAGTCCTCCAGAGGTTGGGGTGGGCAGAGTTTGCTTCTGCCATATGAGGAAAAAGCTACAGAGAATATTCTATGGAAGACAAGAGAAATGAGGGATGTGCTTCCTCTCTGGAGTAAACCTTGAAGAAATGGTCCACACCCTTCTCTAATAATTATGTGTATCTGCTCCTCCTGTATGGAACAAGAATGAATCCAAAGGTTACAGTAGGTATTTCTGCCTCACTGCTTAACATCTCCCTGTGGGAGTCAGATGCCAGGAAAAACATTCAGGATCCATTTAGTTCTTCCCAAACTACTTTTGCAGGCTTTTTATTTGTTTGTGGGGTTTTATAATCGTTGTTTTTGTATGGGGTTTGGGGTTTTTTTTAATCTCCATCCCATCTCTGCTTTCCTAAGTAAAGGATAAAACCTGAGCCCACAGAGCAGTGAGTTGTGTCCTTCAGCTGGATTTGCAGAGCCACCAGCCTGTCTCCTCTCCCTCATGTGACAGCTCAAGCTGACACACGCTGTGTTTCACAAACAGGTAAAGCCACCTCCACAATACAGGAAAACCACCAGCTCAAAAATCTTCACCCTTTTCTTCATATAGAAAAATTCCCCTTTTAGAATCAAGGTTTACCAAAAGCCAGCTACAATCCCTGTGCAGATCCCTCCTTCAGACTTGCCCCTCCTTATCCCCCTGTCACCTGCAGTTAATGGGATCAGTCCCAGACCATTTCTCCTGTACTCATCACTGTTATTTCACTAATTCTTTGTACACCTTTATCTGACCTTTCATTTCCTTTGGCTGCAAACTTTTAGTGAAAGGCTCTCTTATCTCATCTGAGCACTGCAATAATATAATAAACAATAAAACCATTAAATACTTAATTGTACAGCTGATCACACAAACCCAACTGTGACTTGTTTCTTCTGCAAACGAGCTGCACCAGAACAGTTCCATGAACAGTGCAGCTCCTAGATTAAGTTGAAATTTCTGCCACTTAATGCAACATAAAATCATGCTTTCGCAATGATAGCTCAAAGAGGAGGATGAAAAAAGCCCTTTTTATCCCTCTTATGCACATTTTCCAAGAGCTTTGCTTCCCAAGATAAAACATACAAGGTCTTCAGATATGCTTACAGCCCTGCACAAAACTGCACTGCCATGACCTAATTTGATCACATTTCTAGCCTTGTTTTTTTGCATAGATGATCAGTCGTTCACCTTTTTTTTAAAAATTTTTGCATGATTTTCACTTTAAAACCCACACATTTTTTATTAGCTGATGCAAATTAGAATTGCACTGACTTCACAGACTACAGACAAGGTAACAGATTGCTCCACTAAAAAAGTAACAAGCTTTATCCCCCCAAAGGAAAATTAGCTGCATATGGCAAGAGTAAGATCTGCAACTTTAATAAAAATAAGTCATATTTAGTGAGAGTAAAGCTCCCTCACTCAATGACTTAACAAAGTTTGATTAAAACACTAATAATTATAGTAGAAGCAGCACTGAATAAAAATAATAAGACAAACATCCTCATTATCTATTGATAATGTCTCATGTTGTCAAAGAGATCTTAGACTTTCCCACATCAATGTGTCACCTCTTTAAAGTCACTGCAAACATCATGTGGAAAATTAATTCCAACATATGTATATACTTACTTTAAAGAAAGTTAAAGGTTGGTACCAAAAGCAAGACCTCAAAATTCAGTATTTTGCTGGTTCACACGGCCTGACAGAAAGACCTGATTCCTAAACTCTGAGACTACACATCCACGAGCAGAATAAGGACCATAAGTTCCTGATGTCAGCCTAACTCTGTACAACAAGGGAAGTGTACCATTACACATGACATTTAGTATCTGGCTTAAACCTAATCAGGGTAGATCTGAGTTGAAGTATTCCTAGACATTTAAATCAAATAAACAACAGAAAAAAGGAAAGCCCTGTGGAATAAGGATAATCACATCAGCCTTCATTAGTCTCACAACTCACTTCTCCTACCCATTTCAAAGCTTGAACAAGACAAATGTGTTCTTACTCACAGAGCATCTTAAAAATGGTCAATATATTTCTGACAAACTAAACACAACCATCATCTTCAGCTGTCACTCATGCTCCTATTCCAGGAGCTCTTCAGACAAGAGAGTAGGGCAAACAATTGTGTTGTCATTTGCATTCTCGCATCACAACCATGAAGTTTGCAAGTAACATGTGAAATATCAAAATTTCACTGAGCCTTACAATCCTGAATACATTTTCTGCTGAATGTTCCATGCTACAGCCCAGACAGACACCAAGTGAGGTATCCCTGTGGCTGAGGTGAAAACCACCAAGCAACACATGCAAGTTGCTGGGCCTGAAAGCAATGAGTTAACAGTGCATGAATCCAAAACATCACAGAGGAACTGCTGCTTCAAAGGAAAGAAGCCTTCACTCCTCACAAGCTGTCATTAAAAGTTACACATTTCTCATGAGATCTCCTGTAAGGTCCAGCTTGTAGCTCACACATAATAAATTTAAAATAACCAAAAGAGTTTATCTACAAGTGCCCCAGCAACTTTTGGTGTTCACAGAACTAGAGATGGTGTTGTTACACACTAAGAAGCAGCTGTTGTGTTGTTACATTCTGCAGGTGGGTTAAACTGAAGCACAGAGGTGTCATTTTACCACAATTATCCATCTCACAGAGAGGTTGTGAGGTCTGACTTTGGGCCTGATGGAGAACCAGAGAGATCACCCAGCTCAAACAACTTCAGATCTGCAAACCTGAGGGGAACTTCCCCTTCAGAAAGCACAGCAACTACTCACCATCCTCAGCACCCCCACCCATGCTCTGGGAACCTTAAGCACAAGCAGAGCCCCAAGAATAAAATCCTGTGATTCCTTCTGAAGGCAGGACCCCAGTGCTGATGCTAAAGCAAGGCCTTCCAGCTCTTTTTTCAGTAGAGAATGCTGCATCAGGTTCACACAGCCAGAACCTCCTCCCTCAAGATGTGCACTGACAAACTGCAGGGAGCTTGTGCTCTGCAGCATGCTTGGAGATCCTCGTGTACCAAGCAAAAAATACCAATTCTCCTCCAACTTACAGCAAGGCTATCACTAAGTTTTAAACAGCAAAAGTCAGATGGAAGCTTAGCCTTATAAGTAATAATTTGTAGGAAGTGTTAACTGCTAAGACTTACGTATTTTCACGTGATTTACTATCATTAGAGCACCCAAACACCAACACTGCATGGAATGACAGAAGCAGGAACCAATGGCAAGTTCAAACCACATTAAAGGAGCCACTTCAGCCCTAATTCTCACAGCACAGCAGATAAACCAACTGAGTGCTGCTTACAGAGTTTGTGCCATTCAACAATCTCTAGAAGTACATTTGATACCTATTTCTATTTAATACAGCCTAAAAGAATCCAAGGAGACAAAATCTGTTGGATGTCTTTAGTGGACAAAGCAAGATTTTCACTGTGATAATATCATTTTGTAAGCATTGCTGGAACAAAACAGAACCACCCCTCTGACAGCACATTTCCTTTAAGGGTTGAGAATTCACAGTAAGGAAAAACAAACCCAAAATGAGCACACAGCCTGAAGATTAAAGCTTTCCCTAAAGGGCTGCTATACTTGCAACATGCTGCATTTCTTCCAGGGATCAAAAGCAGGACTTCAGCATTTCAGTGATCTCTGTGCCTTCTTTCAACCATGTGCAAATTTCTGCCAGAAGTTAATTCCCTGATTCCTATGAACTCAATTCCAGTCTCTGCATCTGAATCAAACTTTGCTGCACTGGCATTTCACACTAGGAAGGAACTTCACTAATCAAATGAAAACTTAGGTCTCCTGTTGTGAATAAATCCCAAAGATCCCATGAATTGTTGGCACCAAGAGGTGTCCTGTTGGAGCAGCTATAGCCCTGATGTGAGAGACACTGGGTGGGTTGGGAAAAGGGAATTATAATAAACTAAATTCAGATGAAACAGCTGTGCAATAACTGCACTGGTAAGTTTGTACTGATGTCTTACTTTGTACATCTGCCTCACCAATTAGCAGGAAAATCCCTCCTGGAATCACACTGGGCATGTCCACATGTTCTGCCATTACTGGTGAGTTGTCAAAAGAACATGGAAAATTTTTCCCCTGCACTTTTCCAAAGCATATCTCAGAATTTGTTACACTTGTGTTACGGAGGAATTTTCTATTTAATCTTCAACACAGAGCAACTACTTTTTGTCTTAATCTAAAGACATCTGTATTGGAAAAATGATCCAGCCTTGACCAAGGCTGCTGGCACCAAGTACTGCTCTTTATCCTCCAGGCTAATGCTCAAAAACAACTGATTGCCAACAATGAACAAGGTTTGGTACAGTCAGTGACATCTCTGAAAACACGACACAGACCAGAGGGACCCCTAGGGAGGGCATCTTTGCCAAAAAACCAAACTCACCTGCATTTGAGACAGATTAAAATGGCTTCACGACAGACTCTGCATTAAAAGAACACGCAGAGACTCCATCCTTTGGAGCACACTGACAGCAGGATGCAGGAAAAGCCTGACTGACATCATTCACCCCCCACTCTCTCTCCTAGGATCCATTTCTTCATCTCACCACATAAAACACGCAATTCTCCCTACGAGCAGCTCTCCCCCTGAAACACAACCTCCCTCCTACCAGCAGGATTGGTTTTGATGACTCCTTTCCTTTTTTCCCCTTAAGCACCCAACAGCATCATCTTCTTCTATGATCTCAGCCCAAAAAGTAAGTACTTGTAAGCAGACACCATCCAATTAAATTAATTTCAATTTTTGCAGCTCCGTTACAACACACACACAAAAAAGTGACCCAGGCAGGAGTGAGGTATGACTAAAACAACATCATGCAATTACCATGACCTAGCCCAATAAAGATTTTAGAATCAAAACAGAAACAGTTTTCTGTTCTGGGTTCTGGGTTCAGCAGTGCTGAACCCATAAATTTATGGAAAGACTTAAAGAAAAGATCCTTTTAACGACCTAGAGCAAAGTAATTTTAAGTGACATCCCTGAGATGGAGACACAAAAACCCCAATAAGTAGCAATTCATAATTAAAAAAACATTTGAAGGAAATTTTGGAAAATTACAAAGTGTTACAAGAGGAACTGTACTTCAAATGGGATTCAGAGCTTTCAAACTTTAAAAGGTCAACAGCAAGTAGGTTTTAAGAGAACAAAGAAATCTAATGCTACCTATTCAAATCCATAAAAACACAAGAGGCCCCAATCCCAGCCAAACCATGTGTCTAGGATGACTCTGAGAGTCTAAATGAATCATCACCTTTCTGGGGGTTTTTTGAGTGGTGTTTTCTCTCTTCTGTATTATTTTGTTCTTTGGAGTCACTATTTTTAATTCTCCTTTAAGGCAGCTTAAACCTAAAAAAAAAAAAAAAGTAGAACTGAGCCACACAATGACATAAAAGAGAGGAAT
>VXAX01003839.1:427704-463149 GCA_013399835.1 Leptocoma aspasia
CTGGGGGTGCTGCGAGCCCGGGAGGGGCTGAGAGGAGAGGCCGGGCGTGCTGAGGCAGCAAGGGGCGGGTGAAGGAAGGGTCGCCGGGTGGGTCCGGGGGCTGGGGGTGTCTGCGCTGTGCGGACGCCGGGCCGGGAAGCCGCGCTGGTGGAGGGGCGGAGGCCTCGGCTGCCCTCAGTCCGGCAGGATGGGGCTGTGGGGGCTCCGTGCTCGCTCTGGCAGCCCCGAGGGTCGCGTGTGAGAGGGGCCGTGAGGGGCCGGTGAGGCGGGTCCGGGTCCGCTCCTGCCAGCAGGGACTAAAGGCGCTCGGCAGAACTGCAGCCAAAGCATCCGGCGTGCTGAGGTGTCACAGTTAACAGGGATTGCACAGCTCAGGTTGTTTGCAAACTCTGGAAGGAAATTACACTAGTTTAGAGGCGTTTACAGTATTTCAGCACTGAGTAGAAGCTTATTCTTTATTGAGAGATGAGTCTACGAAGTCACTGCAGGTACACGGAGTCCAAAGTGGATTTTATTCTTTAAATGCTACCGTCATTTCATTGTGAGGCGATCCAGAGCCTTCAGATTCATACCTGAAAGTCATGGACTGAGGTTTCATTTTGCTTTATCAGATTTAATTTTTTAATGAAAATAGGGTGGGTTTTTTGGATAGTTTTTCTCCCAAAAAGGGCCTTAAACCTCATCTCATTCCATCCCCTGCTATAGTCAGGGACACCTTCCACTATCCCAGGTTGCTCCAAGCCCTGTCCAACCTGGCCTTGGACACTTCCAGGGATTCAGGGACAGCCACAGCTTCTCTGGACATCCTGTGCCAGGGCCTCACCACCTTTGCGGGGAGCAATTTCTTCCTAATTTGACTGAACTCACATTGTTGATAGCTCTTTTTTTTTTTTTTTTTTTTTTTTTTGCTAACACAAATGGCTTATAACGACATGCAATAACTCAAAGATATAAGTGAAGAGGCATAAGATTCTTCTCTCATTCTGTTTGCAGCTCCACTTGACTTTGATTTGGATTTTAAAGCATTATTAATCATGAAAGTAACATGTAAAACCCCTTTTTTTTTGTTTCTTTCTGCATAGTTTTCCTTTGTGTCTTTTACGTGCTCAGTCTATATATAAGGTTTTTAGAACTGTTTCCTGTGGTTTGTGCAGGAGTCTGGCTCTATGAGGTGTTGCCTTAATTGGTTTTTAGATGCTGTCATGAATAACTCAGATAAATAATACAAATAAGGGTTGGAGTTTGTCACTGCTTTTCTTTACACTTCAGCTTTGAGCTTTTCACTCTCGTGCTGTCTCTGAAACAAATTTAGTCCTTGTCTGACATTTTCTCCCTCTTTGAAGTAAATGCCTTCAAAATAAGCCCCCTCACTTTTCATTTCCTTCAATGACTTAATGTTTGTGAACTGTTGTCATGTGTAAGTGAGGCATATCTTAGAGATGCTTTTGTAAAGTTTGCAAATTAATGGTGGATGGAACACAAATGTTATGGGAGGATGCAGGAAGGCACAGCCAGTATCATGTGGTGAAATCTCACAGTGGATGTCCTAGAAAAGTTCTGAATCTCTTCTGCCTTAACCACCTTGCTGGATCATGTGAATTTGTGCATGAGATCTCTTCATTTACCACACAAGGTGATAATTCAAGTTGATCTCAAACACAGAAGTAAATGTGTTGAGATGATTTTCCTTTTTTAGGTATTTGTTTAGGAAGAAATAAAACTCAAGGATAGGAACAATAGCTATATGAAATATTCAGAGTGATTTCTGAAGAAATTTTATGAGGTTTCAGGTCATAAATTTCCACCTCAAGTAGAATTCTGAAAAGATTCTGCGAATGAAGAGGGAATTTATTGCCTGAAATACCAGATTTATTCTTAACATCCAGCAAAATGTGGAGTATGGGAAAGGATGGGGGAAGGGTTCTTGGTTCTATCAGGTGAGGAACATGCTGTAACATTTTGGAGTTTTCAGGTCAGCCCTTGCTGAATGTGTCTTTAAAAATACCACACCAGAGGGAATTGTAGATCACTCCTGCAGCAACTTCATGCTCTCAAAATTTGGCTTCTTTTCTGAAGGAAATGCTTCCTGATGGTGGGAGAAGTGATGAGTCAGGGTAGCACATCTTGGTCTACCTCTAATCCTTTGTGCCTTTGGGAAGCTATTTTGTCAATACATGCTTCAGTTGCAATGAAAAAATCAGGCTGTAAAAATGAAGGTGTAATTTTCCGTGTTTGATGTTGTTTTTAAAACTTGTGAAGATTATAAGCTAGAACAGAAATGCCTCATATACTGACTTCTGCAATTTCATTGTTTTCTAACATTCTGCTAAAAAGAAGTAGTAATTTAAAATATTTGGTCTGATGATAAATGTAGGTAGAACTGATACATAGATGGGAAGATCTTTAGAACTTTTTAATGGTTGGAAGACTGAACTGTTTTCTTCCTTTGGTGAGAAAGGGGAAATGCAGCATTTAAATAAAAGCCAACTACAGGTGGATGGCTGCAGGATTCTGCCTGGAATTCTACCTGGCTGATTATGCCAGACTTAGAGATGGGCATCCATAAAGTATGCACAATATGAAAAAAGTATGAAAATTTCTATAATCAACTTTAGTTCCACTCCTAACTTCACCATAGATACAGGTAATGAGTTTGTTAGTTTTAATTAGAAGAGGTCTGGTTAGAGAGCATGTTAAAACTACTCTAAAAAGATAAATATTACAGATGAGCATCACTCTTAATGTAGCTGAAAAAGAAACCCTGATCTTCAGGTTTGTTTTTTTTTTTTTCTGAGAAGATGGGGGGTCTGTCTGGCCATTTACATACTAGATAGAAAATTGTGAGGGCTTAGGTGCTCACACTTCATGCAGAGATTTAAATTCTTAATAGCTCTTCATTTTAAGCTGTAGCAAATATTCCAGTGCTGTGATTGAAAGATATCTTCCATTGACAAGGGGATAAAGACTTTTTTTTAAACTTTCCTGAATATGTTTATATGTTTTTATTGGCTCTTAATAAATTTTACACTCTGTTTTTAAATTATTCTTTAATTTTCAGCTTTTTATTTGCTGGGCCCTTGAGGTCAGCCCACCTTGAGCCTGTGTGCAGCAGAAGTCAAGACTTGTCCTTCCTTTGGCTTCCCTTTTTTTTGAGAGCTGTTTCTGGTTCCAGCCTTGGTGGAGCAATGAACATTGGCAGTTCAGAGGAAAGTCTGCAGCTGAAATTTTATGCCTGTTTTTGGAGGCATCTGTCACAAAAGAATTTAGGTTCTAGTAGTTTTAGCAATGTAGAGAAAGATTTAATCCAAGTTCTCATATCTTTAGAAGTAGCCCCTAATAACAGTCATTTTTGGGTTTGTTAATTCCAGCAAATGAACTTTGGTGTTGGTAAAATAATTCTTCCCAGCATGGCAATTCTTCATTTTAATGTCTCACTGAGACAGTTTTGTGCAGCTGAATTTGCATTTTCCAAATAAGTTTAATAATGGTAGCATTAACTCTAAAAATGTGTTGTTCCTTTATATTTTCTAGTTGCTTGCAAAGTAACAGCAAAATGTTTTATTTATAGGTAACTTAGAAGAGAAATCCCCAGTGGTGCTTATGTTTCTCTTACTGGATGGAAGTAACTTGGAAGCTGATTTGCAGTGAATAATCAGTGAAGCCACACAGCATTTTCTGGAATGTTGCATGATCTCACAATGAAGATCCCTCTCCTGCAGCAGATGTACAAGGACATCCTGGCAGGCATTCCCCTAGCAAGGGAAAGCCATCATTATTCCTCTTTAATTAATCTGTGTGTTGAGCAGCCACCAGAAGGAGATGAATCCTGTCATCAGAAGCATCTGCCATCTACTGCTGGTGGCGTTGGGAGCCATCAGGACACTGATATGTCAGATGTTGTCCCTGCAACAGATGATTTATCCAACAGCTTTGCAAACATGAGCTCCTCGTTCTGCCCACGAGAGGTGATGCTGCTCCAGCTCACCTTGATCAAAATGATGGTGGCAAAAGCAGAGTCCCAGGAAATTGAACCCCATGTGAGACAGAAGTACTGTGAAATCTTTGTTCTTCTTCTGAAGGAGGCAAAAATTGACTCAAAATTGGTAACTTCTGCAAGATTTTTTTAGGAAAGGAGGAAAAATAAAATGAGGTGTGCCTTAGCTATTTTTCCTTTTTTACCTGTCTCCAGATTCACCTGCTCGGTTGTGGTGATCGGCTGTTATCTCACTTGGCCTCACAAAGTCTAGCATCTCTTGTGTATTTCCAGCTGAAGGAAGAGGTGAGTGTGGCACCACTTCACAGCTCAAAAAATGGCTTGGTGACCCTGTGCCTGCAGATTGTTCCATTTGATTCTACAGCCAAGTTTTTCTAGAGTTTGTATTTTCTGAGAAACTTTGTCAACTGCGTTAGGAGGAGCCTGGAGTATGGAAGGCAAGGAGATCTGATGTGTAACAGAAGTGTGGAGTGTCTTTATAGATAAAAATCTGGAATTTTATGAAACTCATTTAAGGTAAAATGGGTGTAGGTGGCAATAATCTCTTTAAGGTTGCAGTACAGATATTAAAAAAAGCCATGATCTAGACTATCAGTATTCTTACAGTTCCTTGGTATCTGTTGGGTGATGCAGTAGATAAAAATAAATAATAACCTCTTGGAAGTTAATCAAATGGTTTGCTGTATCTACTTGTTTGAATTTCCCAATTACTTGAGTTTTGTTTTAATTTGCTGTATATTTAGTGAATATGTATTGCAGTCTCCGTAGTAGCATACTGAACACAGATTTATTTCATAATTATGTTTGTAATATTTCTTGCCAAGCTGTCTGGGAATTATGAATTCAGATCTGGTCTGTCTACAGAATTATCTGATTTTGGGTAGGTCACATGACATTAGGAGGTTTGGTTTTCCCTTTTTGGAACATACAGATAATTTCTATTGCATGCATATGTTGCTTCATGTTTGTAATTAAAGACCTAATTAATGGCCCAGGACAGACATTGTTTCTACCCGTGTTTTGTCTGTGCCTACATTTAAATCTTTTTAATGTACAATTTTAAATCACTGCATTATGATTTAATGTAATTTACATAACAAATTACATTAGAGCATGAGATACACGAGAGCATACGTGATTGGTTTCATGAATTACTTTTCTTAGGACGCCTTAAATGTCCCGTGGGCCAGCTTTAGCCTGGCCACGCTGTTGGGGTTCCCCGGGAGTGCGCGGGTGGCCGAGTGCCTGTGGACGCTGGCGGCGATTCTCAAGGAGACGCGGAAGGACGCGCTCGTAGCCCGAGCAGGTACCGGCGGGAGCGACACGCGGCTGCCGCCAGGAGGAGCAACTCACCCGGCATTCCCCGGGAATAGTTCGGCTCCAGGACACCCCTTCCTTACACAGGGGGTGACAAGTGCTGTTAAAATGTAGTGGTTTGAACATATTTCTATTCTGAAAGTAGTCTCAACACTGATTTATTTCTTATTTGCTGATTTATCTGTTACACTGCAGGTCAATAATGTGCCTCTTGTTGCCGTAGGTGTTGTGAAGAAGTTGCTGGCTCCTCTTGATGTGGTCCTTGAGGGATTTTATAATGCAATCCTGCTCCATCATTTTGACAGTCACCACTACACTTCACCTTATTCTGAAGCTACAAACAATCTGATCGGTTTTATAGATCTGCTGGAAGCACTTTTGCCTTCCAGAATTGAACTGGACTTACCGCTCAGGTGCCAGAGAATTTTATTTTTGAAAGTTTCTTATGTCCTCAATGTTATTAGCTCATCAATTCCTTATGTAATCAAGAAGAAATTCATTTTGCTCCTTAAAAAATGTGTCCTTTACAAGTCCAGAGAAGATGCTAAAGGTGGATCGCTGTTCTTACAAACCCCATCTTTGTGTGAGGATATGCTTGCACTGAGTAATGCTGTTCTGCAGGTTGTGACTTTGACTTGGCTTAATCAGATCCCACTCAGAGGAAAGTCCAGCTACTTTGGAAGCAGTGAAGCTGCTCCTGGACAGGATTCTCAAAGTGGTTCTGACCAGACTGTTCTCAGAGCCTTAAGTCTGGTTGTGCTTAAAGCGCTGGAATTCAAGATTCACAACTCTGCAACAGAAGCAGAAATCAAAGGTAACGTCCATTTAAATTCTGTTCATTAAGCAGCAAGAGTTTTAGAGCTTTCAGATTTTGTAGTCACAGCTCATTAAGACTGTAAATAAATTTCAGCTGAATTAGTGGTGGTGGGAGGGAGGAAGGAGAAGACCCACCCAAGAAACTGCTGTTGCTGTGTCCTGCCTAATTAGCTGTCTCCTTGCATTTTATCAAATCCTTAGCCCTGCAATATGTTGGGCTTGAAACAGCTGCATTTGGGATTGAAAATTTTTCCTGTTAAGAACATTAAGCCAGCTTGAGAACACAAGGCTCTTCTTCAGCTGGACAAGAAAAGAGTCCATAGCACAAGCATCTACTCTGTTCTGGGTGGGGAGCTGAAAGGAACTGCAGGTAACACTCTTCTCTTTTCTAAGGTGGAGGTAAACTTTAGGCACCATTATGCATTTATTTTATTGAAGGTACAAGGCAATACTGGCAGCCAAGTAATGTAATGAGGCAAAACCAGCTGTGGTATAGAAAGGTAAATGAAAATAAGGAAGCTCCAAAGTAATGTACAGGGAAATCACAGAATGGCTTGGGTTGGAAGGAGCCTTAAAGATCATCCAGTTCCAAGCCCCTGCCATGGCAGGGACACTTTGCATTAGACCAGCTTGCTCCAAGCCCTGTCCAACTTGGTCTGGATACTTGAGGGATGGGGCAGCCACAGCTTCTCTGGGCAACCTGTTCCAGGGCCTCACCAGCCTCTCAGAAAAGAATTTCTTCCTGGTATCTAATCTAACCCTGTCCTTTGGCAGTGGGAAGCAATTCCCCTTTGTCCTCTCCCTCCAGGCCCTTGTCCCAAGTCCCTCTCCAGCTCTTTTGGAACACCTTTAGGCACTGGAAGGGGCTCTAAGGTGTCCCTGGAGCCTTCTCCTCTCCAGGTGAACACCCCCAGCTCTCCCAGCCTGGCCCCAGAGCATCTCTGTGGCCTCCTCTGGACTCGCTCCAGCAGCTCCACATCCTCCTCATGTCAATGCTTGCGTTCTTCACCCTGACTGACACGTCTGGCCTTTCCAATTACCAGGCGTGAGCATTCCTCCATAGCTGCTCCCCTGGGCTGGTTTGCTGTAGTGAGGGGCTGGGTTGGGGCAGGAGAAGGGCGGAGCTGCTGCAGGGCCGGGGCTGTGCCCTGGGCAGCAGCGGCAGGGCTGGGAATGCCGTGGAAGCCGCGTTCCCGACGGGAGAGCCGCGGTGCTGGGTCACCCTGGGAGCCGGGGAGTGCCTTTTCCCTCGCTGGAGGCGAGAAGCAGCGTGAGGCTCTTTGCACCAGAGACCTTCCTGGAATCCTGTCTTCCCACCTGCCCTTTTCCCATGAGAGCACCTGATGCACATGTGATGCTGTACAGAATGTGGCTGTGCAGATTCTATGATCAAAGCACTGTGCTGTCCCTGGATTACAGCCCTCATGGAAAAAAATGGAAAAGCAGTTCAGAAGCAGCGTTTCTAGTCAGACACCACTGAGAATGGGCATTCCTATATTTACTACATATTTACTGCTTATGTGGCCAAAAGCAGTTTCTATTTCTTTTTAAACAAGGGTGGAATTTCACAGCACTTTAAATACATTGAGGCATTTCAGTAGAAGTTCTAGATGTAAATATTTTACTTTCTGTATTTCTATGCTAGGTAGCAGGCCTAAAATCAATTTTTAAATAATCTGTGCAAAAGAGCTACAACTTCCATAAGACAGTTTGTGAAACTTTTTCCAGAGTTTTGGAAGATGTTATATTTGTGATGTCAGCTGCATTCTTAAAGATTTTTAAGTATTTGTAAAGAATACTGTACTTGTGATTCACCTTCTGAAAAATGTGTGGATACTGGGATTGTATAAGAACAACTGAAAAGAAAAAATGTAGGCTATATCCATTTAGATGTCTCTATGAAAATTCTTTCTCAAAGAAGAACATTCTCCCTTCTTTTCCAGATTCATGAGACAAAAATGAGTTTTTTAATTAGATTCAAACACCCCAACTGTCAAGAGGAATTTCAATTTGAAAGGAATGGTGCTTCCTTATTTTAGTGACATTACAGGAAGTGTTTAAAGCAAGCACCTAAATGCTTTAATATGCTAATTTCCCTTCCGGGAAGCTGCTTGATCTTGTCATTAACATGGATTAGAGTGGCTTAACTTTAATTTCGATTTTGATAGTCATTTCCAGATTTATAGGAAAGAGTTTCAGTCTGAAGAGTAACTATTAATAACAAAGATAATTTGATGTTCCTGTTATTTGCTGGGAGAAAAAACAAATCTTAAAGTCAAATATTAAGGAAAATCACGTAGTGATGCAGTAAATAAAACTAATTTCAATGTTGCAGGAAAATCTTCTGTTTTCTAAACATTATGTGCTGTATTACATCAAAAACTGCGCTGTGGTATCTCATTAGTATGGAAGGTATGAGTTTTTTGACTTAAGGGAAAGAGTCTCTGTCTAATGAATACAAAGTGATTTTTATGAGTAAGCTACTGCACTAAACTGGCAAGAAGTAATCTATGAAATTTGATACTGTGATAAATCAGGTGAGCTAAGGAAAGAACAGCATTCACAAACTGTTACGCACTGTTAATTTAAAAAATAAAGAGTGTGTGTTGTTTGGCAATAAAAGTGTATAGCAAAGTTCATGGTTAATTTCTTTTTTTCAGGGGACTTTGAGAGTTCCATGTCCCAGCTGTTGATGTTCTGGAGGAGTCATGTGAAGCCTTCCCCAGAGTCTCACCAAGTTGTGCATCACTGTGAATGGCTGTCCTTGGTTTTCATGGAGCAAGATGATGACATGTGGGAAGCTGCTAAAGCTTTATTGCTCATTTATTTAAAATTTGATAGGTCAGTGTACTTTATTTCTGACAGAACTATGAAGAATTGGACTTCAGTGAGGTTACTGTGACATTCCCATTAGTTGCTTTTGTTGGAAGGAAAATTATTTTTTAATAGTTTAAAACCCCCCCAAACCTCAGGATGATGTAATAATGTGTGGTGTAAGAGCTGATAATTTAAGTTTTTTTTGGATGGAAATGGGAGTTGTGAAAGTTTCCTACTAAATAATTTATCATATCCTGTAATTCAGGATAATTGACTTCATGTCTACAGTAGTGGTTAGACAGATAAAAAGCAAGATTGCTTCCTTACAACACTGAAGGTTTGACAAGAATGGGATATTAGAATTAAACTTCAGTAATTCAGGTACTTCTGGCAAAGTTTATAAGTATTGGCCCTATGGGAATTCCAGCTACTTGATAAAAATGGTTCTTGCTAACAACTGAAAAGTGTTCCTCATGGATTTGTCCTGGATGTACAATGCTTCTTTGTTATTTAAATTACCATACAAAATATTATCCTGATTTATACAAGGCTCTCAAGCTTCAAGTGGGAGGATAATGCAAGTAATACCTTAGGTACACACAATTCTTAGACACTTAACTACAAGTAGGCTCCTCTTCCAGTGTGTGTAACATTCTGAAAGTTTGTCTGAATTTAGGCCAACAAAAATATTAAAATAAGATTGTTGCATATTTATATTAAAGTACAGTCTATGTGTTGTTAATAACTTTGTTTACTGCAGAAGGTTCCCTAAGGAATGCCCTTTAAGGCCTGCTTTAAGTGCTTTGGCTTCCTGAGCCATCCCATTTCCTGGCCCCACCTGCCTTCATTCTCACCCTGATACAAAAACTTCTGGTTTTATTCTTACCTTTTCACAAAATTAAAAGAAAGAGCAAGAATCCGTCTTCTGGATATTGCTGCTTTAAAAAAAAATGGTGAATTTCCATTAAATTATTTCCTGGCTTACTTTTCAGGTTACGGCGTGATGCTGCTGATAACCGAAGCCAAAAAGAGGAGGAATCCTGGAAGCTCCTTGTGCATGCAGGTGGATATAACCCACACTGTATCTTTTTATTTTTTCTGGAGAAGATTGCGTTTGATTCCACAGTACTTCTAGATTTTTTGATTTCATCAGAAACTTGCTTTCTGGAGTACTTGGTCAGGTACTTAAAGCTTCTTGCGAAGGAGTGGCCTCAGTTTGTAGATGTCTGTAACCATTTCGATACCAGGCACAGCACTTCCCACCCAGTTTGTTCTGTCAAACCACCCCACCGAGAAAGGCAGAGCTTCGTGACTGGGGAGAGTTTGCAAAATGCTGTTTGCGGAGCAGAAGCACAGACTCGGATGTCTTTGGCTGCTTCTCGCAATTGCCCGGTGTTTACAGCACAGCAGGGTGATAATGAGGCTGCGGAGTGGAGCCGCTCTGACTCACTGACCAGCGCTGATAGCGCGTCCCTGCTCGGTTCTCTTCAAAGCCTGGTTAATTATGACAGCTCAGAGGACTCGGAGGTGGAATCCGATGGAAAACAGTGCTTGGTAAACACAAAACAATTGCCTTCAAACAATGAGGGTGAGGTGAGGAGGAGGGAAATTGGTTGCAGCTGCAGAGATGATGACCGGAATCCACACACATCTGAAGTGTCACCTCCGAAACCGAAGGGATCTGGTACCTCATCCTGTTGGACTTGTATGGCATCTTCAGATAACGTTGCTCCCCTAAGAGTAATGCTTTACAAATCAACAAAGTGTTTGGAAGAGCTGCAGGAGGCTATTTCTAGGTTGCAGAGAAGAAATCTTTTCCCATATAATCCATCTGCATTGTTGAAACTACTGAGCCACGTTGAGGAGATGAGTAAATCCATGAATCTACAATAATGCAAACTGTTCTTGTGCATTTTAAACAAGTTCACCAGGGAATATTTCCATGAGATTAATGACTCCTAAAGATCATGCCTCTTGCACTAGTCAGTGCATTTAACCTCAGGCAGGGTAAAAATGGCTTTGGTTGGCACCCTAAAATCTGGAATTGCATCCATTGACACGATCCGTGACCTGAGGATCCTAAACTCATTCATGATGTGTATGTCAATGTACAGTATATAAGGATTGGTTGTTGGATATTCAGCATTTTGTAATAAATTACTCATGTGAAAGCATTTGAAAAATATGAAACTTAAAGTATTGTCAATTATACTTAATGCCATTCTATTTTTGAGTTCATCACCAGATTGGTAGTGGTTTATGGACTACAGGGCAAAGTTAATGCAACATTGACTGCTTAGAAGTTGGGCTAAATAAAATAATATAGTTGGGGACAGTTTACTGTTTATCCTGTGTGTTCTGCATTGGTGCATTGCTCCAAGTGGACCTTCAGATGTCTATATTCCTTTAATTAAAAGAAAAGGTAGATGAGAAATGGAAGCATCTGTTGTCTATGGAAAACTTTAGTTGAGCATTATATCATTAACTAAGCTTAGGTAATGCAGAAGTGACATTCCAACAGAATTTTTTGCATCCGTCATGCATTTCCTATAAATATAGGATATATATTTAATAAACTTAAATCAGAAAGAGAATTAGAAAGTTAGTGACTCCAGTGCAGTGAGACAGATATTGAAGATGTTAAAGTATTATACTTATATCTTTTATTAGATGTAATTTGAATAACCTGCAAAGTGAGTGTCTGAGAGTTTGCCTGGGGGAGCGAGTTCAGAGCAGGATCCAAGGCAGCGTGTGCACTTAGCAGGAAAGCACCTGATGCTGCAGCAGCTTGTAATGATCTGCCTAGGGTTAGGCACTGGGAAAGTACTGACAGCAGGAGCACTGGAAAAACCTCAGACCTCTTCAGAACTGTGGGAAGCAGCTTTCCTTTTAGGATCTTCTCTTGAAGGTAAGTGTTCTCTTCCTCTTGAATAGAAATTTAGTGTTAAATTAAAATAGATACTGAGCTAAGATGAGCAGTCTCTGGAGCAGGTTGCTGACCTTCAAATCTCTGTGGCCATTTTCTAGATTTGTCTTGAGCCCTGAACTGGTGAATCTGCATTGGGAGAGGAAGAAAACTGGGTGTAGCTTATGGGATCCTTTAGCTGGCAGTTCCAGTGCTCTCCAGTGCCACTGGAATGATAGGAATTCACAGACAGGGAGGTTTGGACCTCAGTCTTACTCCTTCAGGATGACAGCAGTATTTTAGGTAGGAAGGAGTGTTCCTCTTCACTGGCATGAAGGAGATCTGAATATTCTGGGTGTTTGGTGTACCGTGGTCTCTTCCTGAGATCATGACAGCTGTTGTGCAGAGGGGTGGGTGGGAATGTCAAAAAATGGAAACCTTTCCATTCCTGCCTGCAGTTACTGTAGTTAAGAGCTAACCCTGGAGTTGTCCCGGGCAGCAACATGCCTGGCTTCTCTTTGTTTGAGGTCAGTTATGCTGTAGCTGCTGAGCTGCTCATTTCTGTCAGGACTGAAATCCCTCTGGAGGTGTTCAGAGATGCAGCTCCAGACAACTTGGGAACTTTTCAGTTCAAACACAGGAGGTGCCATGGGCGAGGTGCTTGAGCAAGAGTTTCTCAAGTTCACAATTTTCAAAGTAGGCAGGTACTTATATTTCAGTGAAATCCTTTCTGATATCCTCACTCCTTTTCTAATCTAGCCTTTGCTGAGTAGTTTATTTTAATTGAGTAATTCCATTGTTTGAAGTGAACGTAGGATTGTTCAGCATTTCTTGGTCTACACTTTGCCAGTTGGAAGTATGTAACTTGCAGCAATATCTCTGACACTGATATGATAAGCTGAGTGGGAAAGGTAGAATGGTGTGATAATTTTGGATAAGTTTTAGTCTTATTTGTCAGCGATTACTACAACTATATAAGCTTTTATAAAGAGTTTAGACATCTCAGAACAGTGTGTAGACTGTAGCAAGAAATGTAGCAGCCCATAACCTGATTTTTTTTAAATACAGCAAATCCAATTGCAGTCCAATTGTATTTAATTTTTACAGGCTTGAGGCTGATTGTGTGCCCACCTGGTTATTAGAAGTGATCATTCCCACATGTTTCACTTCTCAGAAAGCCATTGTTTCAATTCTCAGAATGTTTTAGTTGTAAAAGTGGGTAAATATAGTTTGTATATGGCAACTAGATACCTTAATGTGTTGATATTTTACCATTTATGACTGAGATGGAGTTAAATTGATGAGTCAAGGGGTTTTTTTAATTGCACGGAAATTGAGGGTGAGCCATGAAGGTGGATTGGAGTTCTCTGGCTGTATTGAGAAAACCAACCACAAAAAAAGCACCTTGCTAAAGAATTTGTATTTTAATCAATTGGTGAGTATAGAAAGTGGTTTGGTTAGGCTCTGGTTCGGTTTTTTCAATGATATAAAGTTTTTAGACACAGCTCTTATTTCATGTCCTAGAGCAAATTAATTCAGCTGCAGAACCTGTTACCAGTGTTAAGTTAGAACTTGGGAATTAGCTCAGTGATTACCAGGAGATCAGTGTGCCTTACCTTTGGGTATTGATAGCTGTCAACTTTTCTTGTATTATTTCAAACAAGATGTAGAACAAGTCAGGTGGACACAGTTTTCTATCTGAGGACTCTTCCTGAAATGTTCAGTTTGTCATTAATGCAGTTGTTTGGTGGAGTTTACCTTCAACATCAATAGGATAAGTTAAGCTTTAATGAGGTAAGCAGTTAGCACTAGAAGTTGCTTACAAGATGTGCTTTTTAAAAAGAACATTTTTTAACATTTTAACTGAATTTTTTGTGTAGCTTGATTGCAGCTACAGCTGAATCCAGGTGGTTTCACAATTGTGGTTCTTCAAACTGGACTTTCTCCAATATTTTTATGGCTGCTTTCCATTCTGCTTTTAAGACTCGTAGTACAGGTTTTAATCCTGCAATACAAGAATAAAAGGCAACCTTGGGAACCTCTATACTTGCAGTGCCCTTGTAGAGCTGGGAATAGGGAGCCTTGGTTGTTCCCTGGTTTATCACTGTAGGATAAGCTTTGTACTTCTTCCAGAGTCAGTCTGGTGGTTTCTGAAGTCAATATCAGAGGTTTATCACTGCGTCAGTAGGAGTGAATATATTGTGGTCCTAACAATGTTACTTCAGTGTATTTTCCCTTAGAGTTATCCTAATGAGTTTGTAAATTCTTGCTGTATTTTGTTCAACCCTTCTGGGCTGCCTGGTTCACTCTGAAACCTTGTTAGAAGCCAATTAATTGTGTGTGTCAGAATGGATGGCAGGAGTCTTTTACTGTCCCTGCCTCCACAGCAGGCACGGACCTGGACTTGGTTGAGAAACATCTCAGGGATTTAAGCTTTTCTAAGTCATTATCTTCTTAAATGTTGTGTAAATGAGTTTATTGCTGGTAAGAGATGCTCTTTAATGGACCAGCTGGCTTGGTGCTGGCTTACATCATGAATGGAAGGAATAAAATATATTTTGTGGTAAAAAATCTTGCATGGAGAATGACAATATCCTTAGTTATTTCTGGTTCCTACTTTCCCTGTTTCATGCAGAAACATGAGTTTTGCCAGTCAGCAGTGTCCTTTTAGGGGGTAGATTTGAAAAAAAAAAGTGAATTGTTGGAAAAAATAGCACACACAACCTCAAAAGTGAGCACTGCTAAATGTTGGCTTCCTTAAAGTTTGTAGGGGAGGTTTGCAGGCCCATATTCTGAAATTGTCAGGAATTGTAGCTGCTAAGTCCAAGTATCTACCCCATCTCATTCTAGTTCTTGAGAGTTAAAAATGAATATTTTCTGTGGAACTTCTTTGAAGATGTTCCTTAGCATTTGGAGGAAGTAATAGCCACCTATTAATACATGAATAATAATTTGAAGTCTATTTTGCAAAGAAATGTATATTGATTAAGTGAAAAAAGACAAATGACAAAATCCTATGTCCTTATTTCTTCCCTTTCTGGAAAGGAAAAGGGAAGAAAAGCTTTATCTTCAAGTGTCACCTTCCAGGGTTTGTCAGATCTTGGAGTAACTTCGTCACTACAGATCTTTCATGGCTCTTTCTTGCAGGGATTTAACTGAAACAGAAATTAATGCTTTCTGGATATTTACCTCTAGTACTTGGCGTCCTTGATAATATTTATATTCTTCAAGAAATTTGTGCCTTTCTGCTGGCACCATTAACATCTACTGTGAAAGGTAGGCAAAGACTCATTAAGCAAAAAATACCGAACTCAACCAAATTTTAAAAAAATTATTTCTCTCCTCAAGGGAGGATCCAGTACTTGGTCACCTTTAACAGAGCATTGGTCCCTCTAAAGGAGGTTTCACCTCAGTTTCCTCACCTCAGCTAAAATTACTGAGCAGTATGATGCCACTATTTTCTGTAATTGTCACTTAGGAGCTGATGCAGAAGTGGGAATTGGTGAGTGTGAAGCATCAAAGGAATTCTTTCAGTTTCACCAAGCAAATGCTCATATTTTATGTTTTCTGTGGGTGGATCAAGATTGATGCTCCAAGAGTCTCCCAGTAATGTAATCAAACAATGTTTGCAGCATTGTCTTACGTGCAAGTGTTACAAATTGTTGAGGTTTATTTTCATACTGTTGTTAAACCAGTGCTTCCAGCTCCAAGGATTCATTTTTTTTGATCCTATGTTTTTCCTATGTTGTTGGAAATGGATTAAGAAACTCTCTGAGTTGATTGGATTAATTGTTAAATCTCTTATTATTGCAGCCAGATGATTGTGTGAATTAGTCTCCTAGATTTTCAGATAGTGGCAGCACACAAGAGTGTTGTTTGGGTGAATTGGCAGCGCTGTAGGTGGAGAGGAAAATATGAATTCTGCCTTTGCAAATGTATTGGAACAAACTGGGTGGAAGTTCCTTATATAGATAAGGAGTTATATTTGACTTTTCTGGTGTTTCTGGTTAACAGAAAAGGGATTTTGACAAGTATGGACAAGTTGATGTTAAATCAAGGGAAAGGGAAAAAAACCTTCTCACCAAAGATAATTTAAAGATAAAACAATTAGGATGTTGCATAAAGAATGTGTCACAACCAAACTGTGAGCAGATGAATACAAATCACATCTCTGTGCCCCTGGATAGGAGAGGATTCTTAATTCCAGTCCAGGAGGCTTATTGATACATGGTGTGTTCAGTATTTAAATGGAATACAGCCAAGGGCTTGTCAGAGAGCATGACTGTGGTGTTCCTGGCCTCAGTGGTTGAGTGTGTGTGAGAAATTGGTTGGAAGGCAGTCCCCAGGTGATGTCTTGTCCTGGAGCCTTTTTTCCTAAGGCACACCTGAAGCCCATGGCAGAGTGGATCAGCAGTAGAGTGTGTTCCTTCCCTTCACTGGCTTTATCCTTCCACTATTGCTCCTGACATCCTCTCTTCACACACTTCATCCAAGTCATCTTCCTCCTTATTATTAAAGCCCAGATTGTCAAAATAATGAATTTTCTTCCTGGCTAAAATTCATAGGAATCGAGTTCTGAAACAATAATTTCAAAATATTTAAGTGATTTGAAGATTTCAACCTGTGTGTTCAAATTTTCCTCATTTGGTCCTGCAATGGCATTTGTGGATGATAAATATTTATTGCCTTAATGGTTGCTGCATTCCAAATCAGGTATCCAGTCTTCGTTTATGACAGATGGTATTACTAATTAATTAGTAACGAGCCTCTCCATAGTGAACCTCTCCCTGTAAGGATGTGGATTATGAATCAGGTCATACTAGGAAGAAACATCTTGAGTAAAAAGCTTTTTGAGAGATTTTTGAGACTTTTTCATTCCTTTTATGTAAGGGAAGGCTGGCATATTAGGAGAAGATGTGAATTCCTGTGAAAAGAAGAATCTTAGCTTTTAAACTACAGATTGCAAGGTTTTGAGTTACGATATTGTGACACATGACTTGGAATGATTCATTTTCAGGCTTTTGTTGATTCTTGAGGAGCAGAAAGTACAGGAATATCAAGGTTTTTTGCTTTAATCTTGAAGGAATTCCTGATGGCAAGGAGATGGGTTTCACTGGTGGTGAAGAGAGAATTCAGAGTGCAAATGATTATTAGATCAAATTGATTCCTACTTTTCCTCCATGTAAATATATGACTGAGATTTGACTAACATTCTGCCATTGAGATAATCAGTTAGCAAAAATGGTTAGGTACTAACAGGCAGTATATTTAGAACATTTATTTTTGGCTCCCCACATTAATTCCAGGATTTTTTGGTGGTTTTTTTTTTCCCTTCTCCCTCTGCAGGTGCCACCACACACAACAGCTCTGATTCCAGAAGTTTAAGATTTAATACAGTCTCAAAGATTTGCCAGGAGGGTTTTTCTCTAGTGAGAAAGTTTACTGGTACTAAAACTCTCTTATGTAACTGCTTGGAACCTCAGCTGAAAGCTCACACCCACTGTGTGGATTCACTGTAATTTATTATATGAATTCAGCTGGCTGGAAAAGAAAGAAAGTGGGACATTTTGTGACATTTTCTGAAAGAAGCAAATTTTTCTTACTATGCTGTAATACTTTTTATACTGAGAACTTATACATAATTCCCAGTGATACGTAAAATAATCGAGTCAAATACATGTCTCCATTACCTAGTTATATTATTGTATTTAGTTATATTTAATTGTCCTGTGAATGAGTAGATACTATGCTGCAAGTAAGGAATAGTAGCACTTAAACTTGTAATTTTTAATTTTCTTAGTGAGACATGCAGACTAAGGTATTTTTCGGTTTGATTTTAATTTTTTTGCAGCATTCAAATTTAAGACTCCTGAAGAATAAGCACTATTGAAGTGCAGAGATAATTGTAAGGTCAGTGGGCACTTTAATCAGAGGGGTATGATTAGCTTGCTATTTACCACACAATATCTTTAATCTTGTAATAGTATCCTATGTAGGTGGTGCCAGCCTAACAAATGCTGCTCAAAAAGGGTGTAAAAACATGTGTTCATTTTTTTTGGTAACAGTCTCATGTTTGCTCCAGTCAACCAAACTTTCTTTTTTTTTTTTTTTTTTCAATTTCTAGAAATTGTGGTTTTAGCCATAAGAAAGATGTTGCTGCCAATTACCTCTTCCATTCCTGGCCCAGTATTGGCCAGGTGATGTATGAATCAGCTTGCTCTAGGCTTCCTAATTGGCAGAGAGTTCCTAAATCTTCTGCTTGGTTCACAGCAGTGGTTCATTCAGATGTGGGAAAGTTTGGAGATCATTTAAAGCAGCAGCCAAGCCATAATCTTTTCTGAAATACCCTTTCATGTTTAATGTTTCTCTGGTGCATCAGGTTATTGAATACTGCTCGCAGTTTTATGGAAGGACCAAAGACTTGCAATAGCTGCAAGACAGAATACCTAAAGTTAAAGAAATGCTGTATGAAGAAACCCACGTATTTCTCACGAGGGGAAATAAATGAAGAGGTTCCAAATACTGCCTGGGTCACATCTTCTTTCATGGCAGGCTTACAGGTTCAGATGGAAGTTTCAATATGTTCCAGAGGAGCTGTGGGAAGGAAGGCCTGCAGGAGGGAACCTGTTCTCTGTTACTGCCATTGACTCCTTCCCTGGTTTCAGAAGTCTTGGAGCCCCAAAGGACTGATGGCTGGGGGCCTTATCAGTTACTATTTTGTGTTTCTTCCATTCTTGTGCTCTTCCACAGCCATCTGCTCCTGGCTTCCTTCTGACAGAGTGCTGGCTGAGATGGAGCATTGGCTCAACTCTGACAAGCCTGGTCCCATTTCCTGGGTTGCTGTTTGCTGAGTGCAAGCAGGAAGAAAAGGCTAATAAAAGGTTCTCTGCTCCTGGCTCCTCTGTGAGGTTCTCTTCTCCCTTTGCAACAACATTGTGTCCACCACAATGCAAAGTAATGCCAACACTTCTGAAGGCTGTTATTTGAAACTGCTGAGGAATGGCTTTCAGCTTGATTCCTTAGCCATGGAATTAGAAAAGAAATTAATAATCACATAGGTCAAGTAAAACTGACATGTTCCTATGGTATATCTAACCAGACACATGCTCAGGGTGTGCTTTCTTCTGCTTTAGGAATTTCAGAAATTCCATTTTAGATTTTCTGAGGAACTGGAACACTTGTAAAACATTCAGTTGATTGAGACTGGAAGTACTGCTGAGAGTGGTCAATAGGAGTAGAAACGTTTCTCCAACTTTATTCAAAACCCACACTTCATCTAAAACCTGTCAGAGTGAAGTGATGTCTTTGGTACTCCCTTTTCTGCACCCTCAGCAGGTTCAGCATCCTCCCATGTGTGTGTGGAGCAACATAAGGTGAGACAAATTCTCATCGTGCAACAAAAGCCACGTGACTTCAACCATTTCTTCATCTGCTGTGTTGAAACCAGCAGGGGAGGCAGTGCCATTGCTGCTGCCGAGTTTCACAGGATGATGTGGATGACATCAGGATTGCCTTCAGTCAGAAATCTTGAAGTGCAGCTTTGCTGGGTGGGTCTCAGAAGAATTTGAAAGGGTTCTGGAGATAGGGCGTGTTTACCTCGGTCAGAGTAGTGAGTGTCATGCCTCTTCCCTGCTAATGTGCTTATGGTCTCTGACTGCAACATCAGAAAGGTAAGAGTTCCTTTTTCTGCCCTTTTTTCCTGCCCTGGTATGTTTTGTTGGGTTTTTTCCTCTCTCCTCTCATCAGCCTGTGTTCTGAATTGTCAGCACGTGCTGGTCTCTAACGTTGTTTTATAAGGGAAGAGTAGAGTAACTCTTCTGAGTAGTCTTCAGATAAAGAATGGCATGACATTAATGAGATTTTATATTTTGCCACTAAGTATTCCAACCTATGAGAACTGCTTTCTATTGAAGGAAAAAAGAAAAAAGACAATGCAGGTTACAGTAGTAGCTTTGCCTTTCTGCTTCTTGTACCATTATCCTGTTAAGTGCTTGTAACAGCACTTATTTCTGAGCTGGAAGCAAGGAAATTTTCTTAACAGGAATAAATGTTAACTAATGATATAGACATGATTATATAAGAGAGGAAAAAAAAAAAACCTTGAATTTGAGTAGCTTGAAAAAGCTACTTTGAAATTTTTTCTATGTAAAATGCTAAGAAAAAAAGTCCTTTAAGAAATTCAGTTTAACAGAGGTTTGGTAGTTTTTTTAATAAGACTTAACTTTTGAAGCTCTGAAGAAACTTGTGCTATAAATAACACACCTAAGTAAGCTGCCAGGGAGGATTATTTCATAGTAATACCACAACATCCAGAGGGAAGAACCCCAACCATATTGTTGCAATGTATATCTATTTTTCACTACCTTCCTAGCTCAGCCCTTCAGCTGGCTGCCACTGCTGATGAAGAGGCTGTGCTTTAGCTGAAAACTTCCCTTGCATTTGTTAGGACATGAAAAGGATGGCAAAGTGGCTGAAATAATGAAAGACCAGTTCCTCTCTGGCTCCTCCTGCAGTGCCTTTGTGGGTGGGGAATGTCTGGGCAGGCTGAGCTGCTCGGGAGGGATGCCCAGGAGGGACCTGGGAACGGGGATGCACAGCAGCCTTGGTTCAGCTCCTGGCTCAGGGTGCTGTGGAGACCATCAGCAGATGGCCAAGTGTGAGCCCCTGGTGCACCCCATGGCTGAAGATTCTGTTTCAGGAAGCTGCAAGGAGAGTTCTCCAGAATGCAAATGCACCAATCCTGTCCCTTTCCTGCCTTCCAAGGGCTCATTTAAAACCTTGAGTCATTCATTGAAGGTGGAAAAGCCACGAGCCTCTCCACCCTCAGGTCTGCTCTCTGGTTCTCACTATTCTGCTGCCTCCACATGTTCTGTGGTACCTCTGTGCTTCCACTGCTTGTCCTGACCTCTGTGTACCCTGTGCTGCTCAGTTCTTCTCTGCCCTTAACTCTCAGCTGAAATAAGTGACACAATTCTGGTAAAATCTCCATTATGTAGCTTAGCATTTTAAGTTAGACTTCAAGTTTGTATTTCAAACAGAGTTTTGGTAAGCTGCCAAAAATAATCCTTTTTGCATCTTTCCCCAATAATAAAAATTTGAAGAAAAGTCTCATAATTTATAAGATAAGTGTTACTAAGTTCTCAAAGTAACAAGTGTTGTTCCTTTAGGTTTGTTCAAACTTTTTGTGAATTAATAATCTATTAATAACCTCTAGCTTGGATAGGGTTAGGTTTTTTTCCAACAACTACTTTTTATCTCAAAATTATTGCAGTTACTTGAGTTATTTCATAGCTCTTTATTCCACTCTGTTCATGTTATGGATTTTTAAAGCTTAAAAGTGGAAATAGTTTGCACTGTAACTGTACAGTGAAAGAACTGTATTTCACTTTCCTCAGCAGTCTGCCATCACCTAAAACCGTTTTAGCTGCTCAAAAATTATTTACCTTTAAGTAGAGAGAGAGCATAGTGACTTTCACCCAGAAACTGAATTATTTCAAAGAAGTCTGGTTCACTTTTTTGTGGGTTGTTTTTCCTCCCAGAGAACAAGGAAAAATAAAAACTCACTTGCCACCTTAATTGAGATTTATTCAAAGTGCTATTTTCCCCTGCTCAATATAGTACCCAAGTTACAAGGTAATGTGAAAGAACAGTGAAAGAAGTAAAATGCTGCAATTGCCCTGTAATGAGGCACTTAAAGTGTTTACAGTTGAGATTTATACAAGCCGGGGAGTAAATGTGAAGTTAAAGGTCTCACAGCAATCTTAATTCAGCTGTTTGAATTCCGTATTTTGGGTTTCATTGTAAGAAACTCTGAGTCCAGCAGCTCCTTCATTCCATGCTGCCAGCTGCAATCATGTTTTCCCACTTGCACAAACAGGGTAAGACAGGATGCAAAGAGGTGGCAGCATCAATGCAACATCCTTCCTTCAGTCCCTTCCTCCACAAGCCACAGTTCAGTGTGCAGGACCCATCTCTGTTCAGCTGTTTTGTGGTGGAAGATGCAGTTGAGATTCTTCACACAATGTCAAAAGAAAAAAAAAAGTCTGCTTGTAGTAGAACGCAAATCTACAGCTGAAACTTGTGTGTTAACTCCTGGAAGTATTGCTGAGTCTTAAGCAAAACCAAAGCCTGTGATATGGTGGACCTGATCTTTACTTGCTCTTTTAAACCACTTTTATTTCATGTTGAGGATGAACAGCCTGGAACAGCTTTGCTATCTGTTTTGATATCCGAGGCTTGATTTTTCCCAACAGTTACTGCACCAGCTTTACCAAATTAGGAGGGAATAGGACAATTATGTTCTTCTTGCTTTTTGCTGATTTCAGTCTTTCCCTGTTACCTGTCTGGAGCCTCACTGAGGAGACTAAGGGAATGCTTAGGAGAATTAAGGTTACTTTCACTTGCATGTTTGTGTTGTTGATCCATTGGGTTTTGTAATTTATTCAGTAAATAAGGATAGGAAATCTTCCTAATACATCCTGCAAACCTGGATATCACCTTCTCTTAGTCCTGGCTTTGGTAATGCAGTTTTTGCAAACAAGAGCTTTTGTAGAGAGAATACAATCAAAGCTTTGGCTCAATTTCTTTTTATTAATTCCTCAGACTGTGGCAGCCAGAAATTACACTTCAAAGCAGGTCCTGAATTTGTTTTGCAAAATGCAGCCACATAGCCTTTATCAACCCCAGATTTGCCCTTTTTGTTTTCTTTGCTTAATATCATTAAAAATATGAGGGGTTTTTTATTGAATATATCCAGGATCCAAGAAACAGAGCTTTGAAAGAAACTTCACATTGGTACTTGCCAACTGTGTGGGTTTTCCTTTAATTATAAAGGATGCAATTCCTGAAGTAATCATTCCTGATTTTCCTGTTTTGCACTAGCCCATTAAAACTAGATTAATTTACAGAGGTGATCCTTCTGTGGCAGGCAGGTGATTTGATTTCTTTACTGGGAGTATTTAATCCCTGACATGCAGAGCAACTTCAGTTTTTTAAAATATCTTTATTTTTGACTGACTTTTAGCCCCTTCCAGAGCAAGGATTCCAGTTTTTTCAATGCAAATGCCCCTGGCAGTGCTGCTCTGTGGATAGGGATCTGGGAAGAGGCAGAGGTTTTTCACCCTAGGCTGGGCAGAGTGAGTCACTCACTGTTGGATTTCTCACTCCTGCTTGCTTGGTGCTACCACAGGCTGTGAGGAGAAGCTCTGAGCTCAGCACTCAGCAACAGGAGGTTTAAGCTGGGTAGGATTTATAATTTTTAGTTAGAGCTGGTCCCAAATCAGGCCAAGCTTGACCTTTGCATCTGCTGCCCGTTCTTTGAGAGCAGCATTTGCAGGGGAGAAAACTTGTGACAGTTGGTGCAAGTAAAAAACCATCTACTTCTGAAATCCAGCATCTGCAGGCTGATCCCAGCACTGGGACTGGTGGCCACAGCTGTCCCCTTGCTCCTGCTCAGGTCAGTGTTTGTGGGCAATTCCTCACCTCCCAGGTGCCCCAGGAACCTTGTGGTGAGAGCTGAAGGGAGGCAGGAAAGCAGCCCAAACTATTTCACTGCTGCTGTTATGAAGATGGAGATCTTCAAGATGTCCCAGGGAATGGCCTGATTTGCTGCAGTGAAAACATCCAGTTTAAGGGTAATGGAACTTAAGAATAGGCTGCAGGCAGATTTGGAATCTCATCATTGGTTTTGTCAGAATCGCTTGGGCAATGTTCATCAGGGATGGTCTAACCCCTGTGGGCCAGGCCAGTCCTGGCACAAACACAGGGATTACAGAAGGAAGAGTTTCAGAGAAACCCACCTTTTGATGGATCTGTTTAGTGTTTGTGGGGAAAGATTTCCCCTGAAATATGTGAACTCTGGATCAGACCTCAAATCCCAGAATTCCCTTATATTTTAAGATTAGGCATGTACTTATGAGCTTAGTTTAATAGTGCTATATTAACTAGTTTAAGAGGTAATCATATGGTGAGGCATCCATGTGTGGAAGAAAACCATCAATTAGTGAGATCCCAGGAATCCAATAAGAAATATGCACTACTGGGCTTTTCTAACGTTTAAATGTTTTGGGTGCAGGTCCAGTCCCAGCCCATCTCACCACAAGGCAACTGTGAGTGCTCCTTCCACTGTGCTTAACAGACTGGCCTGGTTTTATTACAGTTTGTGATAGCTTGCAGTGCACAGTCTAGTTAAAAAATATAGATATATTAGGAAGCAAAACTGTGTAACAAGGCTCTCCCCTGGTCTTCTATTGTCTGCAAGCCTTTCTGTCTGACCCAAAATGTCATGTTTCAAAGCCCTGCTTCATTAGGATGGCGCCTGCAAGCTGCTGTTTAGGGTCTGTTAGCAGCCCCAGTATAAATCCCCACTTCCAGGAGTTTATAATTCAGCAGTAAAACATTGCTCTAGGCTGAAACTTGGCATATAAAGTCTCAGTGTAGGAACAATTGTGATTTCTCTCTCCTTTATTTTTGCATTTGCTTATACACACACAATTCATGCAGGAGATTTTTACTGTCCCCTTCCTGCATTTAAAAAGATTAAATGCCTGGGTTATTAATAGTTCAATTCTGACTACTGTGCTTGGCCAGTAAATGGGTCTGCAGTGCTGTTAACCAGCTCTGTTTGATGGGTACAGGTCACTGTTTCACAAACCTGCTCCAAGCTTAGTGGAAACAGCCCAGTGTGGACCAGCAATGGTTGTTTGGCTGTTAATTAACCTGGGCTCCAGTGTTAATTAAAGCTGGGTCTGGAATGCCTCTGGGATGCTCTGGGCATGGTGTCCTGAGCCAGCTGCAGGCCCAACTAAAATCCTGTGTTCCTTGGAAGAACATGCAAAGGGCTGAAGTGCTGCCTGACCTTGGCATGGTTTGATCTCATCCTGTGATCCTGTACAGAGATATGGCTGGGAGATCTTCTGATGAGATAAAGATTTGGTTGAAATCATCCTCCCAGCTCAACTGTTTGCTCATCAAGGCTGTGTTTCAATGAAATTAGTTATTTCCTCATGTTTTTCCTGGTGTACAGAAAAATTTAGCATGGAAAAAGTAATTGAAGTTCACTATTCCTAGAAATCATGGAAAAATTATGTGTTTCAGCCTGATGGAAAATGTTATAGTAACTTCTATTTTTCTTTAATGTTATATATATGGATATTTTTATAGGATATATAACATGTTTGTACTGTAAAGTCCTTACAAATAAATGAGAGAGAATAGCAATTTCTAAATATATAATGTAGACCACAAAAGTTAAAAAGGAGGCTTTTGCAAGAATGAAATGCTTTAGTCAAAGTGAATTTTTTTTTCCTTCCAGAACTGATTTTAGACATTTGTTCCTCATCTAGGTTTTGGTCACAGTTAAATCATATTATTTCCCACAATTCCCAGAAAAAGCTTGCTCTGCACTGTACTTTTTTTTTTGCCACTTGTTCCTGTGCACAGGTGTTGGCAAATTCAGAGTATATTTCCATTAGCATATTAAACAGCAGTAATTCATCAGTGAAATGTCCTCATTACTATGGAATTGAGGAACTCCCTGGACTTTGTCATCTCTTTTCCACTCTTCCTCCCACTTATATTTAATTTATAAAGGCAGCCTCAGGAAGATCAGTTCTCATTAGTATGAATATGATAGATAATACATGAGTGTTGCTGGAGATTTGAGCAGGTACTGAGCAGTGCAGTGTGAGTGACTGAAAGGAGGCAGCAGCTTTCAAAGGCCCTGTATTGCTTTATATCAGATCAAAATTTGGCTTTATTATTTTATCTTCTTGCTCTAAACCAAGAAGGTTTTAATTTCCTGTATGATTTTTTTCCCCCCAGGAACACTGACTGTACTGGCTTTACACAACAAGGCTCAATATGGGTTTTTTCATGCATTTTCTCTTTAATACGTGAGGAATAAATTAAGTTCTCTTTTTATTTACTCAGCATGGCGTACATACTAAAGACACTCAACAGCTGGTTCTGGTGGGAGAACATCTGGATGCCCATCAACTGCACATGGGCAGATTTTGTAGACCGTGATGGGCTTGTGTTTCCCAAACCACATCAGCTGTATGCCACAATCCCATATGCTTTTGTCCTGCTGGTCATGAGATTCTTCAGTGAAAGGTAAGAAACAGAAATGCAATCTGATGCTAATGTTAATCCTCATTAATGCTGAAAATGAGATATCTGTAGATCAATGTTATGTTTTATAAAGGAGGATTAGTTGGTGGTTTACTAGGAAGATCTAGTACAGATAACATAGCAGGTGAAAAATTGGGAAATATTTTCATTATTAGGTACGTGTGGCTGTGGTCCAATCCAGAAGGGAAATATTTCTATCCAGCTTTTCTAGAACAGCATTTGGATACTTCTGATTATCTCCTTTCACTAGAGATACAATTAATTCTAAACCATTTGGATTTCCTTTTTCAGTGGAAGGATAGAGAGATTTGTCCTCTCAACCAAACCTCCCATTTGGTCCTGCACCAGAACATTCGTGTGAGGCTGATAGATCCCAGGTGTTTCTCTGTGGCCAAGCTAAGCAGACTGGAGGGATCTCAAAGTTTCATGTGGACATTTTATGCAGATCTAGTAAAGCTGGTTCCTTTTTTTTTCCCTCACTTTGGCACCAAAAAATGGATTGCTTCTGCAGCTGGAATCTTAGGGGACAGGCAGAGGTTGGCTCCACAGAAGAAAGCTACAATCGCGTTAAGATTTGCAGTGTTTTGACTTATTTATTTGTACCTTTTTTGCTTTCTTTTCTTTTTCCTCTAAAAATGTGATTAGTAGGTTTTTTATAATTATTTCAAGACAGAATGAGGAAATTTGGAATGTCACAAGTTGGACAGACTTAAACCAGAAGCAGATAAGATCATTCATGCTGGAAATCAAAAGTAATTTGGATCATATATTCATAACCATTCCCAGCGTCTCCTGTGCAAACACTTGCCCAAGTGTGTCTCACTGCAGTGCTGTTGGAAAGGACTGCTGAGGGTAATTAGCCCACACATCTGGCTGCAGTGAGGCTGAGGAAAGCTGGCCACTGCTCTGAGTGGTGAGGAATCAATGGCTGATAGCAGCAGCAGGGAGGGGCCTTTCTGAGCACCCTGCCCAAGCAGGAGGTGAAACCTTTGGCGTGCTCTGCAGCCGTTTGGGTTGGAGAAGGGAAGGGGAAGAGAATCCATCAGTCCCAGGGAATGGCTGTGTGCCACAGGCTGGATCCAGCTTGGATGGTGGTGGCCCAGTGAAGAAGGTGCCAAGTGGCTTTGCCACTGGAGGAAGTTGTCCACTAGCAGTCCCTGAGCTCACATGGAGAGCATCTGGTCTCCCTTCACTCAACTCCAACATTCCTCTGGTGGCCACAAAAGTCAGGATGTTTCCTTGAGTCTAACAGCATTTCATGGCCACAAACTGCATTCCTTGGGTCTTCTTTGCTGTATAACAGCTGATAAATTGTGGTTCCCTCTTGGGATTAGCTAGAGGGAGATCCCTTTTTCTCAGAGCACTGGCACATTCTATGGCAGATTAAATTGCATCAGATTTGTTTTCTTCATATCCTGGCATGAGAACAGCCAAGGTCTTGTAACTGTGTTGTATTTCTAAAGCTTTTCATGCTGTGTCTTTTCAGATATGTTGCCATACCTCTAGCAAAAGCCCTGGGTATAAAGAATGTAAGACGTGTGAAGCCACAGCCTAATCCTGTGTTAGAGAGTTATTTCCGGGAGTGCTCAAGACAACCATCCCAAGTAAGGATTCTCATTCTTCCAAACTCATTTTGCTCTTGGAAAATCCCACTCTTACAGTTTCAATCAGCTCTCAGCAATGACATCATGGGATGAGTTCCAGCTGATTGACAGATGACTTAATTTATTTGGGTTTTTGTTACTGTTCTGCTGACAAGGGTATATGGCATCCGAAACAGAAAATATGTTTAAGATGTTTAATTTTCTGGCATGCTGTTCTAGGTTAGACTGTTAGTAATATTTCCAGTGAAGATTAGTGCTCCATCTTTAACTCATTCTACCTGGAGAAAACTTCAGCTGATGTCTGTTGTTGGAAAGCTGGATCATCTGCAGGCAATAATATCAGAATGCTGGTGTGGAAACCTTTTGATCTGTTATGTTGCTGTGTACTTAATCCTGGTTTATACGAGAAAGAAAAGCAATCCTTCTATTACCATGCTGTTTGTTTTTAAAATTGAACAAGGAAAAAAACTAGCCAATGCTTGTCACCTCCAAAAATGAGGCCACTTGGTTTTTGATGGGAGGCAGGTACTTTGCTGTGAGTGCAGCCTCAGGAAGTTCCCTTACCTGACTGCAGTTCCCAAACAATTGCAGTTTTCCTACACTGGTTTTGAAACGTAATATGTGCTTTGTAGTAATGAGGGATTTTGATAGTTATTGGTAGTGGAACTTGGCATTCTATCCCTGACTCTGCTATGCTTTTATTGTGTCTTTTGCCTGATAACATCAGGAATAGATGTATGGGTGTTCACACACAAGCTCTTCCCTCCCTGGGCAAGTATCCCGATCTCAGTTTCATTCCTTCCTTCTGCTTGAGTACAGCTGGACATTTGATTTCTGAAAGGAAGCACAGCATTTTTAGACTCCTCAGAGCATGGGAAAGATTCAAGCTGCTTCCTTTAGGTGTCCAGCTTGGGGACCAGTGTGCCTGGGGAAGCCTGGCTGGCAGCTGAGGCCATGTGGGCTCTGTTCTATGGAAACAGAGTTGCTGTTCCTGCGTGGCAAGTGGAGAGCTGGGAGCCAGCAGGGTGAGCTGGACACAGCAGCTGTTTCCTGCCCTCCCTGGCAGCTCAGGTGCCTTTTCTCACATTCCAGAGGTTTCCCTGAGGGTAGGAGACTACCTGGACTGGCCTCACCTCGGTGGAGGCAGCGCTGCTGCCACCCACTATTTGCATGCTGCCCTTGGGAGGAAAGAACTTCCCCAGGGATGAGCCAACCACTCTCCTTGCTCCTGAGGCAGCCCTAGGGAGGTCATCCCACACTTCTGCACTTGGGGATGGAGGAGAGGAAGGAATCCCACAGGCTGCTGCATTAGGGGCACTGAGCACCCTGAAATGCAGGAGTCTCTCTGCCTTGTGCTGGGCAGGGGCTGGCCTGGTCACCTTGGGAGTACAGAGGATGCAGAGACCCCGGGGTGTGGCACCCCAATGGCCACGTGCAGTTCTGGGCCCTGCTCCACCCCCAGTTTGGTTCTGCTGTTGGAGTGGGGCACTCTGGACTTTGCTAGGAGGATACACTGACTTGCTTTGGATTTGAGAACAGAGCTCAGGTCACTTTAATTCCAGGCCACTTTTCATCTGGGATACTCATATATAAACAAATTTTAATATTTATGATTAGGTAAGATATTAGGTGCCATGTCCATGTGTGTTCATACATGGCACTTCCCCCTCCAGCCTAAGCTCTCATTTAACAGTAAAAGTTGCATCTCTGAAACTCTCAGGAGTGACCAGAAAGACAACAGAACAGTTTGTGGATCTGTTCATTTTGTATCTGCTTTATTTATATAAATAAAAATCCAGGGTTTCTGTGAGCATTATTCAAAAATACCCCCCATGCATATTTAATATTGGTAATATTTTTAATTGAAGACCTTGCAACAGTGGGAAGCTGCTCTGTGAACTACAAAACAAATGAAAGTGACATTGGAGTGCATCTACTGCTAACACTTTTCCATTTCTTGCAGTCAGAGATCAAAGGCCTTGCCAAAAAGTGCAACTGCACTGTCCATGTGGTGGAGAAATGGTTCAGGAGACGGAGAAACCTTGAGATCCCAACAGTGCTCCGGAAATTCCAGGAAGCTTTGTAAGGAAAGACAATGCTTTTTGTTACCATTGCTTTACTCTTTTGGAAAAAAAATGATTGAGCCTCTTGCCTTTCCAGAAGGCTGGGTCTGCCTGGGGGTTTTGGTTTCTTAATGGACAAACAAGTTGAAAGGATTTAGTAACATTCCTCCAAATGATGGATAAAAGTTTAGTTAGTTAATGTTTCTCCTGGAAAAAAAAAACCACCACCTTAAAATATTTTACAGTTTTCTTCTTTGTGGAGTAATGGATTTGTAGGCTCCTGGTACAAAGTGTAAGATGAAAACATGCAGAGAATAGGAAAATATTTTCCTGTCTGCCAGTAATCATAGGGGAACAACAGTGCTTACCCTGGTTTATGTTTGTAGCCATGCTGTCATTTTGGGATGCTGGCATGTGTACCAAAGTCAGCTCAAGAGCAGGAATTGTGGCATCCAGACTGAAGGACAGGTGCCACAGCTTGAACATGGGACTCTGTGTGAAACAGGAACTCAAACTCACTGCTGAGAGTGGGCCAGTGAGCAGCTCTGAGTGATAGTAATGAATATGTAAGAAGTTTCAAAACCTCCTGCATATGATTTTTCACTTATGTGTGAGAACTTCCTCATACCTAAACACTTTAAGTGTGATCTAAAATCTCATACAAATTGCAAATCCCCAAATGGGCACAGCTCATCCCTTTTGGGTACTGACATTAACTCTACCAGTGTAAAGCACTTTCAAATGCTCTGTGTATTTGGCTTTTCATTAGCATAATTACATTGGCAAAAATTCACCTGATTATAATATTGAACCTCTGTTACTGTAGATCAGCTTAAGGAATGAGGGTTAAAAGTACAGCACAGAGCTCAAAGTTGAGTACTTTATCAAGATTATTTTCAGTGTTAATCAATGTGATGATGATTTAGTGGTGTCCTCTGTCAGACATAAATCCAGATGATAGACAGAGGTGTGTCTCTTTGAAGTCTGAGCTGAGTAAACTCTCCTGACATGGTTTATGTCTGCTGTTGTTTTGGGGATCAGTTAATTTGGTTGCACAAGTGACAGTAAGATTTCCTGCTATTGCTAAAAGATGTGCCTGTCTCTAGTAACACATAGCTAAAGACTGAAATTCCACCTTGCTTGGCAGCTTGAGTGAGAATGAAGCAAACAGGTTTAGGTTTCTCTTGTGCAATTTTGTGAACCTTGCTCTGCTCTTTGTCAGTGAATTTAATTGAATATAATTCTCTAGGCAAAAAAATGAGGAACAGAGGTATTCCACTCTAGTAGTCAGTGTTATGAGTGTTATGAAATTTTTTGAAAGCCTGCAATCTCCAGGATCCTTTTTCTGAATCACAAGGAAAATCTGATGAGCCAGATCTAAACCATACTTATGCTATTAGTGCTCCCAGTTAAGCAACACTGGGGTTTGGAAAGGCCTTTGCATGAAATCTTCACTGCCTTGTAAGACTCACCAGCCTTTAACTTCCCCTACCAAATCCTTTTTGTTACATTCAGTTCAAGAGAAAAGATTCCTGAAGTTAAATCAGAAAATCCTCTTGCATAGCTGTTGTTCAGTGCTCTCTCTGGTGGCCAGGATCAGAGTTTAAAAGGCACTTGAGTAGAATTTGGATGTGTTTTACTTCAGGTTTTCTTCACCAAATTCATGAAGAAGCTCAGCTAAATGCAAAATGAGGCAGTGCTCTGGCAGTCTTGCACATAGAATGAGTTCATCTGAAGTGCTGTTTATTGCCAAATGTATTCAATATATATTTGTAGGGCTGGGGACTAATGGCACAGTCTTGTAGGTGCTCAGTGCTTTGAATCTGATTCAGAAAACCACTTGCACTTTACAATCAACACAGAATCAGTTCTGCCATATCCACTGGGAGCACTCACACCTCCTTTGTTTAGAATGGGAGGCATGAGGGCAGAAGCAGCTGCTGTGTAAAGTCTGTCCCACGCCACGGTGTTGTGTTTTCCAGCATCTCATGGTTTAATTCTGAGCCAGGTATTGCTTGTGGGTTCCACTCTCCCCTTCCATTTGCTCTCTGAATTTCCACCACGTACCTCTGTGCTTTTCCTGTCCATGCAGTGCTTGTTGTGTAGTGTTATATTTAAATCATCTGAGGAAAGATGGTTTAAAGTTGAGAAGAAAAACAGTTGTTTATCACATGTGTATCAAGTGACAATTTTATAATTATTTTCCTGACTTCTTTCTCAGGTGTGAGACACATTACTTTGGGTCACCTCCAACATTCCACGTCCTCATCTTTTGTTTGTTGTTTTTCTCATAAAACACTGTCTCAGCCTTTCAACATCTCATTCTTTCTCCTGGAATATCAGCCTCGAGGGAATGTGGGGCTCAGAAAGGAGGGGCTGCTTTTACCACACAGGTTCTCCTCCTCTTCTCTCATTTGGCACTTCAGTAACACTTGCCAAAGACCACAATCTCGTTTTATACATCTCTCAATCCATTGGTACAGTGTTCTTTCTCCTTTTCAGTGGGTTTAGGATTTCTGGGAGCTGCTAGCTGCTCTCCTCTGGGGTACCTCTCATTCTAGAACAAGTTCTCACCAGGTCTGGGGCCATGTGTCCCTGTGGCCACAACCTTTCTGTGCATGTGAAGTCCTGCAGTGTTTCCCTACAGGACTTGCAGAGCTGCTTAGGGGAAAGGTCAGGCTGGTTCCTGCCGAGGGGAAGAGTGGAAAGGAAGGAGTTTTCCATCACCTGTAGAGGTGGGAGTGGGAATGCTTGGGCTGAGGCTGCAGCCACACCCAGTCCCGGGGACAATCCCTCCCACACATGCTCCAGAGTCATTAGGAGCCGATTGCTGGCTCCAATCACAGCATCCTGCTCTGACACCTGAAGTCAACAGCACGGTTCACTGAGATGCTCGAGAGCTTTTCCCCTTTGCTGACTTAGCAGGCTGATGGTGCAAACCTTGAAGGTTTATCTGCCTTGCTGGATATCCATTTAATCCACAAAAAGCTTAGATCATGCTAAATTCTGGCACACCTAGTCAAAGATTAGGTTATAGTTAATTGAGACCTTGTAGCAAGATGTAATCTAACCCATTAGATGCTACTAACTCATAAGGCTCCCCTGTTGTCAGCAATTGGTGTTGAGAGAGATGAAGTAAATGAACCCATGAAAAGGCTTGTGTTCTCAAACATTAATTTTTAGGGGATTTACCACACTTGCTGTGGTCATCCTCTTGATCAGTTCAAGCCTGGCTGGAAAATTACTGCTATCATGACAATTAAAATATCTGTATTGTGATAATGTAAAAAAATTTCCTAATGTAGCAGTTAATAAAACCTTATATATTTTAATATTAATAATTCAAATACAGTTAATATGTGGCAATCCTTAACCTTGAGTATGAAGCCACATTTATGTGAAGATTCTGTGAAATACAATGATTTGCAGTAATTCTGGCTCAGGACAATATCTTTACAAAATATAATGGTTTGTTCCTATTTTTTCATTTCAATTTTGCAGCTGGCGATTTTCATTCTATCTGACGTCCTCCATTGTTGGATTTATATTTCTGTATGATGTAAGTTAACTTTTTGAAAGATTGATAGTCTATTTTTAACAATATAATTTCTAGATTTTCTTGAATCCCATTGGAAGACTCTGGTTTCAGTGCCTCTGTGGGTTCAGATATTTGGTGTATGCAATCTGGATGATGGGCTGCAATATGCACTGAGATTTAATTCTTATGTTAACTTTAGACCTTCTATGATAAAGGAATTTATGAGTAATCAGTATTTTTAAGGCAAGCTTGAAGAAGTCACGCAGATGGTTTTACAACATGCCTTGTTAACACCTACAAATGCATCACGTGGCCGTGTTTTCCTCAGAGGACGCCATAAACCTTTTGTTTGGCAACGTTTTTGGGGGTCACAGCTATTTACTGAGGTGTTGCTGCTGAGTCAGAAGTTGGGAATATCAGAGAGTGGTGCCTGTAACTCCCTGAGCCCTGCCTGGGCTGTCATTAACGCTTCCCCGGAGCAGCGGAACAGATCCCGGCGTGTCTCTGCTCCTCTGGCCCTTCTCCCCAAACACTGTTTATCATCCTCATGCACTGCTGTGTGTGACTGGTAAACACAGCAAATTTAATCACTGTGGCAACATATCTTGAGTAATTACAGTAATAAAACACACACCCACTGCTTTGGATGATGAAATTGTGAACTGGAACGTTTCAGGTGTCCTGAAATAAAGCCAAAAAGCTGGGAACAATATAATAAATCTGAGATGTAAGTTCCCTTTAGAAATTGGTGGAGAACAGTTATCAAGATTGCAGCTTCTTAGCCTGCTCCACTTAGAGACATTCTAAGTAGTGAAGATTTTGAGTTAAGATGATGATTGTTGCTGAGCTGAGCAGTGTCTGACTGCTGTGTCTTCCCCAGAAACCCTGGTTTTACGACATATGGCAGACGTGGGTTGGTTATCCGTTTCAGGTGAGCTTTTTGGCATCGAGCCAGTGGCCTCCAGGTATTTCCCCACTGGAAGGGGTAATCCACAGCAGCCTTTTCCCTCCACCTGAAGGGGTGTGGCACCAAAGCCTCCTGCCTTTTTTTTGGGAAGTGCTGCCGGCTGTTGCAGGACTTCCCTGGGATCTGCCTGTGCTGCAACTTCCCCCTGCAGCCAGAGCAGTGTTATTTGCACCCACCCCGGGACACCAGTTACTCACTGGAGATGTTATCAGTGTTCCCAGATCCAGTGCAGAGCCCCTGCACTGCTCCAGGCCCCATGGTGCTTCAAGGCACTCTTATTTTAATAACTCTGCCCCATCCCACTGCCTTCTTATTCCTGTCCCAGGCAGGGGCCAGGAGTACAATAATCCTGCCCTTCAGCTGAGTTTTCCCAGCCCCTGGTACACACCTGGGAAATGCATTGACCCAAGGGAGCAGCCAAGCTCTGCTCTCCCCTAGGCAGATCCAGAGGATTTTAGCATAAATAACTGACATTTCAGTTTATTATGTTAATTGTTCACTAAAACAGAGAGGGTTTATTTGTAGTTGTTTGTAATTAAATGCAGAAGGACTCTGCATGTAGTTCTGTGACAGAAACATGGAGAAAAAGCATGTTAAAATCCAGAGGTGGAGGAGGAACTGTGGGAATTGAGAGTTTGGGCTGAGCAAAGGTTAGAATACTTGGCTCTCAGAACATCCTTCTTAATGAAGCCCAGGACAGGAATTTAATTTAGCTTAATTTTTAAAGCAAGACTCACCAGAGGAGCAGAAGTCAGGAAAGGAAAAAAGAAGTAATCTCACTTGACATTTACTTTTCCCTATTCTCAGAGTTAACTGTGTTTTTCTTCATCACAGACCTTGCTGCCATCCCAGTACTGGTACTACATGACCGAGATCGGGTTTTACTGGTCTCTCGTATTTACCCTGGGCATTGACATCAAACGGAAGGCAAGTGCTTGTGCTTGTTCCTAGCTCGAACCTCTGCTCCCGTGAGCGGGGAGAAGGCGTTTGGAGGGAAAAGCAGCGCCTGGAGCCGGGATTTGGCGCAGCCGCTTGAGGGCAGCATCAGCCTGCGCCTGGCACCGCAGCCGGGCACCGCCGGGCACAGAGCCGCGGGGCTCGGCGCGCTCGGCTTTTCCTTCATTTTCTTCTGTCCCTCCCAGGATTTTATGGCTCACGTCGTTCACCACGTGGCAGCCATCGGGTTGATGAGTGGCTCTTGGTGTGGCAATTACGTGCGGCTTGGAACTCTGGTGATGTTCGTGCACGACACTGCAGATTTCTGGCTCGAGGTAACCCTGCTAGCCAGCTCTTT
>VXAX01003839.1:463170-493694 GCA_013399835.1 Leptocoma aspasia
TTTTTTCCTGTTCAGAGTTTTTTGGGTTGATGGGATTTTGGTTTTGCTGTCAGCGACATTTTAATCTTTTTGCCACGAGTTTCATATTATCCCTGCCTAACCCCACAGGGACACAGCTTTGCAGATTTGTAACTTGTAAGATAAAAAAGATAATTTAAACTGATACTAAATTCTAGATAATTTAAACTGATACTTTGTTACAGAATCCATGATGATAAGGAGCAGAAGAGAACTTCTCAGTACAGAATAGGGACTGCCTCCCTGGGTCATCCTTGTTTCCCTGGTAAAATTAGACCAGGTTGTCCACAGCATCACAGAATCACTGAGGTTGGAAGAGACCTCTGACATCAAGTGCAGCCTGTATTAGATATCTTCTGGCAGAAGAAAAGTTTCTTCTCCTGGACTGAAGGGAAAGTCCCTTCCCTGCACTAAATATCAGTTGAAGTGTTTAAGAAGTGTCCTGCTCTGCACAGAGCACTGTGATCAGAGTGGCTTCTGGGCTTCTTGGAAGACAAACACAGTGTTTCTTCACTAGAACTACCCTGAGTTTATAACACCAGCTTTGAGAGCACAGCTTGATCACCTCTTCTGGTGGCGCTGCCAGTGCAGGCAGCCCTTGGAGGCTGTTACCTGTCACTGTCCATTCCTGTTCCTATCTATCTCTATCTTATCTCTTATCTCTAATACTCTATTTTATTGTATCAGAACAACCAATTGTGGGGTTGTGCACTTGGGATTGGTCCAGATTAAACAGGTTTTCTTGCTGGGTTACTTTTAATCCTGAACTGCTCCTAGATCCTATTAACTGTGTGGCCTTACAAACAGTTGAGTTGACAACTGGTAGGACAGCACTTGGATGGAAACTGGAGTTGAGTACTAAAACAACTTAATCCAGCCCTGCCACTCAAAAGAAGGAGGAAAAGAAAAGAAGTTAATCAAGCTGCTGTTTAAAACTTAGGCTTGGCACCTGCAGCTTTGCTCACAATTGAAGTCTTTGCCCAGAGTGGCTCCTAATGGAGCACAGAGCTGGACAGTTCATTTAGGGGAGAAGCAGCACTTACAGCCTCCATTAGTGGGTTAGAGACCAGCACTGAGATCTGCTGCTCTCAAAAAGGAGCAGACAGGAGCTGAATTAGGCCCTGAGGAGGGTCAGTAACAGGCATGTCCCAGAACCCCTGCCTTTAAGGGGTCACTGCTACTCCTGAATGTGCAGGTGTAGCCAGCAACTTCTCTTGGAATTCAGTCTGTTTGGAATCTGGTAGAAAAATGAGGAATTACCTCTGTTCTAAAGAGCACTTTGTGTTTCCATGACACTTTATATTCTGGTCTGAGAGTTGTTCTTTAGGCCTTTGATGCAGAGTCCTTTCCTTCAAGATAAAAGGAGAAATATAAACAAAGAAGCTGCTCTGATGCTGCTTTATTAGGTATCAGTAAAATGATTGCTTTACATGTCAAACTGGGAGGAAACACTCTTCCTGCTTAGGTGGAAGATGAGTCTTTATGAAAATGCAGAATTTATTTCAGAGAATATTTATAATATGTTTGGGGGTTTTTATCCACTGCAGGCAGCCAAAATGTTTAATTATGCTCGCTGGGAGAAAACCTGCAACATGCTGTTTATCATTTTTTCTATCGCATTCTTCATCACTAGGATCATCCTGTTCCCCTTCTGGTAAGCAATACTTAATCCAGTCACAGGCTTTTACTACATTCCCACTCCCCCTGAAAGTTTAGTGCTGGTTGTGATGGAACAAGGAAAGGAATAGACTGGACTTGAAAATTCTACTAGTGAGAAAATTGACAAAAACTGCCATTTTCTTTAGAAATTATTACATAAAATAATTTTAAGTGAGCCTCTTGAACCTAAAGAAAAGCTTTTATGTGTTATGTAACTTGTTTTGTAAATAGTAGCTAAATGCTACGAGCTCCTGCATTTTCAAGGGGACTGAGCTCCTTAACTAAGAGAAATCCTTTTCCCTTTCATTCCACCCCTTCTGCTGTAGCTGCAATGTCAGAGTACATGACTACATTACTGTAGTTAATTTTTTTAGAGCCTTCTTTCTGCTACCCAGTCCTTGGGTAGTGCTCCCCTCACTCACATGAGGAGCACTCAGAGAAGTTTAGGTGAACCAATTAATTTATGAAGTCAGCACAAATAAATCTTAACTTGCTAAATACTTGCATGCCTTTGGAGTGCTATGATTTAATCTGCTTTGGAGTATCCACATGGGTGCTTAACATGTTTATCTTTTTTAAAGTGTTTAATGTGTTTCACATTCACAGCTCTAATTTGCCCCTCCCTGCACATGGACAAAGCCTTAGAGACTCAAGCTGGTTAAATTAATAGTTCTGAACATTGATCAACATAAGGCTTTAATTTCCTGTAGTATTTTCTTTCAGAATTGCTGATGTCTTTTACTTTATTGTTGTTTTTTTAATTAACTGTACAAGTGATCTGCAATCATTTTGCTTCACTGAGTTTCTTGTTCTTCAGTTCTTGAGCTTGGAAGCGAAACATGATGAGATTAAAGGGACTCAAAAAGCCCCAAATAATATAGAAGTAGTGAAGTCTGAAGATGGACAAAACATATGTTAATTAACAAAAAGCCCTGTTGCAAAGCCTGTAGGATTTTCTCTGGAGTGTGGATTTCAGATTAGAGAGAATTTGCACTAAAAAAAGGCATAGGCAAGCTCTGAGTTGCACAGTATCTAGACCACACAGAGATGAGGATCTGAAAAACAGGGACTTTTTCTAACCTCACTTTGAATACTTTCATGCCAGACTCGAATTTCTCATCTTCTGAAGTCTGTATTTCAACAGAGATGCATAATCTAGTTAAGGCAGGACTTGTTAATTAATCTACCATTTTTGCAGAGCTTTTTTAATATTAATCAGCTTGGAATATGAGGTTAGAAATAAGTGTAAATAGCATAAGGAAGAGACCTTCTTGCACCATAACAATGATCTTTATTTTTTAGGATTCTTCGTGCCACACTGTATCAGCCAACCTACTACTCCACGACTCCTGTCTTAGCATATTTTTTATTCAATGGGATGCTATTAATCCTCCAAGGCTTGCATTTATATTGGGGTTATTTAATTTTCAAGATTTTGAAAAGGTTCGTTTTCCTAAAGGTAAGAAATCTGTTTCTTCAAAAAGATGTGTGAAGTATCAAACAGATGCCAATGCCTCCAATATAGATTTACTTGGAATTTTATTGTTTTCCTGACCTTTCAAGTCAGCATTTCTGATAGGGATCCACAAAGCATTGAGATGTTCAAATGTGCTTTGCACCTCTCATTGTCACACCCAATGTCTTGGTTGGAATATAAAGACTCCATATATATATATGCTATATATATATATATGCTATATATATAAAACTAGAATGGGTTTTTTTTTTGCCTGTATTTGATGTTTTGTACCAATAGTAAATGACAAATGAGCTGTCCCAGAAACTGAAGCCCTAAAATGGTCCAGAACTCCCCAGGAATTCCTGTGTTCTGAGTGAAAGCAATCTTTTGTCACAGGGCTTTGTAGCAAATTACCAAAAAAGAAGTGGCTGATGAGAGCTTTGACTCCAATTTTTATGCAGTATTTAAATTTCTTCAGATTTGCCTAAATCTGAGGTCACCTAAACTTGAGCACTGGTTTTGGATCGCAAAAGCCAAATGAAGCATATCTGGAATTATATTATGACTCAATGAAATACTGTCATATTCAGCTGGAGCAGAGAAACAGTGCAAGTCTGGTGCTGCCTAGTCTGCTTTTACCTTGTAGAGAAAACTCATATGGGAAAAAACTCTGAAGAAAACTGCCATTTATGTCTTGTTTGATTGCCTGAAGTCACAAGGTCTCATGCCATGAAATGTGCAGTGGGGTGCAGGGTAGATAAAAGATTTAGCACAAAGCATTTAAGAGAAGGACTTTGGAGAATGTCTCTAAGATTTGGCACAAGTATTGACAGGTATATTTTTCTAGTTAAGATGAAATTTAAGTTGTGCTGTTGAAAAATGGTATTTTTTCTGAGGCTCAAGAAACAAAAACTTAATCAAACTGACTGTCCTTTTATCTGAAGCTGTTTATGCTGTGAAGCATCTTAAGGAAATAGAAATATTCTTTTCTCCCTGTATTTAATTGTTGTTTGAGTGCTAACAGGAACCATCCTGTAATTATTGGATTTTTGGATTCCATCAAATCTTATGCAGACAGACAGCTGGGTATCACAGGGAGACCCAACATCTGCCCCAGAAGTTACAAATTCAGCCCTTGTAAGACAGCAAACAGCAGCACAGAAGGGACAAATCTGTGCAGGAAATGGCTTGTGATGCTCTGCTCCTAAAACAAGCTTCTATGATCCCTTGGACACTGAGAATCTTCTATTTCTTGTGTGTCATTTACCTCTGTTTGACTAATTGCTACATTATTTCTGGCCTAGGTGTAAAGTGCTGTACTTCTTGTTTTCTTTTGTGATTTTGGCCTTGTCTCTGTGCTGTTCTTGGTGCCTGTGCACAGCCCCTCTTATGAACGGAGAGACATCCCTCTGCCTCCCAGCTGAGGAAGAGGAAGGCTTGGCAGAGCTCTCCATCCACACTGGTTCTTGGAGCACAGTGCCAAAGGTGCTCAGATGCAGTGCTGAGCAGGACATTGCCAGGCCAGCTATATAAGGCCACTCTGCCCTGCCTATGTGCCTTTGTAAGGGGCAGAAATGGTTTATTTTGAGATAACAGCTTTGTCGTGTTCGTCACTGGTAAAAAATGGGAAAGCACCAAGCCTGCATCCCTACCACGGGTTTTTGATTCCTTATACAGCTCTCTGAGAAGATGCTTTCCAAATAACACTTTTACAGTGGTAGCAGCAGCAGACCAAGCCCTTTTCAGTCTGGATGACTTCAGCTGGCTTGCATGTGCAGCCTGTTTTCCATAGCAGTGGCAAACTTGGCTGTGAAAGCAGCCAGTGTCTCCAGAGCTGGAAAGGCAACGTTGACAAGAATGGTGCTGGCAAGGAGGGTTTTTATACCAACATCTTTGTTACAGACAAGCTGCACACAAATAGCTGCTGCTATTTTAGGGAAATACCAGTAGACCATCATCCTGGTGTTAGAAGGGGTTTGTTTCTCTGCCCAAGACTGCCTGTTTTCTGAATGAAAACTTAGCAATTTTTGGTATTTTTCTTGAAGCAACAGTTAGCTACTTCAGATGGAAAAATGAAGTCATGGTGTAACTGGGAATAGAGACTTCTGTTGTTGTTTAACTGAAGGAAGCTCTGAGCATTGCCTGGTGTAAGGAATTTTTTCAGTGCCCTCTTCTGCCTTTATCCTGGAGTTTTGGGGTCACTGCAGCCTTGGTTGGTGGCTTCTTTCATGCTTTCCTCTTCCCCCTGAGGAGAAGATGGCTTTTGACTGAGAGTGGCTGGTCAGAAGCTCTTCATCTCAGCTGTCACCTCCCCCTGCACCAACAGAGGGGACATTTACCCTCAGCCTTCTGGGATAACTGCTCAGCCAACTGACTTGCTTCAGCAAAGAAGAACTCGGAGTAAACATCTTGTGTTTTTCCACCTCCCAAATACTGCAGCAAGAGATGGCTGAAAATGAGGGAAAAGGAAAGAAGGGAGATGGTCTTCTGCCATCCCTCTGTGTCTTGTTTTCCCAGCCATGGGACTCTGGCACAAAGCAGCACTGGAGGCCTCCAGGCTCACAGGACTTGTGCCACCTTTCCCTTGGTGCTCTGGGAATGCCCCAACAAAGGGGAGTTCTCCATCCACAAGCTCAGCTGTATTCAGCTACTTCACATTAAGAAGCTCTTTATTTTCCATAGCGGTAAACTTGAGGGTACAGATTTTTTTTCAAATCTCTTATTCTTATCTATGGAAAACAGAAATGTTCCCTAAATGTCCTTTCTCATGTGACATTTGCAGCCTTGTGTAACAGTAAGGCCTGTAAGAAAAGCCCTTTGAGGTCAGACCTGTAGCCATGTACCAGCTCTGCTTTGGGAGGAAGGAGGACATTCTTCAGTGTAATTTCTTTTCAAGTTAGCTCAGGCAATTGCAATGTTAGCTGCTGGCTGCCATCTTGATGTCCAAGGCCTTTTGTTGCTAGGAAACTCAGTGTGTTTCTGTAATATTGTTCAATTACATGGTTAAATTACCCACTTGTATCAAGTTTCAAGCACCACTGAAACATGTCTAGTCATCATGTCTGCACATATGAGAATATTTTAGGAAAATTGAAAAAGCATATAGAGAAGTATGTACATATGCACTGATTTAAAACATCTCGCCAGGAAAATCCCATGGAGATTAAACATTTTATTTCCAAGGTCAGAAAAAGGGAGTGAATGACAGCAGCTTATAGCCACATTATTATGGCAAATTAAGATGTAAAATATATGTTAAACCCATTACACACAGAGTTAAGGTTTTGAGACTATGGTGCTTTAAATCTTGAAAAATATGTTTAAGTTGTAGGAAATGGGCATGATGTCCACATGTCTCAGATACTTCAGGGCTGATGCAAAGTCCATCAGTGGAGGGTAATGGCAGGTTTCTAACAGACTGTAATGTGTCCAGGAATAGGTTTTCCTGCTCTTGTAATTGTTTTGCCACCATCAGACCACCTTCAAGGAAGGCAATGAGCTGCTCACTAATGGCTGCTGTTATTTAGGAGTTGTCAGCAGCAGTTTTCTTGGATTCACTGTGGTTCTTTCCTCTTCCTGAAGCAGAAAAGACCCCAGAAAAAATCCTGCACTGCTGCAGATCAGGATTTTGGACTTGTCACTCTTTAAGAACCTGTCCATGTTCAATATTCCTTTGGCATTTTGTACTTGGTAAGCTTTTTAAAGACTGGTTGGGCGTATCCTTGTCCATGGTTTGTTCATTCCTTATTTGGCCCAAATTCCCAAGGCAACAGTGAGAGTTGGTGTTCAAAGAATGACTAAAAACAGAGTAGGGGAAACTGAAAATGATAAGAAAATACTATTTTGGGTTGAAATGAGAGCTGTGAAGTGCTTGTTATGATACTTCTGCTGTTCCCAGCCATCATTTTTTCTACTGCAGCATTTTTCATCTTACTATTTTTTATGCTTGATCTGCTTGCATCAAACAAATTGAAATTTTATGAGAATTAGCACATTCAGTGAGGAGTCATTTCCTTCAGAAAAATGCCATACTACAGGAGTTAAACAGAGGACAGGGTTTATTTCCTAACCTAGTGGCACACAAGATTTTGTTTTCTTTTACTTATGTGTTTTGTCAGGCCTGTGCTGCCCAGTGGCTGTTGGGGTGCTGGTAAAACAGACCTAGAGGTGCACTTGCCTTAATTCCAAGTGACTGTTTTAAAAGCAGCAATACATTTTAGAGGATAATGATAATCCAGTGAGTTACATTTTCATGATTGGCAAGTTGTGGAAAAGCTTTTCCTGGATATTTTGTTGTTCCCTTCCAGACTGGGAAGGGCCAATTCTGCTTTGAGTTTGAGTTCTCTCAGTGGAGGGTCAGCACAAACATAAAACAGGTTGAATTAGATTAGCAGGGGTTGCTTTTTCTCCATTTTAGAGGAAGACAGGTTGTGGAAAAGTTGAATTTGTTGGTTCTCAACAGATGAATATTTACAGCAGATTTTCTCATGAGGATGGCTTACTAGGGGAACAAAATAGGCCAAATGAAAGCTTTCCCTCTTAGACATGAGAACCAGTCAATCTGGGAGCCTTCCCAGTTGGTTAAAATGATTGCCCTGGGGACATGAGCTGTTTAATAGCCTGGAGATGGGAGTTAGCCAGCCAGGTCAGCAGCGTGGAGGCTCGTGCCCCAGTAAAGGGAAATTACTTCCTGTTATGCCTTTCTTTCATCTGCGTATTTCCCATTCTGCTCCAGCAACCTAGTTAAACCCAAAGCCTGGCTACATGTCTCACTTGATGCTGCCAAATGAATCTGAGGGAGGAGGGTGGGAGGCAGGCAGGAGCATAGCAGAGTTTGAGGTTTGCTGGCTGGTGTTTACAGTGGTAGGCAAGGAGCAGAGAAGCTGAGGAGCTTCTGGGATTTGTGCCCTTCCAGGGCTGTGGAGTCAAGGCTGCCCCCAGACATGGATATTGTCAAAGTGTGCAGCCCAACAGAGCCTGTGAAAGAGGAAAAGCCACCAGTTCTTCTCCTCTGTGCCAGTCCAAGAGCACTCTTTGGTCTCTGGGGCCTCAACCAGTTTTCCTGGCACTGGGAGTTAAAATGCAGATTTCTGTTTAAATCTTTACATTTACTCCAGATTCTGAATGGGGTCAGCAGCTGAGCAGTGACTTCTAGGGAGGTGTGTTCTGTATGCTTAGTGGATTGTATGTTATACCACACACTAAAATATACTTCTCAGTTTTCAATACAGCAACAAAGTTCTTTGCTGGATTTTTTAAAATCATTTTTTATAAACTCTGCTTAGAATGCCTATAATTCCACAACATTTTTCACTTGAATATTATATAAATATCAGGTAAAGCTTCAAAAACCTGGGTTTAAAGGCTGTTATGACCATTGTGGAGAAATGAACTAATGAGAAACCACAGAAAATAGTGAGCATTAGATTGTGCTAGATGGATGGTGAAGGTATGCTGGCGTAGGAGCACTGGGGCAAAGTACCTTGCACAGCCCTGCTGTGCACACACAGGACTGTGCAGGAGCAGCCTCAGTCCCCAGGCCAGAGTCCAACAAACTGGGGGTGTGGATGCTCCCTTTGCCTGTCTCACTTTGGCTGAGCCATAAACAGCTCTGATGTGCTGCAATAAAACTCTGCTCTTTCCAAAGTCACTGAGTTTGACTCCAGTAGGACCTGCAGGTGACCAGGGCCTCTAAGAATAGAACCCCAAGCTCTGTGCAGTCCTGAGGCTTCCTGGCCTGGCCATTCCTGAGGGTTGATGCAGGGCCAGGCTCTCAGCTGGTAGGAGTGAGCACAGCTCAATGGGATTGTGTCAGTTTTCACCAGCAATGGATCTGGCCAAGCAAGCACCCCCTCCCCTCTCTGCGTGTTCCCTGGCACAAGGCAACTCCACTTCTAGTAAATCCCCCATCCAAATGGTTCTTTTGATGTGCAAGTTCCTAATTCAGAGGAAAGACAAATGTTGGTAAAGTTTTTACTCTAAAATTAATTGCTTTACCTTGCTATTCACGGAAGGGTATTTGCTGACAGATTTTCTGGCTTCTCATTTTAACTGCTTGTATCTTTTAATTTTCTAGCAGGATCTTTATGAAATGTTCCATTTCTTGCTAGTTTTATATATACACCCATATAAAAATTATATATATGTAATAGTGTGGGTATGTATTTATTTTTTCAATTGCCAAAAATCAATTCACAGAGCAAACCCTAAGTCTTTACAGAACTTTTGATGCCTTCATGTACTATTTTTAATATATTCTGCAGAGGTTTGACTTGTGACTGTGTTATGAGGTGAATAATTCTTATATTTTCAGAGGGAGTTACTGAACTGCAATCTGGTGAATTGATTTTAAAAAAAGATTGAAATAAAGCTAGTTAATGACAGGTTAATATCAATTGAGAAAGAAAGTAGTTCTGTCTTGTATTTAAAGAAAATGTTTCCCTAGGAGGACCTAGGAGTGCTCCATAATCATAATTACATGGCAAGAAGGGAGGAAATCCTTTAAAGGAGCAGTTTGTCCTCTGTAACGCAATTGCAGTGAGTTTTGACCAGGACACTGCAGGTTCTCCTCAGCAGGAAGCACAGAAGGCAGCCTGAGCAGGCAGGGGTGAGTGTGGAGCAGCTCCAGGGTGGGATTTTTCTTGTGTAGCTCAGGCTGTGCCTACCACAATTTCCAGGGTCCCTCTGTAACCAGTGGAGGAAGAGTGGTGTCCCCATCTCTGCATCATTTGGCTCAGTAAGGAAACTGCATCAAACTGTTCACTGGGTTCTACTTAAATATTCCATACCCAGCCTTGATATCAGGGTGGTTACAAGGGCTGTATGGATTTTAGGTATTGTGATATGCATATAGGAAAAAAACATTACTTGTTAGGTATGACTGAAAAAGAGATTTATGTTTAAATGTGGATATAACGTTTAGATGCATCACAACAGGAAAGGAATGGTCTCTAAGGATGCAGAGAAATGTCCCTGCTGGACAGAAGTGCCTGTCACATACCTGTGTGTTGTGGTGTCAGTCCACAGTGCTGCAAGGCTTCTGCAGGAATACTCTTGAGCAGCTGTGTTGTTTCAAAACATTAATTGAGTGCAGTATCATACCTCACTGAGAACAGCACGAGTGTCTGATCAGCTGTTTTGTAGCCAAAACAGCATTTCTAAGGAGTAAAAGTGCATGTTCTGATAAAAGTTCATAGCACTGAACTCCTTGGCTTAAAGTGAGTTCTGTCCTAGGGTAAAAAAAAGTTCACTATAGAGAACAGCATCAAATGCCTATTATATTGTTCTTTGTTTCTTTGCCAACTGTGGATTTAAAATTGGAATAATTCAAAAAGCAGTGGGACATTATGAGTCACTCGGTACCTCCTGGGCTTTTGACATGATGGTAAAGGTTCAGTCAGTGATTTCAATCACTCAGCCAGCAGACTCTGCTGGAAGCACAGAGACCCTGATTAGCTGCAAACAATGACTTGGTTCTTCACAACACTCAGGGCACTGAGCCCCAGTTCCAGTGCTGTGCTGAGTGACACCACCAGGGATGTATTCTTGGGGTTACATTTATCAGTCAAAATCAGGGACATGTTCTAGTAGCAACATCTGAGTTTATAAGGCTATTCTTTTCAATAATTGTGGAATTAGTGGAACTTTTAATTTGTTTTTTACGAGTCTTCTTTGAGTTCCCTCTGAAAACTGACAGTGGAAAGCTTGGGGAATGGGTATTACATAGAAGAGACAGATTAAATAAGAGGACTTTTTGCCACAAGATGTCCAATACAATTAACTCAGAAAGTCTGCATCTTTATTTAAAAACTGCAGAAAGCAGAGTCCAACTGTGCATCTTCCATGGAAGATAAACATTATTTATGTTGCCTAGTGTGTATGAGCTGAAAAGGGAAATATATTTTCCAATAAAATCTCCCAGGCTGGAAATACAGAAGAGTTTGCTTGAATCCAAATGTATACTGCTTAGTCTCAATAGGAAAGTAAAGACTTATTAAGTCATATGTCAGCTGAGTTGAATTATTGATGTTGAATTCAACATGTTGAACTCAGAGATACATCAACTTTATAGTATTATTTGTTAGAAAAGTACCCCCTTCTATCTATTTGGACTGACTTTTTATAATACCTCTTGTTTATTATCTCTTTCATTTGAGGCAATGGTTGCTGACCTGAATAATAGCTTTCATCTTTGTACTTCAAGCTGTTTCCATATGTGCAGGTGCTGTGGAATTTACTGTCTTTACATTGAAAAATCAAGATCTAGTCAATGTGTTTGTGGATGTTTAAATGAAAATATTTTTAAGGTAGAATTAAGGTATAAGGTTCTGATTTTAATAGAAGACACATTTAGGAGTCAGAAAATTCCAACTAAATGTTAAGAACAAGTATTTGAAAGTCCAAAAATTTAAATTTCACCAGATCAGAAAACAAAATTCTGGAATCAGCTCTGAATTGTTGTGATACATCAGTACTTGGTAAGAGAAATCCAGTTAACTGTGTGGGTGTAAACGATGCTTAGCCCAAAAAATTAATTGGTTCTAGTCTTGTCCAGTCGGGGCCAAATTGAAATCTTCTTATGCTGCTGAGAAGCCTGGAGTCAGTGTTGATCCCACCAGGTGAGTTAGGCCTGGAACATCTCCCACTACTCACATGGACACAGTTGGAATGATGGAATGGTTTGGGTTGGAAAGGCCACCCCATCCCATCCCACCCCCTGGCATGGCAGGGACACCCTCCACTGTCCCAGGGTGTTCCAAGCCCTGTCCAGTCTGGCTTTGGGCGCTTCCAGAGATCCATCCACAGCTGCTCTGGGAACCTGTGCCAGGCCTCCCCACCCTCACAGGGAGCTGACATTCGCTAGCAAGGGCCCTTCCCCTTCTGAGAAAGCAGAGGCACGTTGCTAAGGTTTCCTCTCTGTTTGTGGGATCAATCCACGTTGCTACAATATATTTTTGCCTTTTTAATCCTGCCTGGCAGTGTCCTTCCCTCTGCTCTTACACTTCCTTCTTGAAGTACCCTGCAGTGGCAGATATGGAGCAGTGGCTGCAGTGTGACCTCAGCGTGCACTGGACAAAGATGCCACGGTCCCAGTGAAGGGGGCAGGAGGCAAGGGTGGTGTCTGCCCAGCCCCACTTCTGCAGTCAGGTTCCCATGGTGTCACCAGCCCAGGGGACAGGAAAGCCACTCTTCCATCAGGTGTCAGCACAGCCGTGTCCTCCTGCTGCTCTCCTCAGCTGTAGCACAGTGCAGGGCCAAGGGCTTGTCAGGAGGGAAGTGATCTCTGAGTGCTTTATTGACAGACAAACTTGTACAATTAGGAGTGAATTCTCTGTTAGTTTAGATGGAGATTTGAGCAGTATTTTTCTGCTTACAAAAGAATTTTGTTCATCTCTTAACTTGAAGAATTCTTTTCCATGGTGAAGTCGCTTAGAAGGTCCTTTACCATTCATGTAGTGCTAATGACTTCAATGATACATGTTCTAACAGCAGTGAAATGCAAGAAGCCAAAACTACCTTAACAAATACGGTTCATTGAACTAAAAGAGGCAGACTGAGCAGCAGGTGGAAGGGTTAAACAAAAGGAAAAAAGATTATAAAAGTTTGTAGCTTTGGCTTCACTACAAATGGCTCTCTTGCAGACTTTATAGCATTAGTGTTGCTTCTCATAAACCTTGAAACCATTCATCCATTTAGAAAGATTAAATTGGTTAGTCATCCAGAACAGAAAATGTACACATCCATTTTGTCTGTTACCCAAAACCAGCTGAAGTATAATAAATGCAGTTGATGCCATTAAACTAAAGCATTGAGTATTAATGATGGCCTCAGCTGTGGTATTTACAGTTTGCCAGCTCTTGTGTTCCTGATAGTATATTCATCTGCTGCTGCTCAGGGACAGTCAGAGCAGAACCTTTGAGTTGGAAAACATGAGTATAATATATGATGTGAGGGGCTCAGAGAAAACATCTTGGTATTAAAGCGGGGAAAGTCTTAGAAATGCTGCAATTTTTGTTATTATTAGAAGGTCAAAGTTAAGAGGCACAAACTTCACTTAGGATATCCTAATATATTTATAATGGTCTGTTAAACAGTTTGCAAAGACAGGTTTGTTTGGATTTCCAGTTACAGATGAAGCTATTGCTATTTCAAGTTCTATCACTTAAGCCAGACAAAAATGGCCAGACTCTCCTAAAACAGGAATTTGTAGAGGCACTTGGTCAGGAAGCAAGTTTATTATTACAAAATATAATAAAAATTAGATTTAATTTAGCAGTATTTTTTTCTTGATTAATATCAGGATTTCAGAAGTAACACTCTTTCTCAGAATTAAGAAAATTTGCAGTGATTACTTCAGAATATGAAGAAATTTAATTCTGCTGCTTTGAAATCTGTAAGATGTTCTCTCAAAGACAGGGATTTACAGTGGGCTGGAAAAAACATGACATGTTTTTTAATTACTACATATAGTATGTTTAATCAGAGCATCCAGCTTGACAGCATTAAAACTGGGAAGCCAACTCTGAGTTTCCAGTTCCATGCTGGAAATGCCAGCTCATTCCTGTAGGAAACGGGAATCAATATCACATACTGGCCATCATTCAAAGCAGAGCAGTTTGCCAGCTGTTCTTAAGCACATGCTTGAGTACCAGCAACTTGTGTGCAGCACAAGGAGGGACTCCAAATGAAATAGCACAAACTTCCCTGACATTATTCCCAATGGGTCCCAAAGTGCTGCTCCCTGTCACTGCCCACAGTGCAGCCTCAGGGAGATGAGAGCACTTCCAGGGAGTGCAGTTGATTTGGCATCAGACACTGCTTAGGATTAGTTTGCTTTTCTTTCTGAAACATTTCTGGTGGCAGAAAAGCAATAATCTTCCCCCCACCCCCTCAGCATTTGTCTCTTACTGCAAATACAAATGGCAAAAATACCAGGAGGGAGTGAGGTGATCTGAAAGAGCCAGAACCTCATAAATTGTGTGGGAAAGGCTGTCTTGACTTTTCTCTAACTGATGGCATGCCAAGTTTATTTTACAGTATTTACAGTAGGATTTGTTTGTTTTGATACCCTTTATAAGTTGTTAGGGAAAAAGCAAAAGAAAATCTCCAGGAAGTTTATAGTTTGTGATGAGCCAGAGCTCAGGCTTTAATTTGCTTTCTAGCCCTATACCTTTTACTAGGAGTGTAATATATAAAGGGATATGAGATTGCAATTGGATGAGTTATTACTGGGCTGTTACTTATTTTCTCGGTATGAATTTGGTGCTTAAGAAAGACCTCAGAGCAGCACGCTAAGGAAGTGGAATTGTTAGTTCATTCCAAGAGCAGATACAGGAGGGGCAGGAACAGCCCTGGTTTCTCCTCCCTGTGTCACTGCTCTGACCTTGGCACATCACAGGCAGAACGAGCAGGCTCTGCCTGTGTAGCTGAGGTCCAGATGGATGACATGAGAGCAGATTTATCCATGATGGAATGGTCCCAGTGTGGCTGTGCAGGCAGGGGATTGTCTGTGCTGAATTCCTGCCAGCTCCAGCACACGGCTCAGGAGGCAGAGCTCTGTCATGAGGAGAAGCCCCAGCTTCTCCTGCACTACAAAAAGACACAAAAAGTGGTGCCTGTTCTCAGGAATCAGGAAAAATGAAATGTTTTCTGGATGTACAACATCTCTCACTAGAGCATCCTGCCCTGAGTCTGTGGAGCAGGTCACCCACCGGTCTGCAAAGTCTTCCAGGCAGGTGCTGTTCTTGTGAGCTTGTTGCACTGAAGGGAAAATAGGGGTGTTTGGGTTTAATGCTGAAGCCTTGATTGTTTGAAACAAACTTCTGAACGCATTGTAGAGCCTTGGGTTATGGCAGGAGTTGAGAAATAGGAGACTAATGGTGTATTTTATGTGCCATGACAAACAGCACAGCATGGTCTCACCTCTCCCTGAAACACGGGGTAGGTGTGATGACTTTTCTCTGTGTGGTGGAAACATTCACTGTTTTCATTTTTGACTGTCTGAGATGAAGCATGGTTGCCAAATGCTAGGAGCTGTCCCTTTGGAGCTGGGGAAGGATTTTCCTGAGGGCAGACTGCCTTGCTGACCCCTTCCATCCCTGCTCACGGAGCACTCTCCTCCAGGGCAGTTCCCTTAGCAGGGTGATAAACCCAAGATGCACAACAGCTGTACAGACACAGCGTCCCCTGTGCCAGTGTTGATGTGCTGTGTATATGACTGAAAAGGAAAGAGCATTTTAGGGTCAGGAAGTGTCTTTGAGCAAAGTTGGTGCCAGGAGATGCTGGCACAACTCATCACTGTTTAGTTTACACCTGTCAGAAGCAGGCAGCCTCTCAGCTCCTGTGTTTGGGTGAGTGTATTCATCATATTTAGCTTTTAAACAATATTCTTTTCATCTTCCCTGCACTTCACAGCTGTTAATTAATCCCACAGCACCCAGGGATTAATAGTCACACTTTACAGGGAAAAGCAGAAATGAACAAGAAGAGGTCAAGTGGCTGGGCCGAGGACAGGGAAGAGGTTTTGTCTAAGGAACATTTGGTTCTGCAAAATTCAAGTGTTGTTAATTGATCTTCCCTTGTATGTCAGCCTCCATTTTGGGGGCAGGATGTGTTTCTGGGGGCAGTAGAATATGTTCACAGTGCTTTCTTCTCCCTAGGACTTGAAAGATGATCGGAGTGATGAGGAGGAGGAAGATTCTCTTACAGACACTGAAGAGGAGTCCACAAAGAGCGGCAACAAGAGCAGCAGTGGCTCAAGCAAACACCTCCTATGCAGCAGCCACCACTAGCCCTGTCCTGCCTCACCTCCTGCAGTGATTCCTGCTCTGGTTTTAGCCCAACCTACAGGACAGGATTTAAGTCAAAATGCTTGTGAGAGACTGTGATTGATTTATTGTTGGCTACTGGACCTGGAAAAAAGCCCAGTTTAGAGGGGAGGGAGGAATTGCATAACATGACAAAATGTGTTAATGACCCACTTTCGGAATCGTTGCGGAGTGTGTGGAAAGATGTTTGGACACGCTGACTGACAGTGCTCCACAAGGGCAAAGCTCAAGAGAGTCAAGTAATTTAGCATCCTGTTGATTCTAATGTTGTTTTTCAATCTGATATATTTCATCAAACAATTTAAATCACAGATGTTTCGTGGTAGGTAGGTAGTGTGAACTCCATTAGGAACCAGAATTACTCAATGTGGGAAAAATTTGACAGTGTTGTACAGTGACTGGCATTTTATCTTTACTTTTCAGTTTAAACCCTCATCAAAATGGGTATTTTTCTGAGTTATATTTCATTTCCTGGAGGCCAGAGGAAGCGAACATGGAGAAATTAAAATTACTTCTCTGTGAAGGGTTGGCTTCAGTGTAGAAATACAATCTTTCTCTGAAGTGATAGATAGCTGAAATATTGTGTCAAGGAAGTCACTGTTAAAACAGCAAAACTTGGCCCCAATTTTCCATTGGGCTCCAGGCTTCTCAAATGTCTTTCAGTTGTTTTGGCCCCATGCTAGAACAGAAAGTGCAGAGGGGAGAGAAGAGGGGAAATGGAAATTGGGTCTTTTCACAGGTTCTTGTGCACTTATCTGTCTTCAAAACTGCCAAACACCCTCTGCTACTCACTCATCTTCAGACCAGAAAGTTAAAACCAAATCTCATCCATTTCCTTCTCATGACCTTGTCTCACAGCTTTGGATACTGCCTTCTCTGGAGCAAGGCCACCAAGTTCTGATTTGTGGTTCTGGAGTGTTCACTGCAGGTATCTGGGCACTGGGGAGCATGGGACTGGCACAGGATGTCACACTGTCACTGCTGTGGGTTCATTTGATACCAGGATCTGTGTTTCCATCTCTGCTCTTTTATAAAATGGGGAATCACACCAGCTAGGCCTGAACTTGGATGTATGTGACTTCAGCCACATGCTGCTGTTTATGCTGTAACCAGTGAGCAACAGCTCCTCTTACCCAAAGTGCCTATATCCTAAATTTGCACTTCTGTTCTAACACAAGTGAGGCTGCAGCAACATTTTCAGTCCCAGGCCTCTCTGTGGAGAGCCCAGGCCTTGTAAACAGGGCGGTGCCAGTCCCATTTCCCTCTGCATTAGCTCACAGGGTCATAAAGGATTTGTCATAAGTTTGGGAGGTGAGAGGCTCTGCATGTGGTTCTACAGTAGCTGAGATCATCTGGGGAGCTAAATCCAGTAGTTTGATGGAGGCCAGGGGAGCACTCCTGGAGCAGCCCTCAGTGCAGAGCGCTTGGTTCAGAACGGCTCCGTTCTCCTCCGGCTGCTCCGGCAGGAATTGGTGACCTACAGGAAGCGTTACAGGGTCAGATTTGTTTTCCCAAGATTTCCTTGGCAAGTGGGATGTAATTCAGTGACTGAAGCATTGAAAGAATGGGAAATGTCTGGGATCTCAGATATGAAGAAAGTGGGTTTCATGCAGTTACAAGAAGCTGTAGGAGGGCTTTGTTACAGAGGCTTTTTTTGCAGTGTCTAATTTTTTACTTGTATTTTGGACCCAAATGTGCATGTTTTACCATGAAGGGAATTACACTGAGGAAGGAGCATGGCCTACAGTTTCTGAGAAGGAAGGGAGCTGTGTGGTGGTGGAAAAGGACCCCTGTCCTGGTGCTTGTAGTTCAGTGGTGCCACTTGGGCTGAGTGGGCAGAACCCCTCAGCAGTCTTTGGCCACCAGTGCTCTTCCTGCATGGATGAGGAGAACACCTTAAATACTGCAGGGGGGGAGTGTGGGGAGTGTAAGCACTGATGGCAACATGTAAAGCAACTGGAGAGTTTGGCAGGGGCACAGTTCTTATCAGGTCCTGTTTATTGCCTGCATGAAAAACACTTTCCTAACAAAATGTGGAAATCCGGCATCTTGAAGGATTTACACTCCCTTAGGAGAGACAACGGTGCTTTCTTTGAGATGTAACGGGGTTTTGGGAGGTGGCCAGGGTATTATCATTTCATTTTGGTGCCAGAAACTTTCCTCCTATGACTAGGAAAAGAATTTAGGAAAGGAGACACAAAGAAGGATGTTGTCACAGGAATGAGCCTCTGAACAACTACTGATTTTTAAACTGGAATTTATGGTCTCCTTGAGGCCAAAACTTGCCTTTCCTACTCAGGACAAGTCTCCCACTGAAGCCAATTAACTCTGTTGGAGTCTTGCCTAGGAAAATTTTTGGACTGCAGTTATCCAACCTAATTGCAAGAACTGTTGTTCTAAGTTGATGTGAAACTGAGATCTTAAAGGAAGAACAAAAGGTAGATAAATACACTCAGATATAAAACTTTGAGACAAATTTTGGGTGAGTACAGAAGGATATGGAAGCAAGTAACATCCTGAAGGTGAAGATTAAGTCTGCGCACAGTAAACAACCAAATAACTTTGCAGTGAGAGGGGGTGGAAGGCAGGCAGGCCATAGAGGGCCCTTTCCAGGGATTACTGTCATGGGCAACCAAGGGGATTAGACCTAAAAATTCTGAATGTAAACCACTAGGTCCTGGTAATAAATACCCACAGCACAGAAAGAAGTGGGAATGGGCTGTCAGAGTGTCCCCTGTTAACATCAGACTGGTCATTCCTGGAGTTCTGTGCATTTAATTTCCCCCTTTTTACTGACGGAAACTCAGAAACAAGAAGCTGAGGTCATGGGGGCACAATTTCAGCTAAAGAAATTTATGTTATGGTGCTTCAAGATTTTCAGTCTATTCTATGCAATGAAGATTCAACCTTTTTATAATCTTGTTGTGCAAAGAGTCTCAAAGTGCAGGTGCAGAACAACTGTAGGTGTGTATGGGAGCACAGATAGACTCTAACATTTTCTTTTTACCATTTCACAAAGTGTGTCCTGGTTCAATGAGTTGACACTGTGCATCTGGCTTTGCTGTGTCACTTTTACTGTGCCAAAATATTTCTGATAGAGCTATAGACTGAAAATCAAATCTTAGTCCATAAGACTCAGGGGAAACTCTTCAGTTCCATTTAATTTCTCTAGATTTAGTTCAGGTGTTCCTGTCCATGTATACTCTGCTTCCTCCCTACTTGTGTCATGCTTAGATTTACCAGCCTGCTCTGGATTGGGTTTACAGATCTCCTTTACTCCACAGAACTCATTTTGTCAATTCATGTTATTTGGTCTAATTATAATTTTTTTGTTCTTAATGCCACTGACTTTGGTCAGTTGAAATACACACTACAAATAAATATTTTTTAAAAAGAGGTGTCTAGGTAAAGATTTTCTTGTTTCTCTGCCTTGCAGTGTCCTTCTCTCTGCTTTCCATTCCCTCCATTAGTTCAGGAAATAATTCCTTATTCTTCCAAGTTTTTTCTGTTGCCTGGAAACAGCTGGATGACCCAGAACCTTCACAAGACCTAACAGCAGTGTCTGTAAATGAACTTGTGTTTTTCTGAACAATTAACAAATGGAGAGGAAGCAAAATTAATGGGGGCATCACCCATCCTTTGTATTATTCAAGGTTTATGCTTTCATTAAAGTACTTGCAAGTGCTCCTGAGTACACCAGGAATGCTACACCTGTTTGAATCTCTACCCAGCTGGGTTTTGAGGTGCACATTAGGGTTGCCTAGGAAGTTGTGTGTGTTAGGACTGAGGTGCTATTGCCCACCAGGTTGTTATGGGATTATCAGTGGTTCATCACAAGCACCTGTGAGACAGCTCAGATGTGGATCTTCAGCTGGCAAAAGCAGGAAAGCTCTACAGAAGACAAGGGAGCTGTGCTCATTTGTATCAACTGAAAAATTGCTCCATATTTCTTCTTTCCATTTCTGCCTCCCTGGTTGGGAAGATCACAGAGGTTCTGACTTAGCATCTCTTCCCATGGGCAATCAAACAGAAGGGAAGGTGTTTCAGCCCAAATAATGAACTGTAGCAGAACACTTTGGTTTTATTAGCTGATTTTTTTAAGCTTATGAGGAAGAATAAAGTAGATGGAAAACAAACCGAGCAGGGCTGTGTGAGTTTTGGCTACAAACAACTTGCAAACTGTGAAGAATTAAAAAAAAAAAGTTGCTGAATTTGGAAGAAAAACACCATCTCCACAGGCACTTTCCCCAGCTGTGGGCTTGAAGAGCAGCAGGTCACCAGGAATGACAGCCCATGCTGAGCACATGGATGCAGCCCAGGTGTGAGAGCTCCAGAGCAGGCCCAGGGCTGTCGGCTGCCCCCGAGCTGGGAACCTTTGGTGTGGAGCAGCACGTGGGCCACAAATGTACCTGGGAGCTGATTTCACTCAAAATCACTGGAAATTATTGTTCCTGGTTCCCCAGCAGTTTTGATGGGCTCCCTCCAAAGAAAAGGAAGTGATCAAAGCAGTGTGATCTCCACCCAGGCTGGCTACAGAGAGCTTCAAGTGGGGCTCTGAGAGGTTATTGGACTGGAGAACCATCTCTGGGGCTACCTGAAGTTTCCACCGTAATAGAAGACAAGGCTGAAAGCACAAGCCTGAGCTTTAACACACGAAACTGCAAACACAAGGTCATAACAACCCACATAGGATAATGTTGCTGATGTTCCAATAGTCTGAAGATTTATGAAAATAGCTTCTATTTACTCAGCTGGAGTGAGCCCTATTCTTCTGAGTTTTGTTACCCCATAAAGCATTCAGAGGAGACCCCATCATAATTTCAAAGTCAGAAACATTAAGTGGAATAACAAGTGTAAACCCTCTCCACAGTGACTTTGAAGTGCAAGAAGCATGACCTGGTAGCCATGGAGCTCTGTTTTGAGCTGGGTGGGAAGAAACAAGTCCCAGACAGTTGTTTCAGGTGGTGAAAAGTCCATATTTTTCCTACCACAAAAGCTGGTCTAAAAGAAGTTGAAGTTGAGGAGGGAAATAAGTGATTAAATTTCCACTGAAATTCACAGGAGTTTTTCCCATGATACTGGTGAGAATTAGACCCAGATCTCATGTGACCAGTTACAACAAGGACAGCATGGCACTGCGTTCTTCAGCCATCAGGAGCAGGGCACAGCCCCAGGGTTTCCTCTTCCTATAGCCCAGGGCAAAATCCTCCCTGGAAAATCAGTTTATAGGACACTCACCTGAGCACAGCTCTGCCTCTTCCCAAGCTGGGCGTGTATCCTTTCAACGACATTCCTGGCAAAGCAGTCCTCCCCTTTTCAAGGCAGAATCCTCACTTCCAGCGAGCGGTCTGCTTCCTGTCCCCTGCCTGCTCAGATCTGAGCAATGCCTGGGCTACTGATGCTAAAGCCCACAATCCAAGGCCAAATTTACCAGGAAGAGGTGAAATAGGAGCCATGGTTGTCACAACTGCCTCAGCATGTGGGTGCAGCAGGAGAGGGCTGCTGAGCCAGGAGAGAGAAGGGAGCAGAGGGAAAAGCGGGAGCAAAAATGGCTGGGACAACACAGCAACAGCTTAAACACAGAACTGACATCACCAAGGATCACAAATAAGTGCAGTAACAATATTAGGAGGAACAAGTCCCAAGAGAAGGAGGAGGAAGACGACAGTAGTTCTGTATCCTGGGGATCAGCATTCCGAGCAGCAGCAGCCAGCGTTGCCTGGACTCAGAGATGAACTTTGCAGCCAGGACAACTCCTTTTCCCCGAGCACCGGCAGCTTCGGACTGAGCCCAACCAAAAAGTTCCCAGGGCAGGAGCGAAGCAGGAGGAGCTGGGAAAAGCTCCTTTACAAAGTTCCCAGTATGTGAGTGAGGGGACAGGGAGGAACTGGGCTGGGGCTGGGCCAGGGAAGCCACGAGTAGAGCGCAGCAGACCTGCAGCTGTGGCAACGACCCCACACTTCGCCTCCACTTGCTGGGCGAGCCTGACTCCCCCTTGGACCTCAAAGCTGGTTTTGTGCTTTTCCCAGCTGACTGGAAATCCCAGGAGTCCGAGAAGAGCTCCTGGAAGATTTGTGTGTTTGCTTTCTACAACAAAGAGCAGGAGAAAGCTGCTAAAAGGCCTTCCTACTGCACCTATGGTAAGTGTCTCAGTTGTCATGGGCGGTAGACAGAACAGGAGAAGTCCTAGGATTTCATAAGAATCTGTGGGAAGCAGGAGCTAAATCTTATCAGGTTGTGCTAAATCTTATCAGGCTGTGCAAATCCTACCTAGTTCCTTTGCTGGTTTAAAGGAGGAATTATTCAGCAACCAAAGAATGTCTCATACATTTCCCCATTGCAGGGGCAGCAGGTCAGGTAGCGATTGTGTGTTTGCAGCTTTTTTTATCCCTTTGGGTCCTGCAAGGATGAGCAGAGAACAGAACTGTGTAGCAATGTCCCCTTTGGCCTAAGGGTGGGACTGTTCTATAACCCTGACTATTCTGCAGGGCATGCACAGCATTTAGTGAACTGAGGAATTGCTTCCCTCTGGTTCTGGCTGCAGCTGCCTTTGGAGAGCCCAGCGCTGCTGGACCTGCTGCAGTGAGAACGCCCCGGGCCCCTCCCGTGCCACCGCCCTGTTGGTGACCTGGTCATTGCTGCGAGGCCCCACGAGGTGGCAATAGCAGGACACGGCTCCCGTCGGGACACGGCTCCGTGGAGCGCTGCTGTCCATCTTTTTGCCCCTGAAAACAGACTCCGTTGAATATTGCGGTGCAAAATTCATGCAGCTGGTATTTCCACTTGATCACTCTCTGACTGTGAAACAGGTGTCGGGTAAAAAAACCAATTAAATTTTACTGAGATTGAGTGTTTGGTGCCAGTCCAGAGGCCCAGTGTGCTGGTGTCCAAAGGGCTGGCATCTGCCTGGGTGTCATCACTGGCCCTTTCCCTGTAGGTGCAGCACTGTCCTGCTTTCTCTCCTGGTACTAGAGCTGTGCCTGGTGTATCTGGGCTAGAGCTGGAGAAGAAAGGATGTTAGAACTGCTCTGACACTGCTTTACTGCCTGTAAATTCTCACATTGTCTCTTTAACCTACATATTTTTCAAGCCACAGGGTTTGCGGCTGGTGGTAAGTGAAGTCCTGTTCCCATCTAGATCCTTAATGTCTGTAATGCAAATAAGGATGACAATTCTCTCAGAATAATGAGGGTTACACTGCCATTGTAATGATGCCATTCTGATGGTGCCATTCCACCTCAGGAGACAGGCTCTTCACCACAAGCATGAGGTGCACACTCCCACACTCCCCAGGGGTGTCAGCAGGAAAAAGGGACCCATTGCTCCAAACAAGCTGCTTTAATCCCATTTGGCACAACCCTTGTGGTCAGGCTGTGCTCAGCTATGAGAGCTGGAATCTGGTTTGCTTCGACATCAGGATGAAACTTTCTGTGAGCTCTCTCCATAGCCGTGGATGGACAGGAGGTGTTTGGATGCTGTGGGCTGTGGGTGACAACCTCCATGGTTCCCAGCTGACCCCACCTCTTCCCTGGGATTCTCACTCAGAGCCAGGAGACAGCTGGATTTGACTTGCCTGCCCCTGCAGATTGAAGCTTTGGGGTTGCCTGCAGGGCTCTCTCCATGTGGGGTTTCCATGGACTGGTGCCCAGCTGTCAGCACAGCTCCCTCCATCCCAGCTCACAGATGGGGCTGGTGGGGATCCTCCCTGCCAGCAGGTTCACTGACACACATCCCCTCCTTTCCTGTGTGTGTCCAGCCCAGAACTCCTGACAGCTGGCAGTTTAACAGTCCTAGAGTGACACTGATGTTTTGCTGTTATGAACAAACACTTGCAGCCAAGCCAAAGCCAATTGCCAGCTCTGTTGGGAGAGAGGATCCAGCAGCAGAGGAGCATCTCAACTCTCTTCCTGGTTCACTGTATGACCTTGCAAAAAAAATGACAATATTGGCCCCAAATGGACTGGGATGAGGTATTGGTGGCTGTTGCTGATTAGGAGCAGGATGTGTTTCAGACTCCGGGTGTGTTGCTCCCTCCAGACCTCGCACTGACTGTCAGGTTAGTGGCTCTGAGCACTGTGCTGATGTGGGCAGTGGGGTTTCCTTGCTGGCTGTGGAGGAAAAGGCAGCCCTTGCCATCCCTTAGAGGAGTGTGAGGTGAACAACATCTGCCAAAGTGCACAGGCTACAGGTTTGGTCCTGCAATGGTCACAGCACATCCTGCCCACCCTGCTCCTTTATCCCCTGAGAGCAAACATGCTTTCGCTGCTTCAGGGCAGCCCAAGAGCCCAAAAAGTGGGGCTCTTTTCCCAGATAGGTGCTCCAAGTGATGCCCAGGCCAGACAACTAACACAGACAGACAACATCAGTTGACCCTGAGCTACCTGATTTAGTAGGGGGCATTACTGCCCATGGCAGAGCATTGGAATGAGATGATCCTCAAGGTCTCTTCCAACCCAAACCATTCTATGATTTTATGATCCTACAACCAAACATCCCAGTTGGCATCTCCAGGCTGTGGAGCTCAGAGTAAAGGCTCCTGGGACAGCCATGGGGAATTTACTGACTCAGCTGGGGATGATGGGGAAGGAATGTAAAGACTGACTGACTCGGAAAGAGGTGGGGGGGGGAACTGCAGAGTAGCCCCAAGAGAAGGAGGGGGAAAAAGAGAAGGCTGACAAAACTGTGTTGTGAATTTTTAAAAGCAGTCAGAGATTGTGCTGTGAACTCTGCACAGCTTCTGTCAGTGGCATTTTGGTAATGCCTCTGCGCAGCTCTGCATCCAGAATGTGAGCAACCAGGAAAATCAGCATAAACTTGAGTAAAGGATTGATCCTGTGGGGAAAATAGCTCTGAATGATGTTGGTCCTATCACTACACATGGAGAAAAGGTGGGTTTTGACTGCTGAATTTCTGTAAAATTCAAATGGTTTGACAAAGCTTTGAGGGCAGCTTAGGAGCAGCTTGAATATGACACAAAAGAAGGGTTAGACAGCAAAAGTCCAGAGCCATGATCACCTGAGCACACACTTCCACAGGAGAATAGGGTTGTTTTACAGACCCAGGCTGGGGGGCCAGAGGGGCTTGGCTTTGGGGCACAGCTCTTCCCCAGCTCTGTGCCACCATCCAGCAGTGCCTGTGCCTGGAGGACAGCCCTTCCCACCTTGGCTTGCCCCCCCACTCAATGCCTGGCTGGGGGCCTCCCTCTCCAGGAATGGGAAAGAGCCTTGCTGGCTGCAGGAGAGCTGCTCCTGTGATGTGACCAACATTGGAGCCCCCACTGCAGCACCTGACGGGGCCCCTGACCCTGCAATCCCTGCTCCTGGGGATATTGAGTTTTCTGTTTGTTTTGCAAGTGTAATTGGCTAAGATGCTGTGAAGGGAGGAGAGAATGCCCAAGGGAGAGGTGTTAAAGAAATTGGAAAACATTATTAAGAGTGTTTTAAGTCAGAAGTTTCCCTTATAAGTACTTTCATGGTGAAGAGGAGCCACTTTAGGTCTGTGCAGTTGGATTGGACCACCTGGTCCAAGCTCCAGTAGCCATCCATGCAGCTGGATGAAGTGCCTTGTGCATCCCCTTGGCATCACCTCTTCCAAGCCATGCACCACCTTCTTGGCTTACAGATCTCCTCCTCTGGCTCCTTGTGTCCTGCTGTAAGGAATATGCAAAGGAGGAGCCTTATATGAAATATTCGGTTTGGGGGGATGATCCTCATCCAGGGCAGGTGTTGGACACAAAGGGAGATGATTGGGAGGAGATGTGGGATATTGCCAGTGTCAGGGAAGTGGCACCTGCACAAAAGGCTTTGCCATTGTCAGCTACAAGCATTCAGAGATTCTGCCTCCACACACACACACACACACAAAGAATCAATAGCATCATTTTTGAGAAAGGATTATCTTAAACAATCCCATGGTTGGGAAGGTCTTCATTTGCTCCTGGGCAAAACCCCTCTAGGCTTCTCCTAGCTCACTTTCCCACTTGTCAGGGGGTCAAACATGGAGTTAAATGAGAAATCAATCTCATGATTGCAGGAGCCAAGGTCCAGAGAGGAAAAACCCAAACAAACCATAAATCATAACAAAAGAAAGTGCTAGCTATTCCCAGGTTCCTGATAACATCTTTAGAGGTGGCAACACTGGACTTCATAAAAAGCCTGGCTGAACTTTAGGGTCAAACAACAGCAGCTCTTTGCTTTGTCCGTTTGTCCCCGCGTGCCTGGGGAGTGACGTGTGGCTGACCATTCTGGCCTGGCCGATGGCTATCTGTGCACAGCCTCCCCATCCCAAACTGACCAGGACTGATCCTGTCTGTGTCTGAAAATCCCAGCGTGGCCTGCCTGGAGGTGGTGGTGCACTTACATTTCTGATTTCTCCACACAAAGTGCTGCCTGCCCTGAGGGAGCAGATTCTCCCAGCACCCTGCAGTTGCGTTGCTCAGCTGGGAGTATGTTCTTTGATATTCCTGACTTTTCTCACCCACTGCAGCCTGTGTGCAGTTATGTGCTGGTCCTGGCACTGTTGCAAACTGATCCCTCCAAATCTGCACCAAAGTTACCTTGGAAGGTTTTGCACAGACAGCAGTGCACCAGAGTGGGAATGGAGCCAGACATGAAGCAACCTGGAATTTCAGGAGTCCATTCCTCAGCCCCTATGCCACAGGAATATTTTTCTTCTCATTTCTCAGTATTCTATGGAGCAGAGTGTTTTTCCCCATTGCAGCTGGGTGAAGCTGGGAGGCCCCTGGAGAAAGGCAGAGGGGAAGTGTTTGTAGGGAAGATCTTGAGGGAAAATTTCATGTGATGCACTCACTGTGAGACAGACACAGCTCAGCCAAAGCAAACTCCCTGTGACAAAAAGGACCCTCTGACAGCCTGTAGATAAAGTTCCCTGCCAGGAGAAAGACAAGGACAGCTCTCCTGCCATGGTCTTAGCTGAATTGGAGCAGGCTGCGTGTTCCCTTGAGGACACAGGTGCTAGTGGCTCAGCTCTGTCCCTGGACACCTCCAGGGTCACTGTCACTTTTCTTTCTGCTTTTCTATTCCCAGGAGCTCTTGAACAGACTGTCCATTTTGAGCCAGACTGGAGAGAGGTGTCCCAGAGGGAGTTTTTCTCTTGCAGGCTTGGGAGAATTCAGGCTGCTGTAAGGAGAAACCTCCTAAGTGCCTCTGCTGAGGGCTGCATGAACAGTACTAGATGCTGGTGACTCCACTTAGAATTGTTTAGGCTGAAAATGACCTTAAAGATCGTTGAGACCACCTGTAAGATGTGAGTCCAACATGAAGCAGCACAGCCTGAAACACCCTCCACCAGAGAAGAGCTTTAATTGAACTTCTGGCTCAGTGTGTAAAGCCAGTCTGTAAGAAAACTACTGTTGGCACCTCTGAAACTACTTGTGGTTATTTGGCTGATGGTTTGAAGTCACAAAAGAGCTTTTGTTGGTCCCTACTTGTCACTAAACTGTCTCCGGGTTCTTTGGGGGGTCATTTGCACAGGTAACAGCAGCACCTGCCAGGACCGTGCCCAACCAGCCTGGCCAAGCTCTGCAGCCTCCGGAGGGGAGGAAATTCCCGATTCCTAAAGGCTGCAGAGAGGGGAGGAGCTGCAGGGAGAGCAGGAAAGCATAGGAGTGTCCCGGCAGAAGAGCAGCACCCGTGAGGTCGGGGAGAGGACCAGGACAGGAAGGGTTTGGAGAAGGGTGGCTGGAGAGAAGGGAGAAGGCTGAGCAGTGGCCAAGTTAACCCTTCTCATGCTGGCATTTTCCAGGAGGCAAGCCAAGTGACTGCTCAGAAAGATGGCTATAACACATGTCTGTAGTCTCCAAAGGGTTATTAACTCCGCAATAATGGCCATGAAACTTGGCTTCCTTGACGTACATTTAAAATTGAAAAAAAAAACCCATCCCAACACCAGTTTCAGAGGGGGAGAGGGCTTGTTTCCTAGGAACTGCAGGGCCAAATCCACCTCTGTGATGGTGAGAGGAGAAATCCCCTTTGCTCCCCCTTCCCCACGGGCTGGGAGCAGGGGAGCAATGCAACCACCACAACAGAACCACAGCCACCTCCTGCCACACACACCTTATCCTCATCAGTACTGGCCACAACAATTTTGAGGCATTTCTGAAAAGCCTGTGGTGTTCAATTAATAGAGCCTGTATCTCCCAGGAACTTTGGGATTTGGATTCAAGAAAACCACCAGTGCTGCTCCTAAGACAGATTCCTCTTTTGTTGTATGGATACTGCTGTGGGGCTTGTCCCTCACTCCTGGCTCCAGCCCTTGGCAACACCGAGGCCTGCCTGGGATGTTGCCCCTGTCCTGGGGTTTGCAGCCTCCTGGGCTCCTGTCCAAATGCTCTGGAAGTCTGGGATGCTCCACTGGGATTATCCCTACCCCAGTGTAGTCTGTGCCAGCCAGCCCAGCCACTGAGCAAGTCCTTCCATGCAGTAAGTTACAGACTTCTCTTTATTGGTGCCTCTCTTCCCCCACACTATTAAATTTATTCTTTCTCTGTATTGTTATTATTTTTCTGGCAGAGGACTTTGGAAGGTGGGAGAAAGGATCTACTAAAAAGTTAAACAAATCTAAGCCCCCTCGTCAAACCCTTTCGAGGCACCAGCTCCAGTCCCTTAGCAAATGAAGTTAGCTGGTGGTCTGGGTTTAAACGTGGCTGTTGAGGGCTCAGGCCAGGTTTGGCAGCTCACAAATCAAATTGCCTCGTGGTTCTCAGGAGCAGAAGATTGCCACGGGAGCTGTGGGGGAGCTCTGTCCCACTCTGTGCCAGCCTGGGCCCTGGCCTTGGAGGGAGGCACTGAAATTGTTGGTTCACAACAGGTCAGGAGGGAAATTCAGGCTCTGAGGTTTTGTTTTCCAAGTTATGTTACACTATTGACACAGAGCAAGGCAGCCCCAAATTGAGATTTTTGTCTCACTTGAATGGGTCCAGGCCAGTCCCTTTGCTTTGGTAAATTCTTACTAGGAGCAGAGCGAGCCCTGAAAGAGAGAGTGGGAAACACAGAGCTATTAAATCTCACCTGATCTCATGTTAATAAAGAGTTTGAGCCAAGCTGGATCTTGGCTTACTCTGATTTTGCCTGCTGGGAGCTGCTTGCAGGTCCTCAATTTTGCTCTTGCTGCTGACCACAGGTAACATCCTCCAAGTGCCACCCCACTGGAGGGACGAGGGGCTTTCCTGAGGCCACAGCAGGAGGTGGGACATGCTCTTGTGTCCATAAGGTGCTGCAGAGGCACTGTGCAGGGCAGGGCTTTCTGAGGTGCTACACCAGGCCGTGGTGTGCCATGGGGTGTCTCTTGATGCCTGGGAAAAGCACAGCCAGCAGGGTGAAGAGCTGAGGGCAGCTCCAACATTCTGGCTCTCAAACAGCCTCTCTCCTTGTACAGGTGCAGCTCGCTAAGAAAACGTGACTCTTGCTGCCTGTTCAATGCCTGTAAGAAGGAGAGTGGTGTTAACGTGCTCATGCCTCTCACCAGTGCTTTTCCCAGCTTCAAACAGCCCTTTTCTCAGCAATCCCCCAGTGCCTGCCCTCCCTGGGATGAGCATCCAAAACTAATTCCGCTTGTTTGCAACTCAGAGCCATTCCTGCTGTCAGTATGGCTCAGGACAATTCTTGTGGAAGTGCTGCAGGGAGATCTGCCAGAGCCATTCACGCTCTTTTATGGGTCTTCCTTTGAATTCTTCTACAATTTCAGGAACAAAGTTGCAGATTTTTGGAGAACTTTAAACTCTAGGACACCGCTCTGCTGGGCCACCACAATTTAAAGCTGCTAACAGGTTGGGTCTTGACTGCTTTCCATGACTCAGCCATGCCAGGAGCACAGGATCCCATCCAAAGCCCACCAAACGCAGCGGAAACCTTTCTGCTCTTGGAAATCACCCTACTGCTTTCAACAGCCCCTATCCAAACTGAGTTCTCCTGGTCCCTGCACAGCTGAGGACATGCAGGATGTGGCCCAACCAGGTGGGAAGAAACTCAGTGAAAATGGGAATTGGTAGCAAAAATCAATTTTTATATCTCTTAAGCTTTATGCACCTGTTTCTTATTTTCATCCATGCAATGAGTGCTTCAGGAGTATGTGGGATCATTGCCCAAAATCTGTGTGTGTCCATATACTGTGGTCTGGAATGACCCAGCCTGAGTAAGGAGGTTTGACCAGATGTCCCTCTGTGGTGCCTTCCAACCTAACCCATTCTATGATATCGCCAACCTAATTTTTTTTTCCTGGTCTTCCAACCCCTGGCACCAGTCCTGCGGTTGGGAAAGGAATGGGTGACTTTCTCAAGCGAGCTGCCATAACTCTGTCTAAATTCAATTAGTGATGAGGAAAGGGAAAACGAAGGAAACATGACGGGGCTGCCCAGCGGCGGGACGCCGCCCATCAGACCCCCTGACCCGGCCGGGATGTTCCCGGTGGCTTCGCGGGTCCCGAACCGACACCGGGTCCCGGAGCGGCCCCGCGGGTCCCCTCAGAGGCCGGCCCGGGGCAAGAGAGGGCGCCCCCTACCGGCCGCCGGCGCCCACGTGCGTTCCCCCCGCCCGGCTCTGCCG
>VXAX01003839.1:494990-699802 GCA_013399835.1 Leptocoma aspasia
CCCCGCTCCCCTCCTCAGGGCTGGTACTGCCGTCCCGCCCCGCTCCTCTCCTCAGGGCTGGTACTGCCGTCCCGCCCCTCTCCTCAAGGAGGGTACTGCCATCCCATCCTGCTCCGCTTTGTGAGCTGATACTGTCAGCCCGATGAGGTGGGATGCCTGCGCTTCACCTGCTCTCAGCGAGGTGACCCTCCTGTCCCCTCACCTCCCAGGCCCTGCCGAGCACCGCCGCTGTCCCATGGTGGGTATTCTGCCCACCCTGGCTCTCCACTGTGGAGCTGCCTCAGGCCCTGCGGTTCCATTGTGGGCAGGCGGCAGAACCCGAGGGTGTTGTAGAGGAGCATCCTGGTGGAGGGAACATCTTGTGTCACTGTCCCCCAGCCGTGGGACAAGTGGCTGTGTCCTGCTGGGGGTGATTTGGTGTCTGGCTTGATCCTGTGGCAGCTGTGCAGCTTTGCAGCTGGCTCTTCCCAGGCTCCTGCCGTCGGTGTTGAGGTGTTCACTGGGAGCTGTGGTCAGGGAGCAGTCAGTGCTCCAGCGTGGTCAGAGGAACATCCCACTCAGGGGTGCTTTTCCCACCACAAGTGTCGGGATTTCTTTGCTCCAGGCTGTAGTTTCAGGTGCCTCTGCATGGTCTGGCTCTCCTCTGAGCATCCTGGTAGGAGTAGGTGATCTTGTGTGGGACAGAAAGTTTCTCAGTGGTGGAGACTGAGATGCTTAAGACATTGAGTAGTTTGCAATTATTGTTGATAACTTTTAAAGTACTTCAGGAAGTTAGTGGGGCATTAGGCAGTGATTCCCAGATGGTCTTGGGAAGTATGCCTGTCAGAACAGACCTGATGATGGAGATTTATCCTTAAACCGTAGTGAGAAGCAGTTCATGCTCTGCCCTCGGGGCTCCAGCCTCCGTTCCGGAGCCATTTGAGGGCGCTGTGCCTCAGGATTAAAAAAAACCCACCGAACAGAGATGCTGAGGTCTGAGTGGCACTGAAGTTGAGCTGAGTTCCACCGAGGGAAGCTTAAAACTAATATCTCTAGTTCAAGCCTTAAATCACTAACATCTCTACGCTTTTATCACCAGGCGTGTTTTGTTAATCTTGCTGGGCTTCCAAAGCTGGAAAGCACAAACAAGCAGAGGAGGAACCTTTAAAAAAAGAGGAATGTAGTTGTAGGCACAGTATTAACTGCCTGAGATCAGAGAATGGAGGAGGGGGTGAAAAAGCTTGGCAAAATTCCCAGTAGAAAAGCTGAAAAAGAGACAAGACTAGTTAGTCTTTGCTCCCTACTCAGCAAAAGTGAACAGCAATATTGCAGTACCTGTTTGGATCATGGGAATTCTAAGCAATGGCTAAATTGCCATAACTGAGCTGGATCAACCTGGGATCAGTGTCAAAGCTGCTTGTTTGTGCCACCTCTTGGAGACCAAAGCCCTGTGTGTTAGTGACAGTGTTGGTTAAACTCTCTTTGCCTGTGCACCTGGTCCTGGCAGTGCTGAGAGTGCTGTGGGCAGGTGTGTTGAGAGAGGTGTTTCTGCATGTTGGGATACTCCTTTCCTGTTAGGAGAATCCATTAAATCTCTTCATTCAGATAATCACCAGGAATGGGAAAGGGCTAAAAGCAGGTGCATGGTACATTTGAGTGAGTTAAGGTTAAAACACCCTTGTGAGCTCAAAACAAGAGAACAGAAAACTCCAGTGTCTTCAGGATTAGCCTGAATTTAAGATGGATGAAACTAAACTTAAGACCAACCTCATCAATTATTGAAAGGGTTTCATTGAAATAATCCATACTACCATGTAGATTAACTTTCTTGTTCTAGCTGAGTGGACCATTTTGGTTTCTTAAGTCTGTTGTTAAACACGAAACATCTCACATTTTAGGCTGTTTTCAGTGTCACACAGCCTTTTGCAGTGGCCACACTAAACCAGCATACCTCTGGTGAAAGCTGTGCAATGTAGTGGTAAGATGTTTTCTGGGATCAGAGCAATCAAAAGTTTGCCCCAAATTGTCTAGGGAGTCTTTAATCTGCCATGAGTTGACCTGAGAGCAGGTGACTCTAGAGCCCAAATTTTTTTGCCTTCTAGTCTGGCAATTTAAAACACTAAGATCATCACTTTTTAAAAATGTATTTTTATTTTCCCATTGCTTCCTTGAGCCCTGTTTGCTGCAGAAAGAATAAGGCTTTGCCTTCAGCAGCAGCTTCACAGGTGGGACATGGGCCAGACCTGCTGGGCTAGAGGAAAGATGTTGGTAGTGGAAACCTTGCAGCTTGTTTGTCCTGGCATTTGTATTCTGAGCAGTTCTAGTGCTGCAGTGGGGGGTTTCCTGAAAATTCCAGCAGGAGAATGCTCATTGGACTCTAACTGGGTGATCAGGACATCTCCTTCAGAAAAGCTGGTAGAAAAGAAATAGAGTGGGCAGTAATGCTGTGTCCTGAGCTCCAGCTGGCTCAGGCCTTGCTGTAATCATATTCTCAGCCATGCCATAAATCATACCAAAAGTGATATAAAATGATCAGGGCAAGTAGAGTTCTAGTAAAAACAAAATCCCTGACACAGTGGCATGAAAACTGAGCTGCAGCCAGACTGAGCAATTGCTTCCTGGTGATGATATCAGATTCCCAGTGTGGCATCTGAAGGTTGGGGTCTGGTTTTTAAGCTCTGCTTGCAGATGCTGCTGTTAACTAGTGTGTGGCTGCTGTAGTTCCTGCTTTGAGAAGGATTTTTGTGCCCTCTCTGTGAGCTAAGGACTGCTGTACCCAAGGTCTCACCACTGAGGTACAGCTGAAGTACCTCATGTGAGGATGCTCCAGCCCTCCTGTTCCTCATGACAAGCTGGGAATTCAGCCTAGGCAGGAGGCACAGGGTTCCTGGAAAGTGCTGCTGCCTTCCCCTGGGCAGCACTGTCCTCTGGGGAGTGCAGCTGTGACTCCAGCACTTGGATTCTGGCCAGAGCTCAGGGCTGCACTGTCCTTCCCTGCTGCTGGCCACTCACAGGTGCAGCCCCCTGGGACCATCACTAGAAGACAGCAGCCAGTACAGGAACTTTATTTTTTGGAAAGTTCCAGCTTTGTAAGGCCACAGTTGAGTCACTGTCACATGCTGAAGTGCTGGACTGCAGTATCAGCCCCTTACAGCAGGTGTAGGCTTTTCGTATTTCTTGTACCTACATTTTGGAAACATTTACAGTTTTAAGAGGGTCATGAGTCCATGTCAAAATAAGCATTATGCTTAGAAATGAAAGGAAACTGTTGGAAACTGTTCAGGAACCAAAAGGTGAGAATCTCTGGCATGCATTTAGAGGCAGAGGTTTGATTCTAAATAACTTCTCTTCCATTTAAAAATACAGATGCTTTGATCTTGGGTTCAGGATTGCTCTTTGTCTTGTCTCTAAATAAAGTGGCTTGTCCTTCTCAGTTGAAGTAAGAGAAGAGTTTGTGCCTCCCTCCTGTTCAGGGTAGTTCATGTAACATTGTCACACCCCAGTTTTGTCTCCTTTGAACTGCCTTGCGCAGACTGGGTTGGTGGAAATGGATGATGCACATTGCAAGGGCTCATGGGGTGAGAATGGTGATTTTTCTCTTTGTAGGGTGGAATAGACTAATTGAAACTACACCTTAAGAGATGCACACTGGGTGTTAGAAAAACCTAAATAGTTTGTAGTAATGTCTCATACAATCTACTCAGAGAAGAAAAGGTCTTCTTTTCTTCCAAACTTTGTGTACATTTGCCTTTGTTAAACTTCCTGCATCTCCTGGTGGACAAATCTTCCAGCTTGTTAAAATATTTCTGAAAGGTGGCTCTTCATTCTGGTATGTCTTGTTCACTTGGGACCATCCATAAACTTTGTGAGGGTGTAGATAAGTTGATAAGAGCATCAATCTCACTTCTTCCTCTAAGGTCTCTGAAGTCCCACTGATTTCCAGGTGGGTGTAAGTGCCTTGCAGGACCTGGATGTCCTAGTGTAGGTTTGGACCCTGTCTGGAAGGGGAGTGAGGGCAAAGAGAACTGAGTAGGTTGGACTGCAGCCTCCAGGGAATGAGCAGTACCTCCAAGGACTCTTGGTAGAACAGTAAATCTGCTCTGTCCTTGGGAACAAGAGGAACAAGGATGCAGAAGAGGCTGCAGTCTGGCAGGTTTAGGCCAGTCTGGTTGTGCAGGGATGAGTGAGCGACAAAGATGAGCACTTCCCTGATGGAGCACCCTGTGCCATAGGTACCTTAGGTTGGTGAATTGTCCCTCTGGAGGATTTTCCTTCCTTCCTTCACTGCAGAGGGAGGAGGTGCCTGGTTCAGAGCAGATGCTGCAGCTTGGGGAGCTCCATCCCTGGCCAGTGAAGTGTTTTCTGCTGCACCAGGGCAGTGCTGCCCTTCAGGTGACTCAGGAGCCTCTGCTGCTGTGGGAAGCAGGGCAGAGCAGGCCTGTGGGGATTATAAGATGATACAATTTCCCCTGAGGAAACCTTCAGCTCCGCTGAACTCTCCTGTCTGGGAGAGGAGCTGTCTGGCATTCATCCATAGCTGGGCCATGAGCTGAAAAGTTAAACCTCTTAAAATTACTGTGCTGGATTTCCTTGTGCTGGGATTTTCTTTCCTCTTCCACAGAGGACAAGAGGGAGAACATGTAGGGGGTTTCTTGTTTAGCAGAGTTGGAGGCCAGGGCAGATATTCCTGCTCTCAGAACTGAGTGTAAACCTGGAATTACTCTGGAACAAGACTTAATTTAAAGCTCTTCTTTTCAATTTGCTTGAATTGCACTTTTAAATAATAACCAACCAAAGCTGAAACATGGTTAATAAGGGTGGGACTAAAACCCACATGAAGTTTATTAAACTGTATTTGTGGGTTGTTTTGTTCTTCACTTTAAACATTAACTTCCTTTTAACTTGGAGGAAATGGTTAAACAACAATTTACAGCGTAACAGTTGAGAAATTGAGAAGGGGATGGAATTTGTCAGATGTTTAAATCTGTTCTCTTTTCAGTGTGTTCATATGTATGTAACTAATGAACACTTAGGAGCAAGAGAAAAATCTGTTAAAGATTCAGCATTTCACAGATCTCCTTCAAAGATGTTGTGAAAATAAAAAGGGCTGGAAAAACAGTGTAACTCTTGGAGAGTATTAACATGTGGGAAGGTCGAGAACCATGTGCAGAGAACACTGAGAATTTGGATCCCTGTTCTGAGCAAGCCCTGGAGCTGCAGAAGCTCCAGCAGCACTACCAGGGCACAGGGACAGAGCAGTGAAGCCAAGGAGGCAGGATGGGGTCATACAAAGGCTGTGGTACCACTGTCATTCCACTGACACAGTGTGAGGACCTTCCTCCTTTGCCTGCTGTCATTTGGCCCAAGAAAAGCTCCACTGGAAGATGATTTGTAGCAGAGGAGTGAACTACTGGTGGTACAAGAGTAGATGACAGAGTGGGCAGGTTGCTTGAGTGACCCCTGTGTGTGTGAAACCCTGGATTAGAGCACATGGGAATGTTTTGGTGGTGAGCAATGTTGAGCTGACTTCTAAAATAAGGGTATGAAATATCCTTCCTGTGAAAGATCTTGCCACTGTTAAGCACAGTGGTGAGTGGGGCTGTAGTGGGAAGTGTGGGTTATTGTTTGTTTTAATCAGCTTGTCAGTTTGCCTGCCTTTGGAGGCTGAAATCATTCCAGCCTTTCCCCTTAGTGGAGCTGCAGGGTTCTGTCAGCTGCATGGTCTGGCCATACCAACTGTAAATTAATGCAGATGGTGAACTCCTGCACTCCTCTGAATTTTTGGGTTCCTGTGTCTCAGGTCCTCCAGGACGGTGGGGTTGGACAGCAGCTGCTTTTCCCAAAATTCAGCTATCCCAGGATCTGGCACAGCAGCAGGTCCTGGAATCCCAGAGGGAGAGAAGGATGGGAGGGAGTATCCCAACTTTTGATAAGCATCTCCCCAAGCAAATGGGAATTGGCAGATCCAAAGCATTTCACTTAATTGGAATGATTTCCTGAGATGTGGGAAAAGTAGCTCCAAGAGTTACGTGGTCTTCTGTTTTACTTCCTTATCTTCAAAATCCAAAGCCTTCTGCAGTCCCTCAACTCAGACAAGAGAAGAAAAGCACAGAGCCTTTGTCCAGCAGGGCCTGGAGGATTTGAGGGATGCAAATGAGGAATACATTTCTTATGGAAAAAGCAAAATAATGACCATACTATCCAAGTTACAGGGTACGAAAGATCTCCTCTGGGCCAGCAGGTTTGGGGACTCTTTGGACTGGCAAGTCTGAGGGAATTTTAAACATTTTTAACTCCCTAGGGATACTTTGCAGGCCTGATCCTGTAAACCCTTCCTGCTTGAAACTCTATTTGCCTTGTCACATTGAGCTTGAGATGCTTCCCAACATATTCCATGGTGAAGACTCATGGCTCTTTCTCTCCATAGGTTTCACAACTCCACAGCAAATGTGAAACATAAGTTTTTTCCAATGGTTTAAATTATTTTCACTCTTGATGCCAGAAAATTGGGATAATATCGGATGGTGATGAAACTGACTTCTTACATATTTTTGGCACCAGCTGAAATGGTTGGCAGTCTTTCAGGAGCTCTGGTGTGGCTTTTAGTACCGTGGCACCAGATTTACAACCCTTCTTCTAAATAATTAAAACCTATATTTAAAAAGGGGGCTGGGGCTACCTCCCAGCTGGAAGATTGGAACAAGGAGGAGAAATAGTGGCGAACATCGTAAAGGAGGCTGGAAGAACAAGTCACCAGAGCTTTTGCTGTCTCTGAAGCAATTCTGACAAAGCCCAACTTGTGATTTAAGTGAAAAGGCAGCCCTTTGGACACTCCAGGGCAGAGTGGGTCTTGTGTACTGGTGAGCCTTCTGTAGGGCCAAGAAATAATGTTGGGTTTTCTCTGTCTATAGGAAGTGCCAATGCATTTTATCCTTAAGCAATTCCCCTGCCTCAAGAGCAAGGTCTCTTTTGGAAGGCTCCCAAAGAGGTGTCTCTTGTCTCCTCAGAGACAGGGGACTGATTGTCTCTGCTGTGCTTTGCAGCCACGGCCAGTGGAGACACCAACTTTTACAGTTTTATTTTTGTCCAAGCGCTCTTTGGAAATCAGTGACCCTTTCTGAGACAGCCTGATTTCCCCTGAATGCTGTTCAGTTTGTGTGGCTGTCAAAGGAGGAGAGCTCTCATTTCTGCTAGCAGAAATTCCTCTTGCTGGAAATACTGGGCCAAAGGGATTTCCTGGGTGTACGTGAGGACCGAATTTGGCAGGGAGGTGTGGAAACGTACAATATACAGTATGTATGTAATGTATATTATAAATCATATTAGTACAGTCAGCTGTTGAACATACAGCATTTGGATGTACTTGCAGAGCATTTCTTTGGAGAGTTGCCTGGCTGGCACAGAACGTGGGGAAGGGGGGACCAGAAAGGTCTGGCCTCTCTTTTTATGTATAGGATGGGTGTTGGAGCTCTCTGGAAGCACCTTCACCTCTTAGGTGCACAATCCTGGCAGACCAGATGAGCCCTCCTGTTGTTAACAGAAGTTAAATCAGACCTCAAGACTTCTCTCAAGGGGGGAGAGCTGTGTTTTGAAACTTTTAATTGCAATATAAGTAATCAGTGGATTAGTGCAATGAAAAATAAGAACCCCTCATTGTAAATACTCACTTTGTGCCACATGTTGCAGGCTCGGTGTTGATTACTGAACCTGGAGGCTTTGTTAAGTTTTAGGGTGATAACTTTGCTTTCACTCTCTTCTTTTCATGCCAGAAAAGGAGTGGAAAAAGCATAAAAGAACCTTAAAAGCTCTGGGTTGTGAGCAGAGGAGGGCTCTCCTGGGGCAGGAGCTGGCTTCCAACAGTGTTCTTGCCAGCCCTGGTGTAAGCTCTGGACTTGGTGCAAGGAAGGCAGGGATTTAGTGCTCTGACCTGGACCCTATGGAGTTATTTAGGCAGGGTCTTTGCCTTCCTAGTGTCACTTATTCCAGGGATGGTGGAAAATCCTGACACTGGGACAGTGCAACAGTCCATTCCTGACTTTACCTCTGAAACCCAACCTGTGGCCTGCAGGGAGAGCAGAGCTGACTATGTAGCCCTTAATGTAGTCAGGAAGAGGTATTTAGTCCCAAAAAATGCGTGTGGCTCTGCAAGTCACACTTGGATCAGTTCACTCAGTGTTCCTTGTGAGGGTGGTACACACAGGGGCCTCCTGTGTGCAGGCAGTGTCACCTCTGTGCTCTCAGATAGTAAATGTCATTCAGTAGCAGGGCAATCCTGGCAGCTGGAGATGTGATTTTGAAGGGATTTCTGTTAACAGGATTTATTTGTCCTCATGTGAGCTGAGCATCTTGTAAAACACACATATTTGTGTCTGGAGGGAGAGGAAGAAGGGAAGTAAAAGTGTTGACAGGAATCCCCACCTTTTCTTTGTGCATGTACAGTGCATTGTTTCTAAATAGTGCTCAGTGATGTAGAAAATAAATAAGAGAAGCAGATGAAGTTCTTGAGTCTGTATTACACAACCATAATCCCATCATTTCCTCACACTGCAAATAATTGCAGTGAAATGACCTGAGTTTCAGACCAGGCTGGATAGAGAAGGCTTGGGGACTAAACTGATGGGCTTTTTTTGTTCTGTTTTATGGACAGGTTGGCTACATCCAGCTTGGATCAGAGCAGCTGCTGATCCAACCTGTGAATGCATCTGAGACCTCATTCAGTGGGAAGGAACATTTCATCAGGAGGAGACGATCCACCAAGCCCGGCCAACCCACCAGGCCACAGGGCCCTGAGGAGCACTGCAAGGTTGTGGCAGGTGAGCTTGGAGTGGCTCCAGAGAGCAGCCAGGGGGATTCTGTTTGTAGTTTGTGATTCTGGTGGTTGGGCAGCTGGAGCTGGGGAAGGATGGCAAGTGTGAGTGAATCCTGTTGCTGCTTCAGGCAGGAGTCACATCACAGACATGAGGTTGTCAGGGCATGTGCTGTAATATTGGACTTGTGAGATGATAAATTCTGCTCTAATCTTGCAGTGTCACCACTGCTCAGGGAGGGATTCACTGGGTTTTTGGCAAAGGTTCAGGTTTTTTTAACTGAAGTCAGTGTTGATGGGGACTCTTCCATCTCACCTTTCCACTGGAGTTGTGCTGAGCAGGCAGGGATAGAATGGTGATCCTCACATTTCAGAGTGTGGAAAACATCACTTCAGCTACTTTGATAACGTGTAATCAGAGGTATCATCTGTAGAGTCCAACTCCAGGGATCCAGCTCATAATAGGATAAAGGGATATCTGGAGATGGAAGAGATGCACAGTTTGTCTTTCAAAGCAATCTGCTTTCTTTTTCAGCTTCTCATGCCCTCATTCTTACTTCTGTGTAGCAGAGTACATGATCCATATCAGAGTCAACTGAGCAGACTTTGTATTATTTTATGGTTTTTAGTTGCTTTTGTAAGGGCTTGTGTGCATTTGGAACTACCAGATGTAGTTCAGCAAGGTGATTTTTTTTTTAACTAGCAGGTTGATTTTGCTTTTTCTATCTGGTGTTTGACTCATCAAACTTAACCTCTATCTGATAAAACAGCTGTTATATCATATAATTTGCTGTAATTGTTCAGGAGAAAATGGCCAACTGTTCATTGATCATATCCTGTCTTCTCCCACTTTCAAAGCCACACAGTCAAATTGCCAGCTGGTATAAACTATTTTTTTTGCTTCTTCAGAGAAATTTAATTTTGTCCTTTCTGGAATTCTCTCTGGGTGTGTTGCAGAGGGGGTATTTTTTATGAATTTTGTGAAATCTCTTCGTTAGGTTGCAGTGTCCCTGTATTTTCTTTTCCTTTCATTCCTCTCCTGCCTTTTCCTGGATGGATTGCATAAATGGAGCAGTGGGTTCTGCTGCTGGGCTGCCAGAGAGGCAAAATGGGAAGCAGAGCTGGGGGGTTTTTTGGGTACAGGAGTGAGAATCACTGCTGTGGGAAGAGCTGAGTGCTCAGGGACAAGGGCTGCTGTTGGACATGGAAGGATGTGGCAGCAACAGGAGGCACAAAAAGCTTCCTTGTGGGAGCAGCAGTGGAAGAGGCCTGAAGGAGCTCATTGGAACAGGCAGCCAGGAACCTGAAGTTTGCCTATAAGGCTTTGTATCTCAGTTTTTGTGTTTAACCAGACCTGTGCACCAGCAAAACAACCTGTGCCTGCTTCTACACTGTGTCCTCCCTGGCAGTGCTGCTGGTAAATCCTGCAGCCAGGACCTTTGTTTTCTCCTGTATGGAGCTGAGCTCTTAATAGTTCAGCAGGTTTATCATTCTCAGGGGTTCAGACTAAGCCAATCTTCTTTCTGATTCTCTGAGAATGAAATCTTGGATCTGGTTACAGTTACAGATCCCTTATGTCTCTTTTCAGAGAAAACATCTGAATTCAGCACTGCTCTGATTTCCCAGCCAAGTTCTGTAGGTGCTGCAGCCCTGTGGTCACAGAAAATGCATTTCAGAATTCTTGCACTGTAAAATGAGACAACTATTAGTTAAAATCTGAATTGAACCAGAATCAGTCCAGGAAATCAGCCTCACCCTTTGGCCACTGAACCCTTTGATCTTTTTTCTAGGGGCAGGATGCTCCCTGTCCTTGGCAGAACTGGAATTCCCTCCCTGAGAAGAGGGACTAAAGGAAGGAAACTGGGGAGACACTGGGTAGTAATTACATGGGATCACAAAGGGAAAGAGGAGCTGAGTGAGCATGAAGATGCTAAAAGAAGACACTGAAAAAAGAGTTTTTCCAGTGGCACCTCCTGCTTCCTGAAGGCTTCTGGGGACACACTACTACACTGGGAACAGAATTCCTATCCCTTGGGTGCTGACTCCTTCTGCTGTGCTAAGAAGGGAGCCAAGCCCCTGCAGTGCTGCTTGGCAGTAGCCCTGTCCTAAAATAATGCAATTGCTCGTGGGCTTTCCCACTTGAGGGCAGACCCCTGGATGTTTGTCATTGTTGAGGGACAGAAATGGCTGCTAATAGGCTCAGCACATTAACCACCTAATTGCCTCCTGTCTGCTTTGGATTAACTTTTGTGCACAAGGAGTTGAGAAATGAAAAAATTAATCCTGTCTGACACACAAAAGGTCAATTTCTAATAAAACTCTGTGGAAGTGACCATCTAGGGGTGTGCTTCCAGAGTTTCTCCTGGGAAAAGGTCTCTTTAGAGTGATCCTCACCAACGTGGACTGGTCAGATTTGTAATAGAGGTTGTTTTCCAGTGGCTTAAAATTTGGCTCAGCCAGGCTAAAATTTGGCAGGAAGGGTTGGAGGTTGTAAATACATGGGGATATTTCTATGCCAGACATCTTAGATACAAACCCTGTATTGTGGAACGACATAGACAGAAAAAGACAGGTCTGTGTAAATACAGTATAAAATGAGTATTTTTCAAGGGCACAGAACTGCCATGCTTGGGCATTTTTCAGTCCTTTACGGCTGTTCTTGTATTTTCTGAATACACAAGAACCACCTCTGTATGTGTTTTCTTCTTAACATTCTGTAGTTCAGAGGTACTTGGCATAATCTGGGGTTATTTGGGAATCAAAGTACAAAACATCAGTTGAATTTTTAATGCTAATTATTGATCATGTCATAAAAATTTAAACAGGGCTAAATTGCTCAATGGCAAATTTCCTGTGATATATGAACTTAATAACTTGTAAAACAAGGGTGCTTGGTGATGTGATGACTTGTGTGAGTATTTGGAGGAGGTGCAGGAAAGCCAAATGAACTTAATTAGGAAGTGCTACTGAGGGGACAGAGAGCACAGCTTTCCAAGGGCATTGCCCTTGTGTTCCACCCAGAGATGTGGAGCTCTCCCTGCAGACCCCAGCCCTGGGAGAGGGAAAGTGGCTTGGTTTGATAAGGGGTGGTTAAAATCCCTAAAACAACTCCTTTAGTCTGAGTGGTGTTACATGTCCTGCAGCACTCAAAATTATTTTTAGGTCTGCAGGAGAATTTTGTGGGAGCCAAATTTCTCCTGGAATAATCTGTATAAGAGGATTAATCTGGCTGTAGTCAAGAATGGGAAAGTACTTAAGGTTTTGCATGACTGGATCCTTGAGATTTGAACCTGAAAGTGTCTACTAATGGGTTAAAAAAATCCCAGGGCTGATGTTTTAATTCCTTTGTTTGAATTCCGAAGTGCTCCAGCAGCAAAGGAGGGATCCCATCACCATGGGCCAGGTGCTATTGTTAGGCATATGATATGTGAGTATGTTTTATTTTTATCACCTGTCATCCAGCAAGAGAGAGAGTTCAAGTCACAATGCACATTTCTGCTCAGGCATGAACATGAGCCCCTGTGAGGCAAACAGAAAACCTATTAAAAGGTTTCCAGGTGCACATGCAACGAGGGGGAAGGAAGGGAAGGTTGGATTTCACTTGCTCTGGAGCAGGGAGTCGTGAGGAACATGGGAAACAGCTTCACACCAGTGATGTGAAACACTTCTCATCTCTGGGCACTGGGCAGCATCTGCACAAACCTCCTGTCACACCCTGCTCTCATTTTAAAGACCACCTCTGACAACTTTCTTGTCAAAGGTCCTGGAGAAGTGTTTTTGCTATGGAGAGAGTGGAGTCAAAGGGAGTTTTGTTTGCAGGTTTTAATACGTACAAGTAAGAATTTCCCTGCAGAAGAGCCAGGCAGGAGAGAAAGATCTCTTTTAAGGCATCATCCATGATTTTTGCAATGCCCAACCCCTGAGACAGAGCTTCTTTCATTGCCCTGTCTCTGTGACCTTGTGACATACAATAAAGCTGTTTCCATGTGACAATATCCACCACAACCTCAGCTGCAGTAAATGGATTATTTTTTTTAACTGTCATGGAAAACAGTAGTTTAAATATTTGCTGAAATTTGGGTACATATTTTGCATGTTTTCTTTGCCATCAGAGTCTGTGGATGGGAAAATTTTTCAGTTTTTCTTGATTTTGAGAATATATCAGTGTTCAAGATAGAATCAAACCATGTTGTGGAAGCATAGGAATCTCCTCTAACCATGTCATAAAAACTTGCTGTTTCTTTGGGAAAAGTAAGTTCTGTTACAACTTCTCCAAAAGTCTCCAGTGATGTATTAAAGTCTCCTTACACAGGAAGGATTTGATATAAAATACAGTCCAGGAGCATGAGAGAGAGCAGCTTGTCTTTGGAGGGAAAGTTGTTATTTCATGTTTATGATATAGACCTCATAAATTACTCTTAGATGTGGGTTTGCTTTAAACCCTTTTGTCAGTTTAAATGAACCAGTTTTCCTTTAATGCAAATGTGCTGCACATATGGTGAAATAACAAGATCAATATTTTAATTAACAAAATATCAACGTGTTGCTTCTCTGCATAGTTACTTTGCAACCTGTTTTAACAATTTATCAAAGCTGGTAATAATTTAAGTAAGTGCTGGTGTGCAGGTATCAAATGTAGGGAATGCTTTCCCTGAACAGGTATAAATCTTAAACACATGTTACTGCTATGTTGCATTTCCCCATCTTTAATCATTGTCTCTTAGCTGTATTTTCTCTGCAGGTTTGACTTGGCCTGAAAGAGCAGTTGTTGTGGCCAAAAACATGTGCACTAAAAATAGAGAGATGTAATGCAACCTGTATTAGTCCATATTAGGAAGCAGCTGTTGGAGAATTAAAGCAGGATTTCAACAATGGGCTCCACAGAAGATGTAATGTGATTGAGTGTTTGCAAGCACAGGAGGATTCCCTGTATCAGGAGCTCAGCACTTTGCCCATGGGAGTGTCTCACTTCTGTGGATAAATCCCTTGGTTTTTCCAGGTCCTTTCTCTTCCTAATGAGGAGTCTGGGTTTTCCCTGCAAGCCTGTGATTGTTTCCTCATGGCTGATAACCAGCAGCCCGCTGCAGCAGTCTGACATTCAGAAAGGTCCTTTTCCATCACATGTGGCAGGTGAGGCTTTACTGCAGGTCTGTTCTGGATAATTCCCTCAGTGTGGATCATGGGGAGTGTGAGGGACTCCAGGTTCTTCTCCCTCTGCTGTCAAGGTGAAAAAGAGACACAAAAAGGAAGTGTTAATACACATAGTGGATGGATTTGTTCCCCTTCCAGAGCAGCTGTGCTGCTCCTTTGCTTGGTTCCTGATAAAGCTGAGTGCTGGTTTCCATTGGAACCCAGTGAAATCCAGCCTGGCAGGTGGTGATGAGCTCAGTTGTCAGTGTCCACTGTCCTTGTCTCAAGATGTTCATGGATATTCCATGGTCATTGTGGCTTGAAAAGCAGAGAGATGGTTCCTGGACTAAGGCAGATTGCTCATCTTTTAGGTGTCTTTGCTGCTTCCATGTTATCACTGTCCACAGCTCAAGCCATGCTCACTGTGCCTGCTCCTGTACCACTAAATTGTTTTATCTGCCATGAGTCTTTGTTTGTGCCACCAGGAAAGTGTCCTTTCCATGGGAGATGGGTGGACATAATCCAGGAAGTGGGAATCTCTGAGTCCTGGTGACAAATGGAACCATTGAGCAGAGATCACAGTGCTTATCCTGTGCTGTCTTACAGACCTGCCATTAAAACAAAGTCCTGATGAGTTGTGTTAATGACTGAGTTTGTTTTGCAGAAGAATAAGGCTTTAACTGATTTGTCCAAACCACAGACTAACTTGGATAACAATCCTTGCAGTAAAATCTCTGTGGTGTTTTGAGATGCAGCTCAGAGTTCATGACTTCTGTCTCAAGTCCTTGTTTGCTGCTGTGCCAGAGAAATAGTCATGAACTTGTGATTTGGTATGAAAGTGGCTGTTTGGGAGAAAAAAATAAACAAAAAAAAACCCCAAAGCAAAACAAACCCATTTTTGGAAAGTGAATTAGGGAATAATAGATTGTTCTGCTCTGCAATAATTTTTCCTAGCAGTTGATGCCTGATTTTGTCTGCCATTCCAGTCAGAGGGAAATTGGAGATGCAGTTTTGTAGGACAAGGCATTAAAAATGAGAGGACAGCTCTCAGTCTGTAATCAGCTGTTCTTTCAATGAGCAACCATTTGTAATTCCTGAACTTCAGGCAATCCACTGGCATCAGCTGGCTGTGGTAAATCTGAAATTCCAAGGTGGAGATATAACAGGCCAGGGCACAGAGATAATTCTTGTGCTGCATCCTGGCAGAGGCAAAAGGGCTCCATATCTCTACATCTGGGATTAATCACCTTCTGAGAGGTGCTTCTATCCTGCTGCTGGTACCAGGGACATTTTGTGGCATCCTGTCCTTCTGATAATTCAGCAGTGACAGAGAGTTTTAGGTTGAGTAGTAAGAATATACCTCAAGGACTTCATTTCTTTAATTTCTAGGCTTGGTTTGTGTGTAGGATCTCCCTTTTCTTTCTGTTTTGCCTTGGAGAGGTGATGATTTTTACTTTAAGGTGAAGCTAAATGATTTTTACTTTAAGGTGAAGCTAAAACCTGCCTAATGTGAGTACCAATCAGAAGTTCTCTGGAAACTCCTGAGGCTTAGGGAGAATTAATTTTAGCTGTTTGCCCCACTTGGATACTCTCTATTCCTGTTCATGCTGCTGAAATAACAGGACATGGTGAAACAGAGCTTGCCCTCCATCAAGGGTATGTGGAGATGTTAAAGGGGTCGTGGGAGGAGGGAAGGGAGCAAAGGGCTCCTGAGGAAGAGCTGGAGAGGGTTTTTAAGGCAGCAATAGAAAATAGCTTCTAAGGAGAAATCTGGCCTTGCAGAAAGGATTCTGCAGTTTAACTTTTATTTGTGGCTTTTGTTGAACGGCATCCAAAAACTGTCAGTGGGTTTAACAAGAATGAGGTAGCTAAAATTACAAAGGGAAAGATTAGGCAGGAAGAAATAGTGGAAGGCTGTGGGAGAAGATGTTGCTTTTAGATGAGTCTGGGAAATACAGTTGGAAGGGAGGTAGGAGGAACAGGAAAGGACTCTGCACTTACAGCAAGAACCTGCCAAAAGCCAGACAGTGCTAGACAGTGCCTTTGGTGTGTAATAGGAAAAGGTCATTTGGGGCGGTTGCTCTGGAATTGCACATCTGTTGAGTTGCCATAAAAAGCACTGAACCTCAGGAGTTTTCTACAGAGGCCTCAGAAGAGCCTTGTTGTGCTTCTGATCACAGTGGGACTCTGGTTCTTCCCATTCTGAGGGAGGCTTCAAAGACTGCAGGATGTGGTATGATCATGTGGCTTTGAAGGTGGTGAGCCAGGGAAGGGTAAATGAAAGTCACCTAATGAACTTGTGCAGTCACAGCCATTTTTTTGCTGGGGGTCTGGGGGTGTTTCACCCTTCTCCTTTCACCTCACAGTCCTGGATTTTGTGGATTTTTTTGGCCCAGTAGACTGTATAACACACTGTCAGAGTGACTGGCCAAAGAGTAATGTGCCCTGTGCCCAGTCACCTGCAGCATGTACATGCTGTGTTGTAGATTGACTGTTTCAGCTCATATTTCATACAAAATTCTCTGACCTCTTAAGCAGGGAACACCTGACTCCTAAAATCATGTGCTGTGTGCTCCCTGCAATGTAAACTCCTCTGACAGCTCCTGCCCATGGTTTATGGCCTCTTAAGGCCTTCACACTAACACTTGACATCTGCACCACAAAATTTGTAGCATCAGTTTGTTCAAATAAAGAATCCACCAAGCATTTAATCCTTGTTTTAATGGCTGATGTTTATTTTAGTTTGGGGTTTCATGTACTCATGGAGAGATTCTCTGCCCATGGTCCATAAATCTTGCAAGGCAGGAATGAGACTTCTCTGTGCTGGCTTGTTTCTGAAGTGAGACTCTAGAAATGGGGTATTCTTATTTTTTGGATGCCTCAATAAAACTGACTCACTTTCAGGTATGAGCTGCAAATGCACTTAATGAGGATTTTTCCTTCTGGTTTTGGATCTTTCTCTTCACAAACATCTGTGATACAGGACACGTGCATTTCCTTTCTCTTTGTTATGGTTCATCCGTGCAAATGCCTTGTTTTCTCCGTGTGCTTGATTATTCTGGAAAATTATTTGCATTTGTGGTAGGCAGGAGGATGCAAAGAGAGACCACAATGAGAGTGGACAGAGGATAAAATCATTTACCCTATGGAGGAGCTACAAACTTGGAAAACCTCTCCTTTTTTAAGTAACTGGTGTTGCTGTGCCTGTTCTGGAGGGTTCAGCAGTGACCTCCTGAGCTCTTTGTGGGCTCCCTTGAGTCCTGTTGCCTGTTTTAAGTGCAGGTAAATTTACACTTAGACAGTGTGAAGGTGAGGGTAAGAACAAGAGCATGGATTCTCCTGTGAGGTCACTCTGGCTGTGTTTCCAGGCAGTCTGTGGGATGCTGGTTTCCCCCACACATCCTCTGATCCCAGCCCCTGGGTGGAAAGCAGCCAGTCCACAGGAGGAAGAGGGGCCAGAGGCTGTGTGTGCACCAAGACTGCCCAGCCCTGTGCCAGGAGTCCCTTTAGGCTGCTGCTCTCCAAAAGTCACACCTTGCAGAGTTTTGTTCAGCTGCAAAGAGGTGCCAATTCCTTCCTCTGCCTCTGGAGGAGGGACCACACTGGCAAATGACCATGGCATGACCTCTTCTCCCTGGAGTACAAGCTCCACTCCAGCAGAGTGGGTTCCTCCTCTGACACAACTGTCTTCTTCTCCACCAAAAAAGAGATTTTTAAGGGAAAACTCAGAGAACTCCGATTTTTTCCTTCCACCTACATTTTTTTACACAGCTCATTCAATGCCAGGCCACAACTTAGTTGAATCTAGGCTTAGCTCCCCCCATAAAGAACTTCTCTACAGGTATGAGATTTATACCACCTGGAAACATTTATTAGAGGATTGCCAAAATAAGAATTTGATGGGGAAATGCTGCTGTTTTCAGGACGGTTCTGATTTATAGCAGTAAGACCCTAAATGTCAGTGTTTTTACTGAAATAATTCACTTTCTTTTCTTTTTTCTTTGATTTTTCTTTGATTTTTCATTGGTATTTAAGTGATAATGTTGAGGACCTGTAGCTAAAGATGTGCTGCTGTGCAGAGGGAGGGATGGGAAATGAATGGAATGAAAGGAATAAAATAACACACAAACATGTGAGCTGTTCCACAGGAGTCTGAAGTCATCTGCATCACATAGTTGGCAAATCAATGGTGCATTCAGCTCTCCTTCTTTCTTGTATAGTCAAACTTTTAAATTTTATTTTTATTACAGAGATCCTCTGCTCTGGGGCAGCTTTGCCATGATAGTGCACTTTTTCTGTAGCTGTTCTGCAGCCCATGTGAAAACAGGCCTTGAAACTTGGTTATTTTCATCTTTGCTGCTGGCATGTAGCTTCCATTATTTATGATCACCCCACATTTTCTTTTTTTTTCTTGTCCATAGACTCCTGTCTGTCTCTTTCGACCCAGGGGGATATTTCCAAACTCTCTTAAAAAAAAATCAAATCAAATTTCATGGTTGTTTTCTCAGTTTAAAATATGTACCAAGTGTTGACAGTTGTTGCCTTGGGCAGAAAAGCACGTGCAGAGTTGTACTGGATGACTGCAAGAAAACTGGGAATGAGGAGATGGGATGGACGCGTGGAAATGTGCATATTGACAAGGCAGAAAATGCATTAATGGGTGAAGGCAGGGAGTCCATTTCAGGTAGGCTTTGGGGGGCTTGCAGCTGATGGAGTTTGTCACCCTGAATGCAGGAGGGTCAGTCAGGGAAAACTGATGAGCTGGGAAAGAAGGGAAATTCAAGCTGAATTATGTCAGGGAGCTGGTAAACAGGCTGTGGAAAATCAGGATCAGTGAACACCAGCTCGGCTCTGGCTGCTGCTTTGCTCAGAGAGGGTCTCAGGTTAAATCTAGAGAAAATTAAAAAGTGATTCTCTGCTCTGAGGAATGAACAGCACGTGTTGTGTGACATAAGAGGGATTTGTCTGATATTCCATTCAGATCTGTCCCATGTCAGTTTTGCACTGAATGATGTGTTTGTGCTGTTTCAGGACTTGTGTGTCCTGTTCCCTTTTCCACAGGAAAAATTCAATAGTGATAGCAGTGTCAGTATTGTATCCATAGTGTATCACAGGCTGAACAGTAGGCACAGAGAATTTCAGTGAATCTTAGAAGGTTTTTTTCTTATTGCAAGAATAAATTTATTTTAATTACTTACTTCATTTGCTTCTTTATATTTACAATTGAAATCATGAACACAATTTTGTGGCTGCAGTGAAGTGAGGAGGTTTGAATTCATATCTGAACTTAATTTCTCCTTTGATCGTGCCTCAGCTGCTTTGCACATCTACCTGTAAAACACAGTTCACCTTTCGGCTTAGAAGAAGACAAATTATTAATACATCAGTCCTTTAGTTGGGAGGAAGGGAGGTTTAACTTATCTGTAACATTTTGATTTGAATTAGTTAATTTTTTCCTTTTCTTGAACTTATGTTTTTTTCCCATCCTGTTCCCTCTTTTCATAAATCTGCTGCTCTCTGCACCTCGAGGCACAGACGTACCTGCAAGGGAACCTCTTGCTGCCTTCTTTAACCTGAATTTAAAGATTATCACAACCTGAAAATGCACGAGAATGTTTGTTGAAAAGGGTTTGGGGGTGTTTTATTACAACCTGCCAGTCTTGAAAGGCATTTTGACTTTTCAGAAAAGAAGAGACAGAAGAAGGTGAAGTCCACGAGTGACTGGCGGGAGAGGAGGAACGCGATCCGCCTCACCAGCGAGTACACCGTGGAGACCCTGGTGGTGGCAGATGCTGACATGGTGCAGTACCACGGAGCTGAGGCTGCCCAAAGGTTCATCCTCACAGTTATGAATATGGTAAGTTGTTGCAAGAACATAAAAGTTTCTCTGTGTGCAAGCCTGCAGGAAAAAATTTTCCCATGGGAGAGCATCTTTTACTGTCTTTTTACTTTGTACAAGTTTCTGTAAACAAAATCTCTGGTTTGTGATTCAAGGACATTTGGATTGCTCTGCCTGTCTCCTGAGAGTGGGAGATAGAGGTTCTTTCTTTCAACCTATGAGGTGAAGGACTGTTATCTCCCTGATATTGTAAGCATTCTAGCATTCTTGTACAGAGCATTGAAGAAGCAGCATCTGAGCTCTGTACCTGGGCACATTATAGCCCGAAATCCTCTAACTATGGAGTCATTTTAACAAATCATATTTAGCCTTCTGAAATTATTGTCAGGAGTCCTTTGTTAATGAACGGACCATGGCAATAGTAAGTAGGCATTTTACCCTCAAAAGAGGAAGCAAGAGCAAGCAGGACATATCCAGGGTAGGATAAAGCTGACTTGACAGCAGAAATTAAGAACGGTTTTGACCTTCAGGTACGAGAAAAGGTTTTGTTTTTCTTGTGCCTCTTCTCCATTTGTGTTATTCCTGTTATTTGCCACAATAAAAACCCGTTTTTAAAAACTGAAAATGCAAGTTTTCACTTAGGAAATGGTGCTTCAGGAGTGGTGTTTTCTACCAGGCTTTTGGTGCTGCTGTGGTTTACCTTGGAGGAGGGTCTTGTCTGAAATGTTTCTTGGGTTCCTGAAGATTCTTATGGCACACCTGTTTCACAAGAGATATGGGTCATTGTTATAGGCAGTTAAAGCCAGCAGTCATATTTATTTCCAGCAGAAGACCTGGCTTTAAGTCCAGAATGACTTTTATCTCTGATTTTTACACAATGAAAATGGCTGCTTCCCTTGAGGTAGAAAATATGGCAAATTTATCATCAAACTCCTGGCTGATCCCACTGTTTTCACCCCAGGACCTCTAGGGCTGCATGAAGTGGTGCTGATCATACCTATGAGCAGTTGATGGACTTGGCCTTGAAAATCATTCTAGAAATCCTAAGGATATCTTTTGGGAGTGAGGGGAACCTTTGGAAATTACAGGCTCATGGGAAGTGTGGGTGTTAATTTGTGAGCTGTCCCTGTAGTGGGGCCTTCTGTCTCAGCTGATAAGGGAACACAAAGCCTCCCACAGGGAATGCTCACTCAGTTGTTGGCAGTGCCCATAAGGAGGTAATGGCGAAATTGGATCTGGACTTGGAAAACTCTGCTCAGAGGCTGCAGGGGTCCTTGCAGAGGCATTTGCACAAGAAAGTCTTGGAGGAAGCTCATATTCCTTTGCCCATGCTATTGTAAAATCCAGGAACAGCTCATTCTCCTCACTGTGACTCTGCTGGTGTTTATGAGCAGCAAATTGGCTTGGGAAAAAATAACAGTCCTGAACAGTAATTGCCTGGTCATGCTTCCCAGAGAAGAGATGGATGCTCAGCATAAACCAGCTATGGAACAACAGCTTTTTAAGAGGTCTTGTATTCCTTCATCAAGCACTGGGGTGAAGGAACGCTCCTGGAGGCTGATTGAGTAGGGAGTTTGATGATTCTTTTCCATTAATGAGCTGCTTTTCTGTGTCCCTTCCTCTACCTTTTATTTTGCCTCCCAGTGTGCTCTGACAGTTGTCACTTGATGGGGCTCCACTGTGGCTCTGCAGTTCCTTTTGGTGATCCTGATGCCAATGATTTCGTTGTGGCCATTGGGGATCTCTGTGTTGTGCAGCTTTTTCAGCCTGTGAAGATTGTTAGGGATGAGCACACTGGTGGACCCAGTGTTAAACAAAAAATGGCTGTGGATCTCTGAATCCTGTTGTCTGTCCAGGCTGAGCTACTGCAGAACATCTCAGCAACATCAGCTTGCCAGGTGTGGATAAATCTGTGTGGGGAGGTGCTCATAGATGGGCTGGGTTCTCTAAACCCATTTATTAAACAAATATTGAAGGTTAGTTTCCAATGGATTAGGCTGATGGGCTTTTAAGCTCGGTTCTGATGCTGTGGTGTGAGCTCACCCCTTTATTAGACACCAGAGAGAGCACATGGAAGAGGACTCTTGGATGAGGAACACATTCATGTGACATCTTCTCAGGTGCAAGGTCCAGCTGAAATGCTTCCCACTGTTAAGTCATTGCTCCTGGGGGCTCACTTGTGTGAGTTTTCTGATGTCTGAGAGGATTTGAATTAATGTTTCAGCTTTTCAGCCTTCACAGGGGCAATGGGAGAGCCTCTCCCTTGGCCACCTACATTCCCACACTCTTAGGAACATTTTTCAGGCCTCTGAAGGAAACTGCTTGAGAGTGACTGGCAAGACCAAAAGATAGTGAAGAATAATAATAAGTAAACACATAGATGGCATCATTGCATAAATCCTTTATTCTGTGGTGATAAAAGCAGGTGAAATTCAGGGAAATCAAAGGGGATTTCAATGTTACATTTGTGTAATGCAAGCTGACCTTCATCCCAGGAAAAGAAGCTGGAGGATAATTCAGAAAAATGTATTTCAGAGAGATAATCATGTGGTTTGGGGAGGCCTTAAGCCAAGCTCTGGACTGCTTGGGACCTTTATTTCTTGCCTCCCTGTCAGCCTTGGGTGGCTGCTAGCTGGGGAACAGGATTTGCCCCATGATATTAGGCAGTGCTTATTCAGCTATACTGCAGGATGGCAGGCTGCCTCTAAAAGAAACCAGAATGTTAATTTTGGCTTGGATGCTTGCATTTAAGCAAATAGAACATTACTGGTCAGGGGTATATTAACTTAACTCCTCTCTGTAAGCCATTACGTTTACTGTCAAACCACAAAACAAGCATTAAGAGGTCTTATTAATGCATTTTATATTTATAGACATTTTAAATAAAGTGATCTGCCTTAAAGTATTTAATATCTATTTATGTTACAAGAATTTCTGAAGGGGAAAAAAGTCAGCATTACAAAATACAGGTTTATTGCTCCCTTGGTAAGTGAGAATCTTAGAGAAAAAAACCCCACCACCCTCTTCTAGCATAACAGCTAAAAAGCACAGCAAACCCATTTTGGAACCCAGAAATAACAGGTAGCACTTCATGTAGCAAACACTGTGTTTTTAATGTTATTCTGTAGTTCCATCCCCTTGAACAGAGAATAGATTCACATTAAAAGTACTTGTTTTTTGTGAATGTCACTGCAGAGGTGCAGACTCTTCCATTTACTAAACTAATGCTTGAAATTTTAAGACAGATTTTTCCAAGATCATGGAAGAATTTCCCTCTAAGATGCACTGTAATGTATGAGTAGGAACAAGCATGGCTCCAGGGATTTGAGTTGGCTTTTTTTAAGTCACCACTGCTAAAAAGAAATCTTTTCTTGTCTCCTGGCAAGGTGTTTGATTCAGCATGATTTTCCAAAAAGGTGATGAAGTTGTTGTCAAATGCCACCATGCACAGCTGCAGCCTTGGCAAGGCAGTGAGACTGTGGGCATGAGGAATGGAAGAACATGGGCAGGCAGAAATACCAGCAGAGCTGTGGAAATGCAAAACCACCTACTTAAATATAGGAGCTGATCTCTTTTTCTAAGTTAAACTCCCCTGTTATTGAGCTTTGTTGCAGTGTTTGCATTCCAGTTCTTGTCTCACCTTTGGCTTGAGAGCATCTCCTGTTCATGTCCTTCTTCTGTAGTCACCAGTGCTTAGAGCTTCCTCTGAATTCCAAACCCAAGTGCCTTTGTGGTAGATCAAGCTTAAAGCCATGCTTATTTTGCTCACCCATTCTGCTAGTCTGCATCTGGCAACTAATTCCTTGGTGCATTTCATCCATGTGGAGCTGTTAGGGTGGATGTTCTGTTCTTGCAAGAGTTTTATGCTTCTGGTTGCTCTTGTGGTTGCTTTTCATTTGAAAGAAGTGACCAGTAAAGGAAAAAGGAGATTCTAGGAACTACACTGGTCTCTTCTATGTCTGGTTTTCATGGTTTAGGTTTTCAGCTTTCTGGAGAGAATTGATTCAAATGGTTCTGGAGATAACTGGTTCAAATGGTGATAAATGAGGATGAGACCCTTTGGAAAGTCCTGTCCATGGCTGTTGTGTTGCTGAGGATGAGGAGTGACTTTTCAGCCAGGCCCTGAGCAGTGAGTTGTGGATGTTGGCTCCTTGCAGAGTGCAGAGCTGACTTTGCAAACCAAGTCCCACCCAGACTGACCCTCTGAGCATTTAGAGACAGAGACGTCTGAATTTCTGAATTTCCAAGACCACAACATAGTCATTTAACAGCTGCTTTCTATGGGTTTGAAAACCTAAAAAAAATTAGCTGGGTTGGTTTGGGTTTTTTTTTTTTTTTTGTCCCCTAAGTATTTTTTTGGGTTTTGCAATAAATTACAGCTGTGTCTTGGTTTGGAGCTTGCCTTTTTCTCTGAGAGTGCAGCGTGGAGGGAGAGTTTGTGCAGTGTGTGTCAGTTCTCCTGCAGCTGTTGCTAAGCCATGAGATTACTGTGGAAGCTCTTTGCAGCAGCAAGCAGGAACTTGAAGTTAGTGATCTTTTGGATGTCATTAAGAGGGAAAATTCTTATGTTGTTCTTTAGGAATGATACTGTTTTACTCTCTGAAGCCTGATTTTACGCTCCACGGATTGTTTTTCATTTTGGATTTCCCCTGTGAGGGTTCTTTTTTATGTTAAAAAAGCAGATAAAATCATTTTTATCGTGCTTGCATTGATGGATTTATATGTCTGTGCTCTTGGGGGCTGGCACATAAAGGCTCCAGAGCTGCCACTGATAATCAGCTCCCTTACCCTGGTCTGGAATTTTCATGATGGGAACAGGGACATAAGGGAACATAAGGGAAAAGGATCTTAGTGTTTCATCACTGCTTACAGATTTCTCTTCTCACTCCAGCAGCCCCAGGAGAAGGAGTTATGTCAACTGTATCTTATAAAGAGCTATGAATATGTTCTTTTTCATAATGTTTAAAGGAGTAATTTGAAAGCTTGGCTTTAGGTGGGTGTTAGAAATCTTATAGCACTTTTCAAAACAAGAGAAAGACAACTTCAGTAACCTGACTAAGGCTTCTGCTGTCCAAACCTCATCCAGCAGCCAAGGCAATGGGAAGGCTCCTGCTTGAGTGCAGCGCTTAGGGAAGAAAAAAGAGGGAAAAAAAAGTCAATTTACCCTCAGGGTTGCTGTTCTGAACTCCAAAACATCTGAAACACACACGTCTCCCTCCCACCGTCCACCTGCAGAGGAAGCTCTTGAGAATGTAAAAAAAAAAATTAAAATGATGTAGTTTAGTTCCTCTCTCAGCCCAATTCCTTATGTCTGTGTTTGCTTTGTGCACGCTGGGGCAGGCCTGCACAGCTTATGCCAAAACTGCATTTGTTCTGCCCCTTCCATGTCAGAGCTGTGAGGAGAAAGAAAGGCAGCAAACAGAGGAGGATGGTCCAGCCTTCAAACCCTCCTGTTTTCTTTAGGGCATTCTGTACAGTAGAGCTCTGTCAGAGAAATGCAGGTGAAGGGGGAGATGCCAGAGACAGACTTTATTCTTCTTGTTGTTCTACTGTATTTCCCCTTCCATTTTTTCTCTCTGTTCTGTATGGTTCTTTACCACAATCTCCTGTTTCCAGAGCTCACTCTACTTCTGATGACTCCTCACAGAGAAGTCAATACAGAAGTGTAGAAGTTCACCTGCAGCAGGGCACCCACAAGTCTTCAGTCACATTGACCACTTTTCCTATCCCTTCTTTTCATCCCAGTAATCCAGAACCTCCATTTCTGTTCCATCCAAGCTGCTTTCTGCCACTTGTGGAGATGTCCTAAACAAGTAACCTTTGCATTTGGTTCCATGGCAGAGTTTCATGCAGCTGACACGTCTGTTCCCAGCTGCCTTATTTTATTAAAAGGTTCTAAACCACCCAAATATTTTTACTTTTCCCCTGTTGGAAGTAGTCACAGCAGCCTGAAGGGTGTGATGCAATTGCAGGCTTGAGGAAGGGTGGCCCATGGTGTTGGGAGTGGGCAGGGAGGTGTCTGTGAGTCAGTCTCTCTGTCCATGCAGCAGGAAATCTTGAGAACATCTGCAGTGGGAAATCCCATTCCTCATCCCTGGTACCAGTTATCCCAGCCACCTCACTTGGCACGTGCTGCTGGGGGACACTTGGATGTGGTGTGGAACAGCTCAGGCATGCTGAGTCTCTGGGGTTTGGTTTTCTTGTTGGCTGGGTGAGAAAGGCAGATGATGGAATTCCATTCTGAGCAGGAAAGACCTATGTATTTGAATTTTTTTATTTTCAATTCAGCTGGATTCTGTGATGATGCTTCCTTTGGGCACAGCCTACCTGGCATGGCCTGGTTTAAATCCAGCTAGGAGCAACCTGAGTTGTATCAGACTTATATTTTTTTATCAAGTCATTTAAAAGTCTGTTTGCCTTCTCCATGGGATTCCTTCTAGCCTTAAAGCCTATGATCTGAGAGAAGTTTCCCTCTGAAAGGACAGTGTGTGGGTGCAGCTGGCAGTGGGGCTGAGGCCCAGAGCTGCCCTGTGCCAGACACACATGGTCCCAGCCCTCACCACAGGGCACAGCAGAGCCTGTCAGGACAGCTGGGGATGCCTCTGTGAAAATGTCTTCAAAAGAAGGAAAAAAAAGCTAAATAGTGGAAAAAAGTGGGGGAAAAATCCATGTGAGCACCCAGGTCAGAGCAGGAGGATGAGGAGCTCCCGGTGCTGGAGCAGAGGTTGCCCTCCAGCCTGTGGGGAGATTATGGTGTGGCAGGTGGCTCTTCCCAACATTGTGACCTGAGGAGAGGAGCCTGTGCTGGAGCACGTTCTCCTGATGGGAACTGCAGCCCATGGAGAGGATCCATACTGCAACAGGGAAAAAGTGTGAGGAGGGAGCAGCAGAGAGAGCTGTTCCAGGCCAAGGACAGTCCCCATTCCCCATCCACCTGCATGGCTCTGGGTGAGGAGGAAGGAGTCAGGAATGCAGGAATAAAGATGAGGTGAGGGGAAGGTGTTGTTTTAATTTGTCTTTTTTTCTCTGTATGCAAATTATTTTAATTGGCAAATTAAAAAATTTTCTCCAAGTCAAATGTGTTGCCTGTAACTGTTAAGTGATCTCCCCCTCAGAGGGAAAGGTTAATGTTCCTTCTAGGCAACATAAACTGCCATCAGCCTGGGGCTCCTTGGGGCTTCATTTAGGAAAATAAGCAAACAAAGCTTGAATAAACAAGCAAAGTGGAGCCTCTTGCACTCCCAGTGACTTTTTTTTGTTTAGTATCCAATTGCTGCTGCTTGAGCTCTTCTGAGATCGCTGGTGGATGGGAATAAAAGTGCAGTCAGAGTTATCCTTGGGACAGAGAGCACAAGAGAAAAGGAGGAAGGGCTGGCAGCTTTCAAGATGACATCCTGAACTCTCTGGCAGCTGGTGCTGGGTGGGCAAGTTTTGCCAGGGAAAACAGCCTTTGGAAGTCAGTGGTGTTTGGATATGCCCGTGCTGGGTCTGGAGGCAGCTTGGCTGCTCTGATGGGAAGCCAAGCACCAGCACCCACCAGGCTCAGTGATAAGGACCTGTTTGCTGGATTTAGTCACATTTCATGAGTGGGAACTTCATGGGATGGCCAGAGCTAGTGGAGAGCTGAGAATCCATCCATATCCATCCATATCCATCCATATCCATCCATCCATCCCAGGGAAGTGTTTGTCAGCCTCTCTAGTGGTGCAGCAGGGGTTGACCCCCTCAGCCTGGTGCCCCATTGACTCTCCCAGCTGAATGTCCAGGTCTCCACTTACACAGGGGTCGTCTGTCACAGCCCTTCTCTGCAAATGTCAAGTTTATCCCCCCCAGGTCTGTAGTGAGAGGCCTGAGCTGCTCTACCAACACATCCCCAGGCTAAGCAAATAGTGCCAGCCCTTGTGTGCACTTGTACACCAGCCCCAGGGAAGATAAATGGCTCATTGTGCTCAGCTGAAGGTCACTGGGTCAAACACTGAGTAGCTCTGTCTTGCAATCTGTGCCTAAATTATAGGAAACATTTATGTGTGTGCTTAAATCCAACCCCAAACACTGGAGAGCTTCTTCCACTGAGCACATTCCTGAGTATTTGCACAAACAGGAAAAATACCAAGCGTTGAAAACGTAATGTGCGAGATGTGCTCGTGTCTGGGGTTTGCTGTTGGAAGTTACTGAGCCTGGGTGATGCCTGTAGCCAAACGAGCTGTGAGGAAGGAATATTGCTTACCTGGGGCCAAACCTGCCTCGCCTTTGTTAGGAGTCTCTCTTCACTGGGCTTGATTTTTTTTTACTAAGTCTGGGATACAATATTCACCCAAGGCCTTTTATGTGGCATTTTACACCTTTCTAAAATAAACTCTTCCCTCACCTTTTTTGATACTGTCTAGTTAAAACATTTGTACACAGAGAAATGGGTGGAATAAAATTCTGGGATCAATTAAGATCTTCTAGTCTAACCTATAAAAATGAGGTGAAGTATCTGAGCTGGAATGCAAAATCTGGAGAAAGTAGTAAGGTAGTTTCCGGTGCTATTTTTGTATTTCCTGAGGCTTGTGTCATTATGTGCTGCCTTATTACTATTCTATTATATAAGATATGAAAATAACAGAGGGAAATTGCTTTTCCATTCTATTTCCTGAAGTCTAAAACACACCATTATTTCATCTTGCATTCAGATATCTCTGATATTTAAATACTGAAGATCCGTGTTAGTTGAATGCTTCATAACGTATGTCCATGTTCCTGAGACTTTATCTATAGAGTTCCTTTGGAATATTTTTCTCCTTTCCACAGTAACTCCTCTAAAATTTCTTTATTTTATTGAGTGTAGTAGCACAATCCATTTGAGAGAGTTTTTTGTGTCAGTTTTTAAAAGGAGAAATGCCTAACTTTAGTCACAATTAGTTTCTTCTATTATTACTAGGTCTTGATATTTCTACTAATAAGCTCTGGATGTTTTCTTTGCTTTTTGACAGGTGTACAACATGTTCCAGCATCAAAGCCTGGGAATTAAAGTCAACATTCGAGTGACCAAACTAGTCCTGCTTCACAGTCGCCCTGTGAGTTCCAACCCCTTTCTCCCCTGCTCCTGGAATTGCTTTGTGGTGTCCCACAGGGTGGGAGGGGGATGTGGGGCATGTCTGGCCTCAGGATCACAAACTGTGAGGAGTTGCCTGTTCCACTTCACTAGGCAGTGTTAAAGGAGGGAAGTACAGGGGCTGTGGGAGTGAAAGGAACCACAATCCTTTTATTTGTCCTTCCTGGTAAAGCTGTCTGCTTGTAGCTGCAAACCAGTCTGGAATTAACTGTTACAGAGAGGTCTGATGCTTTATCTATAAACTAGGGCTGATATTTCTCCTTTTATATATATATATATTTTTTTTTTTTCCTCCAAAGGCAAAATTGTCCATTGGGCATCACGGAGAGAGATCTCTGGAGAGCTTCTGTCAGTGGCAAAATGAAGAATATGGTGGGGCAAAATACCTTGGTAACAACCAGGTTCCTGGTGCCAGGGATGACACCCCTCCTGTGGATGCTGCTGTTTTTGTGACCAGGTATGGGAAGGTCTGGTTTATCAATTTACTTCAACCAGTAATACCCATGGTCAGTGGTGGGGTTATCTGGTCAAGCAGAAATCTAAGAAAAAGGTGATGCATTTGCTGCTCAGATGCCTCAGATCAAAGTGCCCTGTCTTGTTTTTTGTGCATTCTTAGCAAGGTTGTACAAAAGCGTCTCTCCTCTTGAGCCAAAGTGTCACAGTCATGGTCACAGTTCTGTGTCACAGTCAGGATCAGGATGTGGCTGGAGCACAGGGGCTGCTTTTTTCACACACCACCTGGTAGGAGTGGAAAAAATAGGGGAGGTTTTGGAGTCCTCTTTCCTAGGAGAAAGGAGGTGTGGAACTGAGAACACAGCTGAGCTCAGGTGCTCTGTGTGCAATTAGGAATGAATCAGCTGAGCAGTCTGAGAGGGCAGACAGTGTGTCAGCAGTGGGGAAGGAGTTGTCTCCTAAAGAAAGAGGGAGAAAATACCATAAACTAAATTAATTTTCTCTCTTTGCCCGAGGAAATAACTACTTTAACAACTCTCCTCTATCACAACTGAGACAGAGGAGAGGTGTCATTCCTGATTGGTTTGTGCATTTGAAAACTTCTTCATTTATTTCAGATGTGAAATGATCTTTGTAGAAATATTTGATCAAAATTCTTTGCACCCAGTAAGTTTGAACTTACTGATGTGTCAAACAGATCAGATAAAGCAAGAAAAAGGGTATTGTAGGGACAACAGTCTTTTTTCCTCCAACTATCTGAGCTCAACCTCACAATACAATGCAAGTCCCATGTTCCCCACAGTTACCACAAATAGTGAGTAGCAAATTCATGGTGATTTAGGTTTTTTGTGTCCTTTAAGATGTGAGAGAAGTATCCAATTTTTAAAGAAGTGATCTCTGAATAATTAAAGCGAGGACAAAATTATGGTGTAATGTGGATGCTCATTATGCTTCCTACCCTCTTCTTCCCCAGTTTGAGACAGGAAATGTCTGTATTGCAGTTCAATATTACTCACCTCTTTCACTTATTTTCTCTGCCAACAATAAAAGTAGAAATGTTTTTGCATAAACCGCCATCCTGATTGTAATAATCTCTGTGTTAGATTTGTGTTAACAGCCCCATGGCAAAGTGTCCATGGGATTCTGGTGAGTGTTCAGGGAAAGAGCTGGTGAGCAGGGCATGAGGCCAGCAAAGTTCCTGAGAAATCTCCTCCACAGACGTGTGTGCAGCTCCCCCAAACCCTGCTCCCTCCTCTGTATTCACTGCAGTCCACCAGGCACTTCTGCAGATATTTAACAGTTTAGACAGGGGGAATAGTTCCTTTGAAGTCAAGGGGCTGCACATCCTGGTTACAGTTAAGCATGTGCTCCACTGGATCAGGGCCTAAATAAATAACTAACATTTTTGTTAAACTCATCTGGGTATCCAGTTGTCCTGCATGACAAGTGAGGCAGAGAGAATCTCTTCTGATGGGCTCTGAGCACGGGGTGGGGGGATGAGCAGAGCATTTCATCTCTGCTGCTCTCAAAACTGAATGCATCATGTCAGGCTAAATGAGTTGGACTCAGGCTTCTGAGGAAGAACTGTAGAAGGAATTGGTAGGAGGAATTGTTCAGTGGATTTGCAGGGTTTTGCAGTGGGAATAGCTGGGAAAGTACAGGTGTGGTTGGGTTAGGAACCAGATTCAGCTTTGGTGAGAAGGTTCAGGCCAAGGAGCACAGGGCTGTGCACAGGAGCAGCATTTTGGCTGCTGGAGAGGCCAGCAGTGTGTACTTGCAGTCTTTCCTTCCTTCTTGCTGTGTCCTGTCATCCTTAACCCATCCTGCTTCTGCTGCATGGAGGATGCTGCATTGTTTGGAAGACTCCTGGGCCAGCAGCCCCATTCCTGTCAGGGAAATGAATTTTTCTCCTCTTGGCTTTGGAAATGTGTGTGTGTGTGTGTCCCTGGACCCTCCCCAGACTGTACATATGGACCAGTGGTAAAGGATGTGGGAGCAACAGCATGTCCAGCACAAGCAATTGTGCCAGGAAAAGCAGAAGCTGAATTTTCAGCAGCTGCAGCTGCTTTAAGGACTAGAAACAGATTCTTTGGGGTCAAGCTCTGAAGAAATCCCTCTGGTTCCAGTCTGGCTGGCCTGGTTTGAAACACCAAGGCATGTTTGCCTTTTGAAACTTCACCTCTAAGTGATGTTTCCCATACCCTCATTTGTATGCAAAAGTAGATTACTTAGGTGGCAGATATCCCTCTTGTGGGATTTTAATGGTGTCCACCTGAGTTCCAGGTAAGAGACACACTGTGCTTGTGAAATAAGATGCATTGTCCAGCTCAGTAAATAAGTGAGACAGTAGGAATCATCTGCCNTTTTTGTGTCAGTTTTTAAAAGGAGAAATGCCTAACTTTAGTCACAATTAGTTTCTTCTATTATTACTAGGTCTTGATATTTCTACTAATAAGCTCTGGATGTTTTCTTTGCTTTTTGACAGGTGTACAACATGTTCCAGCATCAAAGCCTGGGAATTAAAGTCAACATTCGAGTGACCAAACTAGTCCTGCTTCACAGTCGCCCTGTGAGTTCCAACCCCTTTCTCCCCTGCTCCTGGAATTGCTTTGTGGTGTCCCACAGGGTGGGAGGGGGATGTGGGGCATGTCTGGCCTCAGGATCACAAACTGTGAGGAGTTGCCTGTTCCACTTCACTAGGCAGTGTTAAAGGAGGGAAGTACAGGGGCTGTGGGAGTGAAAGGAACCACAATCCTTTTATTTGTCCTTCCTGGTAAAGCTGTCTGCTTGTAGCTGCAAACCAGTCTGGAATTAACTGTTACAGAGAGGTCTGATGCTTTATCTATAAACTAGGGCTGATATTTCTCCTTTTATATATATATATATTTTTTTTTTTTCCTCCAAAGGCAAAATTGTCCATTGGGCATCACGGAGAGAGATCTCTGGAGAGCTTCTGTCAGTGGCAAAATGAAGAATATGGTGGGGCAAAATACCTTGGTAACAACCAGGTTCCTGGTGCCAGGGATGACACCCCTCCTGTGGATGCTGCTGTTTTTGTGACCAGGTATGGGAAGGTCTGGTTTATCAATTTACTTCAACCAGTAATACCCATGGTCAGTGGTGGGGTTATCTGGTCAAGCAGAAATCTAAGAAAAAGGTGATGCATTTGCTGCTCAGATGCCTCAGATCAAAGTGCCCTGTCTTGTTTTTTGTGCATTCTTAGCAAGGTTGTACAAAAGCGTCTCTCCTCTTGAGCCAAAGTGTCACAGTCATGGTCACAGTTCTGTGTCACAGTCAGGATCAGGATGTGGCTGGAGCACAGGGGCTGCTTTTTTCACACACCACCTGGTAGGAGTGGAAAAAATAGGGGAGGTTTTGGAGTCCTCTTTCCTAGGAGAAAGGAGGTGTGGAACTGAGAACACAGCTGAGCTCAGGTGCTCTGTGTGCAATTAGGAATGAATCAGCTGAGCAGTCTGAGAGGGCAGACAGTGTGTCAGCAGTGGGGAAGGAGTTGTCTCCTAAAGAAAGAGGGAGAAAATACCATAAACTAAATTAATTTTCTCTCTTTGCCCGAGGAAATAACTACTTTAACAACTCTCCTCTATCACAACTGAGACAGAGGAGAGGTGTCATTCCTGATTGGTTTGTGCATTTGAAAACTTCTGCATTTATTTCAGATGTGAAATGATCTTTGTAGAAATATTTGATCAAAATTCGTTGCACCCAGTAATTTTGAACTTACTGATGTGTTAAACAGATCAGATAAAGCAAGAAAAAGGGTATTGTAGGGACAACAGTCTTTTTTCCTCCAACTATCTGAGCTCAACCTCACAATACAATGCAAGTCCCATGTTCCCCACAGTTACCACAAATAGTGAGTAGCAAATTCATGGTGATTTAGGTTTTTTGTGTCCTTTAAGATGTGAGAGAAGTATCCAATTTTTAAAGAAGTGATCTCTGAATAATTAAAGCGAGGACAAAATTATGGTGTAATGTGGATGCTCATTATGCTTCCTACCCTCTTCTTCCCCAGTTTGAGACAGGAAATGTCTGTATTGCAGTTCAATATTACTCACCTCTTTCACTTATTTTCTCTGCCAACAATAAAAGTAGAAATGTTTTTGCATAAACCGCCATCCTGATTGTAATAATCTCTGTGTTAGATTTGTGTTAACAGCCCCACGGCAAAGTGTCCATGGGATTCTGGTGAGTGTTCAGGGAAAGAGCTGGTGAGCAGGGCATGAGGCCAGCAAAGTTCCTGAGAAATCTCCTCCACAGACGTGTGTGCAGCTCCCCCAAACCCTGCTCCCTCCTCTGTATTCACTGCAGTCCACCAGGCACTTCTGCAGATATTTAACAGTTTAGACAGGGGGAATAGTTCCTTTGAAGTCAAGGGGCTGCACATCCTGGTTACAGTTAAGCATGTGCTCCACTGGATCAGGGCCTAAATAAATAACTAACATTTTTGTTAAACTCATCTGGGTATCCAGTTGTCCTGCATGACAAGTGAGGCAGAGAGAATCTCTTCTGATGGGCTCTGAGCACGGGGTGGGGGGATGAGCAGAGCATTTCATCTCTGCTGCTCTCAAAACTGAATGCATCATGTCAGGCTAAATGAGTTGGACTCAGGCTTCTGAGGAAGAACTGTAGAAGGAATTGGTAGGAGGAATTGTTCAGTGGATTTGCAGGGTTTTGCAGTGGGAATAGCTGGGAAAGTACAGGTGTGGTTGGGTTAGGAACCAGATTCAGCTTTGGTGAGAAGGTTCAGGCCAAGGAGCACAGGGCTGTGCACAGGAGCAGCATTTTGGCTGCTGGAGAGGCCAGCAGTGTGTACTTGCAGTCTTTCCTTCCTTCTTGCTGTGTCCTGTCATCCTTAACCCATCCTGCTTCTGCTGCATGGAGGATGCTGCATTGTTTGGAAGACTCCTGGGCCAGCAGCCCCATTCCTGTCAGGGAAATGAATTTTTCTCCTCTTGGCTTTGGAAATGTGTGTGTGTGTGTGTCCCTGGACCCTCCCCAGACTGTACATGTGGACCAGTGGTAAAGGATGTGGGAGCAACAGCATGTCCAGCACAAGCAATTGTGCCAGGAAAAGCAGAAGCTGAATTTTCAGCAGCTGCAGCTGCTTTAAGGACTAGAAACAGATTCTTTGGGGTCAAGCTCTGAAGAAATCCCTCTGGTTCCAGTCTGGCTGGCCTGGTTTGAAACACCAAGGCATGTTTGCCTTTTGAAACTTCACCTCTAAGTGATGTTTCCCATACCCTCATTTGTATGCAAAAGTAGATTACTTAGGTGGCAGATATCCCTCTTGTGGGATTTTAATGGTGTCCACCTGAGTTCCAGGTAAGAGACACACTGTGCTTGTGAAATAAGATGCATTGTCCAGCTCAGTAAATAAGTGAGACAGTAGGAATCATCTGCCACAGCCCTGAAGGTCTGAATATAGTGTTGTGGGCTCTATAATCATTAGATTTTTCTCATTCAGATTGTGCTTTTGAACTTGCAGAAATTCAGGTCTCTGGCATCTTTGGATAGAGTACTTCATATTTTAACAGGCAGCTGATCAGAATAATTTCTCTCTGCAGAATCTGTATCTTAGTGATTTTAGAAGCATGTCTCATTTGAAACACATTCCCTTTCTTGATCCCTCTGTCTTTTGCATTCCCTGGGAAATCTTCAGGCACACTGATGTTATCCCAGCTCCTGCCTGGAGGTGTTTGGGTCACCTATTAGACTATAGGTGATGTGATAGCAGAGCAAAGAATGTCCCAACACTGACTGGAACAGGATTCAGAGCTCTCTTTAAGCAAAGACTTGTTTTTTCCTGACACAGTGATGTAGTTGTTCCATTTGCAGCCCGATCCTCCCTTCCACATTTCTCCAGCTCTTTGCCTTCCCTTTAAATGGGCAAATGGAGGAATTCACTGTGCATGGAGGAAACTGGGCACATAGTGCTGCTGAATGTACCTATGGATGTGGAAAGTTTATTTTGGCAGGTTTTGGACTGTACCAGTTTCCTCTGTCCTTTAGCTTTATGACCCTGCAGGGTTAGACTGGTCAAAAGATGTCATTTGAAGGGTGCTGGGAATGGTCACTTAACAGAATGCTTCTTATTCCTGTAGCACAGTTCGACTTCTGTCCTTCTTTCTCACAGGAAGGACTTGAATTGCAGAGTTTAGCTTAGCACAGTTAGGTATTTTTTTCCAGCTGGTGGGAGCCAGATGGAAGAGTGACTGTAGGAGGAGTTCGGAGCTCTTCTGGCTATTTTTATTAAAACAACTGAATTGTTGTAATTTGTTTGAAAATTATTGTACTCTGCTAATGGAAACCTCTGCTAGGTACCACACATGATAATGGCTGAAAATTTCACAGGTCACAGGATGAGAACTTGTGTCCTGCTTGATTCAGTCAATGGCTAAAAGTGAAGAGTAAAACTGGTTCACAGCTAGAGCTGTGATTTCAATATATTGTCCAAGACCTCGTGTGATAAGGTCAGATGTTGGATTTGAACTGCAGCTCCTGGAGTAAGAGTTTTATTTCAACACAGCTCTGTAAAAAATTCTGCTAACAGAACTATGTCTCTGTGATAAGAGACCTTTGCACTTGCAATAAATATTAAAATATCTTTCCTGCATTGTTGAGTATCATTATAGTATCAGTCATGTCAAGCTCTCACTTCAAAATTACCCATGCAGTTGAGCTCAAAAATGTGCCAGAGACACCTGTGATTGAAACCTTAAAATCAGATCAGTTTCAGGTGCCAGGAATCACTGGTGTGACTGAGCCACAGGTGAGACAGATCATTCTTAGCACCTTTCCAAGCTGTGTTTTCTGCCAGGGAAGGACTGTAGGAGTTTCAGCAATGGGCCTTGTGATCAGGTGTTTCCTTGCCTTTGGAAGAAGACTGAGACCCACCAAGCTGGTTTGTGACTAAAAGTCTGGATGTGCTTTTCTGTTTGGCCACAGAGTTTTGGGATAAAATATTTGCAATAGTCCAGATGGTTTAAATCCTGGCTTTTTTGTACATATATTTGAATAGAAGATGGAGTCTCTTGGTCTTGTGTTTATGACAGTTTTAAGGATGGGCTGAGCAGGTTTTGTACTTGAATTTCCAGCATTGCCAACATCATTGAATTGATGTTCAGTTCTGCTACTGATGTGCTTCAAGCCCTTCCCTGACCAAACAGCATCACAGCACTCTCTTCACACACAAGGCTTGCTCTACATCTGTAGGAGAGTCTGCAAGTTCTGCTGGATCATTTACAGATCCCTTATTTAATAGCATGGTGGTAATTCCCCTGTGGAGCTGCCAGAAAGTGCCAGACACCTTTTGGTGTGGGACAGCGCGAGGAGCAGAAATTCTGTGCATTATTTGCAGGGCTGGACAAGCTTTGAAGAGAGAGAGAGGCTTTTCTAGCTGTGGCCTCCTGCCATCCACTAATAGTTCAGCTATCTGTTGTCACAAGAAAAGCATCTGTTTGATTTAGCAGTTTATATAACATAATAAGTCCTTAAATAAACCTCTGTCAAGTTGGCTCTGGGAAGCCGAGCAGGCGCGCTGGTGCCAGCTCCATCAGGAGACTGTCATTAGTCTTCCTTGGGAAGGCTGGAATGCCAAGGTGTTGAGACACAGGCTGCAGTGAAAAATGAAAGCTGGGGCTGGTGTGTGGTCCTAGCTTCCGATTTTTGTTTGGTTCCTGTCTGATTTTTTTAACACTTTGATGGTTGTTATGGTTTTTCTGCACTGAAGCGTGGTTGGTTTTCAATGTCTGCTGAACAAGAGCTGGTAATGGCTGTTTGTGCTCTCCTTCCAAGCCCTTGACAGCTTGATTTGTGGCTTTCAAAGGAGTTTGGTGTGGAGGGTCTGGATTCATCAGCCACAGTCCTGGGCCTTAAATCCCTTTTCCTATAAACCCTAGTTTCATAACTTTCTTCAAGGAAAGAGCACTTTTAATATTTATCTATTTTTTATATTTCTCTTAAGTATTTTCTTTTTCTAAGTATTTATCTTTCCCAAAGTATTTTTGATCTTCTTCCTGCCAAACCCTTAAACTCCAAATCCCGTGGGGACTCAGGCATTTCAAATGGCACACTCCAAATGCACTAACAGGATTCTCTTGCCTCCTCCCAGGGTGAGGAAAGCCACAATGATAGAGACTACAGTTCCTCAGCTTCTTGAGGGTTAAGGAACTTCTGAAATGTTTTAGCACATTTGATGTTTCTCTGCAGCTCCTCTTCATTGTGGATTGCACTGCAAAGCAGCCCTGGTGAAGAGAGCTCCTAAAAGTTTAGGTCTAAGTGCTTCTTGGAATGTATTCAAGCTATTAATTTAGTTATAAAATACTTTTCTCCCCACACACTTGTTTTTCTGTCATGAGGAATCTTGTGTACAAAACCTCCTCACATGAAGTTTCAGTGCTTTGATGGTGAGCTTCAAGGCTTTTAGTCTCTTTCTGTTCAGTACAGCTCCATGGATCCCTTGCTGATTTGTGGGTGCCACTGGCATCTGTAGTATCTTCTCCTGCCTTGATGAGGTCTGGGGAACCAAATGGAGTCTCTTGAAGCTTTCTGTGTTGGATTCAAACCATAATGTGATTTGAAATCTGACTAATAATTTTAGTTGAAGCCAATTTACCTGTTACCAGGAAAATCCTGAAATTCTTTTTCTTCTTCCATGTCAACATTTGTCTTTCTCTGTTTAGTCCTGCTTCTTTCATGTTCTTTTCTATTCTAGTGAAGAATTGAGAATTTCTGGGTACATATTATTAGTTCTGTGCCTTTGGGCTGTGCCCCACACATCTCCTACTCCCACTGTCCTTCAGGGTGCATCACAGGGTGTCTGCTCCTTATTGTTCTTTTGTGGAAAGAGCTCCAGTTTTAATTCAGTGGTGGAATGAGTGTGACATCACAGACTGAGGCAGGGTTTTTTTAGGTGCTGAATCTTAAGTCTGATAATTGGACTGTGGTATATGGGGCTGATTCACATAATTGCCTGTAATCTCAGTAGCAATCAGGGCTGCTATCTGTGTTGTCATCGTGCACAGCAGCCTTCCAAAATCCCCAGACCTCAACACCCATGATATGTGAGTCATGCCCCACTGCTTTTTTCCTAGTCTGGAGGCACAGGATACATTTCACTTCTGTTCTGTTTTTCTTTCTAGGACAGATTTCTGCGTGCACAAAGACGAGCCTTGTGACACTGTGGGTAAGTCCAAGAAGCAGGGGAGGGTATTTTGATAGCCACCTCTGTGCTGAGAGGAGTGTTCTGGGCAATCTTTCACTCTTTGGTTTGCTGTAATGTTGGTTTTGCTGTTCTGTGTACTTCTGTGATGCAAATATGGATTAGCTGAGCAGGGTACGAGCTATAAATAAGCCATTAAATTTTAACCCCTTCTAAGCCCTGGAGGTCTCTGGGTTCAGGAGTTACTGTTAAGTATTTCTGTTTCTTTGCAGTGGATGCAGAAGAAACTGCCTCTTGGTGTGTCTGTATAATGTTCCTTTCAATTCTCTCACTCAAACAACAATTTGCTAACTAAGGAGTGTGCTTCCCATTGCAAAAACTTGTGTGACATTCCCAGATCAAGCTGGCACTCAGACCCTGGAGAAGAATCCCTCATTGTAGGAAAGCCAAGTTAAATCTTCTTTTCAGCCTCCTGCTCCTCCTACTTCCTAACTGCCTTTACTCATATCCAAAGCCTGCATACACAGGGTCCTTACATCCCACACATTAAATACTTTGTTTATTTATTTCACTCAGGTAGCAGTAACCTTCACAGTATTCTGCTGTTTTTTTCTTTTTTAATCCCCACAGTGATAGCAGTTGTTTGGAGGCACAGCTCAACATCCTCTCTGTGATGATGGCATGAATTTTTTTAGACTTGCCTCAAAGTCAAGTGGCCCCTTATCCTCCATTCTGTGTAAACTTGGGATGGATCCTAATTTTCAGCTGTTCTTACACTCCAGTGTTCAGGGAGGCACTTGCAGGGGTTATGGACAGTGGGTGATGCACAGCAGGGAGGGAAGTGCCTTCAGCAGGAGCCCTGTGGAAGGCTCATCTTGGAATGCAGCTCCTTCCCTCCCTGGTGTGGGGATCAGGTGAAAGGAGGAAATACAGAGCTGGAGGATACATATACATGAGCAAGGACTGGCCTCTGTGTCCAAGTTTTTTCCATTTGGAATCCCTCACAATGTGTTTATTCTGTGTCCAATGGAAAACACACTTCCACTGAGAAAGGTTTTTACACCGTGTGCCTGCACCTGGAGGTGGCTGTGGTAAGATACAATAAAGAAGTTAAAAAAAAAAAGAGAGAGAAGCTGATGGAAGACATATGCTGACTAAAGTCAGAGCTCTTTCCATATTTAAAGAGAGTATTGTTGAAGATCTCTGTTCAGGGAATAATATTACCAGGGACAGCATGACTAAGGAAATATTTTTATGACTTCTTTTCTGTTCTTACAATACCCAAGTTATTTCTTGTGCTGTGACTTGCTGCAGGCTGTGGCTGCAGTGGAGAAAGGAGAAGATCACAGCAATGAAGATTAAACTCACTTGTTACTCTTTCCAGCACAGTTTTCCAAGATATTTAGAAGGTGAATATTCCTGGGACAAAACCAGTCAGGCCTCTTTGCTCTCTTCAATCCTGCTTTTCCTACCTTGTCCCCTGGCACTTTGGTTATGTGGCAGCAAAGCACTTCTATCTTCATGTAGCATTTTCTGTGCCCCACTTGGCCTTGTTGTGCCATTTGCATTTTTTCATGGCAGAGGAGGAATAAATTAATGAATGTTCTTTTGTGACATGCAGCTGGTTTAAGAAAGTGATTAGTGTTTGTAGTACTAAATTTTAACCATGTAGAAGATTCTCCTGTTTTCCTCCTTTGTCAGGATTGGGAAAAGCAGGTGTCAGTTGTAGATAAACAGGTTTTTAATAGCCAGGCTTGCATGCCATGTGTACATACCTGGGTGACATGAGTGGCAGTGTAGTGTGGCTTTGACTTGGGCTTAATATGGGTGCAACAATTGACACAGGCAGATGCCCATTGATGGCTTAGGAAGGTTTATCTTGGTGTTTCAACCATCTCTGCTGTTGCCAGACTCCTGTTCCTCACTCCAGCTCCCAGATATTCCTCTCCAAATCAGCAGGGCTGCCTGTGGAAGCAGGAAGTGAGTCCAGTGAGTGACATCGCATTTGGTTATGCTGACGTTGTTGCACTCCCCAAAGTTCTCTACAGCAACAACTTGCTTTCATTTCTTGCTTTACACTTGAACAGATGAAGAAGATGGTCTCAACAGGTGCATGTGTGTTTTACACTTGCTTATGGCTTAGCTTGGCCCTTGCAATGCCAGTGCTGCCATCCTGTAAATGCAGCGAGCAGCCGCTCTCCTAAACCAGGAGACTGAGGCTGCTGCTCTATATAAGGCAGAGAATCTGGACTCTTAGACTCCTGATTTCTATTCCCAGCCCTGGCACTGACTCATTTTGTGACATTTGGCAAGTCAGTTGCACTCTGAATGCTTCTGTCTACCTTGTGAAATGAGGATTTTGAGTGCAAAGCTACAGGAGATTCCATGGCTTAGGGAGGTCTCCTGTAAAGCATGTGGGGTTCTTGGGGCTGTGATGCAGTACCAGTCCAGAATCTAGCGTTGCTTAGTCATGTTCAAGAGACTCTAAGGAATCTGTTGGATTATATGTCCTGAAATAAGAGGACTCAGAGTGCTGTAGGTAATGTCATTTTCAGTGACAGTGCCTTGATTTTCTTTACATTGTGAGAAATAAGGAAGCAAAACTTACCCTGGCGGAAGCCTTGAGGCCCAGCTATTGTTGGGAACTGGGATTATGAAGTTTAAATGGCTCATAAGAGGTGTTCATTTGTGCTCTGAAAGATCCATATTGAAAAACCTGTCTGGAATCTTTGCCTGCCATGCAGACACAGCAAGAAAACAGCAGCAGGAGGTTTGTATTTGTATTCTGGCAGGGGCCCCTCACTGAAACCAGTTGCTCTGGGGACTTGGTTCAAATTTTCTTGGCCCAGCTGCCAGGGCAGTGTGGAGGGTTACATAATGGCAGAAACAAGCTCAAAAATGGGGAAAATGTGTAGGTATGTCTTGGTGGGGTGATACCCCACTGTCTGCACCACGGAACAGAACCAGGTTTGTGTAAGAAATCGTTTGCTAATGCTCATTGCCCCACTTGGTTGGGTAAGTCAGGCCTGGGAATGGATGGATTCCAAAGGAGGTGGTCAGAAGGAAAACAATATTCCTGTGTGGAACAGTTGTGTTCCAACAGCCTCTGCTGTGGGATGGGCTCCTCAGTTTGAGCAGGAAGGTTCTCTTTGTGTGACACAGCCTTGTCACACACCAGTCAAAATTTCTGAGTCTGCTTCGGGCTCATCCCTCGTGCTGTGACTCCAACCAGAGCTGCCGTTTCCTGCAGAGAAATCTGTGTTCCAACAGAGCTGCCTCTGAGCCAGCCAAATTGAGAGTTTAATGTCTTGCTATTAATATCAGGCTGCAGCTTGGAGCCTTGCACACTGTCCGAATCCAACCTTTCTGTGACATAAGCAGATTGAGAATGCCCCTTTCGTTCAATATTTCCACTGCCAGTGCCAAGTAAGCAGCTTTACGGTTAGTTAGGAATGATCCTGCATATTTCAAGGCAAAGCTTGGCCTTCATTCCTCAGTGTACATGTTACCCCAGATCCAAGCTGAAGCTTCCCTGTATTCAGCTAATAATAAAATTGGGGGCAGTGTGGAATTGGGAAATGGAAAATGAGAATGTGTCTTAAATATCCTTAAATTGCCCTGGTTAAAAATGTCTTTACCTCTGCTGCAGTCACATATGCTCCTCTGTGGCTTGATGTTGGGGAAAAGAAAGCAGAGTAAGTGTGTGTACTGCAGAGGGGCAGGCTGAGCTGAAGGAACAGCTGCCTGGAGAAAACCAAGCACAGAGTGGAGGTGTTTGAGAAACATAGTTTTCCAGACTCTTTCCACAAGTGAATCAGTGTTTGGAGAAAAACATTCCCATCTCCTGGCTGTTTATCGCAGTAAAGTGTTTCAAAATATGCCCAGGTTTGGCAAAAGAGGCTCTGTGGTCTGTGTCTCCAAGTAGGCTTTTTTATTCCATGTAAAACACCTGAATAAGGGACTGCACATTTTTACCTTTTCCTTGCCCATTTGCCACCTCTGGCTGGCCTGACAAGAGCAGGAGACAATTCTGGTCATCCTGCCTGTACAGTTCATTTAAATCTTCCTCCCTGTGTCATAGTGATTCCAGTGCCCTGCCAGTGTCACAGCAGAGAATTCATCCCCAAGGAAAGGGAAAAGACTAGCTGGTTTGCTCTGAGTGGAAAAGGAATTCTCACATTAAAAACATTTTCCATAGTGGTTCATGTTGAATGTTTCTGTATATTCCAGGGCGGGTTTTTATTTGATGCCAGAATAAATAGAAATACCTGCTGCTTAGAACAATTCATTAGAGCAGCAGTGCCTGGCTTTAGCAAAAGCCTTGCTGGGACTGTCCTTCAGACCAAACCCAAGCAAGCTTAATGCATTAAAATGAGCACACTGAAGGTTAAAATGTCTCTTAAAGAAACACCATCGAGTTGATTTGGTGTTTGGGAAAGAAAGAGACCTCACAGCACTGCAAATTTCTCACTTGTGGCTCTTTAGGGCAGTGGAGTCAGGCTGTTGGCTTTAGGAAACCATAGGGAGCTGTGGTCCAGTGAAGTGGGAGAGGTTTTCCCTTGCCTTTTGCTTGCTAGGGAATAAATGCTGGGCTGCACAACCCAGACAGTGCTGAACTGTGCTATTAGGCATATTTGTCACTAGCCACCTGACCCAGCACAGCATTCCGGTTTCTCTTCACCAGCTAGCAATCCCTCCTCTTCCAAATTCCCACTAAAAATTCATGTGCCAAGCAAGTGTAACATGAGATTGCATAAATCTCAGTAGAGCCCTGGGATAAGCACAGCCACTCAGGTAATTGGGAATTCCTGCTGCTGTAACCCTTGCTCTGCCTCATTCAGTGTCCTGTCTGTACTTTTCCTTTTCTTGTTTTGGGGACGTGGCCTCAGCCAGGCTACCTCACTGTGCACTAAAGACCAGAGGAAAATCCTGCTTACACCAGACTCAGGATTTTGGTGGTGGCTTCATTGGGGTCAGGATCCTGGTCCTGTTGTTAGGTGTTGCCTGAGACATGCAACCCTCCTGATACCATCTTACATTCTGGTTTTATTGTTAAGGAAAGTAGAGTATTTGAATTTTATTTGCCTTTGGGTTTGTTTTGCAGCTCAGTAGTCTTGTTTAGGTTTGTCTTTATTCCTTCTGTGTACTGAGGGCACTGGTGGATTCTTGATCTCCTTGGCTGAAAAAGGTACTGTCCTTAGCTGGGAGCTCATATTGTCCTGCTGCAAAGTAGAAAATAGGTGGTTGATCACTCTTCTCTTTGGGAATTTATCAATCTGTGAGTGTTATCAACTCACAGTTATCTTAACTTTAAAATTTTCTCTCTGTTTTATGTCTTGGGTGAAGGAAATAACTTGGGTAATTAAAACAAATGCAAGTGTTTAGTAGGGAGAGGATTAGTTACAGGTTTTCTGTACATTTGTCATTTTTCCCTCTTCCATGTATTTCCAGTTCCCAGCTCGGAGGTCTTGCAGACCCTCAGTTGCTCTCATGATTAACTCCCTTCCCTTTCCTTTTTCCCTATTTCTCTTTGGGGTTAGTGCAGAGCTCAGTTTTGTTCCTTGGTGTTGTCTTTGTTCAGCTGGGCCTGGGCAGCCAGAGGCTGCTGTTCCCAGAGGCCCTGGAGGATCTGTTTTCCATCACTCAGACCACGGGACGTGCCCACCGAGGTCACGGAATTTCCCTACGTTTACTCCACTTCAGTCTTCATAAACCTCCAGCAGTTCCTCATTAGTTCTCCTCAATACATCATTCTCCTTTTGCAGCCCCAAAATGTGTTTCAGGCCCTTTTATTTTCCCATTATTTATCTGTCTGTCATGCTCACCCATCCCAGCAGATAAAACAGTGGCCTTGCAGTGTGGTGTGTGTTTGAAGCTCGTTCTCAGGGAGCTGGAAGTAAACACTGTCAGCAGGGAGGAATAACACACCTCCTGCTCTGTACCTGGCCTTTCATGTCCTCCATCCAGCTGCTATTGGTAATTAATGCTCATAGATATTTAAGCTGGTTTCTGAAATATGTTCATAGCTCATGTAGGGGCGACATGGCCAAAATCTTCCCATCAACTTCCCACCCTGCTTTAGTTTGTTAGCATATCTCTGCTCATCCTAAATCTTGCTTTTCTTGTTGATTGCTCCCTCCTGACCTTCAGACTTTGACAGAGCTTTTGTCTTTGTTGTGGCTCACCCCAAAGTTGGTGCTGGATGTTTAAGCTGATTTTAGCTTGAAAGCTTTGCCTTCTCCCATGGTTTTATTCATGGCTCATGGGGATGTGTTTTGATGAATGCAAGTAAGCAACTGTCTAAAATGCTGTGGAAAGGACCCATAGCATTTTACCAGGCAACATATTATTGAGTAAATATTCTCCAGGCCATCATATGTCAGCATTATACAGGATGGTGCTGATTACTGTTTGAATGAAATGCATCTTGATAGAATTATCATAGAATTCTAGAATGATCTGGGACCATTAAAGCCCAGCTCATTCCAACCCATGGGACATTTTCCATTAGACCAGGTTGCTCCAGTCACACCCAGCCTGGCTTTCTTCAAAAACTTCAGTGGCTACCAGACCTCTGGTCCTTTCCCCTCAGGAATCCAGGACTCCAGCCCAAGTCCTAGCCTAGTGTCTAACTTCTGGGTAACTTCTTTCTGCTGCCTTTGTTGAAAGGAGTAAGTCACAAGGGAAAACATTTGCCATGACTTTGTTGATATTTTTTCTGATACTCTTGATTTTATTCTTTGATTTCAACTCCATCTCATAAATCACTTTATGTGCTAAATCATTGTGCAGCTTGACTGGTGCAGGTGCAAACACGTCCTGCATTCCACTCCAGGGCCATTTCTGTCTGTGTGAAATTATATAGACATGTACACAAAGCACCTGGGAATTTTGGGCTCATAGCTTAAAGGGCAGATAGCTGCATGTGATGTTCCTTTCCCCATCTTTTTACCCCTCACCCTCTTCCTACATCTGGGGCTTTGACATGCAATCACTCTGGGGGAAAACACTTGTTATGACTGTTTGAACTGACAATTCCCAGTGAATTTACAGGACAGTGTCCTTCAGAAGCAATTCAATACATTTCCATGCTAGGATGGAGAAAAAACAATCAGAAGTATAATATTTTCATATTTTATTTTGTGTTACAGGCAGGTCTTAGGGTTTTGGTTCTCCTGAACACACGATGCCAGAACTTCTGAATTATAATTTTGTTTCCTAGACATCTTTGTGCCTCAGTTGTTTTCTAAATTAGAAATGATTTGTGGGACACTGCTTGAGAACCAATGCTTTGCTTATGGCTAAGCAGCATTTAATGATGATTTAAAGAAATCTCTGCTGTTTATCTCGGAAAGGGGTCATTGTGTTTGCAAACAGAGAAGCAGGAGCCTAAATAATGTCCAGCTAAGCCCACACTGCCAAACAACTGTCAGGAAAAGCTCTGGAACTGCTCCTGGCTACTGTGTGTGTGAGGCTGAGAAGCCTTTGAGGCAGACATGAGCAGAACAAGCTCATTATATCTGGTCTGTGGACAGACCATTAGTGTCTTTTGGGGTTTGTAGTATTTCTGCTCTTGTCTTTTGCCTCATCCATGTAAGTGGAGATTTTTCCATGCTTGCTGCACTGCTTCGCTCTGCAGCTCCATCACTTCCCCTTGCTGAGGGTTTGTTTCTCTGGGGGATTCTCACCAGAATGATCATAAAACAAATAAAATCATCAATTCTGCTTTCATAGCTCACCCTGCTTCTTGCTTCCCCTTTTGTTATAAAAGGTTGTGGAAAGATAAATAGTGTTTGTTTTCCACGGTGTCAGACCTGCTGTCAGTGCTCTATAAATAACCCCTCTGGGCTGGGAATGCCAATCCCAGGCTCTCTGCAGCAGAAAGCAGAATTTTCTGCTATGGCACGCTTCAGGCCAGGTGGACAGGGGAAAATGAGACTCATAAAAACCATTTCTCACTGGTTCTCATCCAAGAACATAGAATGATTTTGCACATCCCGATTTCCAGCCCCGGTGCCTTACCCGTTAATTCCTGGTGCCTCCCTGACAGACCATGAAACAACACATTGAGGGGTTTTTGCCCTGTATTTTATTGGTTAAAAAAGAATGTATTGAGAGGAGAAGGAAAGGAATTTGTAAACAGGGCCTTTCCTCAGTAAAATCCAAAGCTCTTTACCAAAGAGATCAGAACTGTGATCCCCATGGTGCAAGGCTACCAGAGGCAGCTCCACTTCCTTGGGCACCAGCCAATTCTTCAGGTCAGTAAAATAGTGGTTAAGCCCTTGAACAGGCCAGAGGTTTGTGTTCCTTCTTTCCACTGCCTGGGTCCTTATTTTCCCCTCTGTTTACACATTCCTGGTCAGTTTGCTGCAGACTCCAGCACTTTCAGAAAGCTGACGCATTTATAATGGAGAAACCTCGGAGATTTTTCTTCTCCTGTCAGACATAGATGGCTTTTATCCAGTTGACTGCTTTACAGTGCCTTTATCCTTTGCTGGCTTGAAAACATTTCAGATAGCTCCTATTGTTTTATAGACCCTGTTGCTAGAAAACCAAGCTTGTGTAAAAACATCTGTACATAGCTGTGCAATAGGCTGCAGACATGTAGGGTAATAAGGCATGATTGCATCCATTGTAGCATTTGCTCCACTGGATAATCAAATAAAAGCATTCCAGTTGCACACAGGATATGTAAGGGTAAAGGAAGGAAATGAAGGACAGTTGCCTACTGTACTTTTACATTTCTTTTGTTTTGCAGCTGCCAAGGCGAAATGCAATTTTGAGAGTGAGTTTTAAATAACAGAGAGATGAGATTTTACTGGTGATAACCAAGAAAACCACACTGGGAAGTATGCATAAAACTTTCCCTCCCCTTCCCCAAGAAGGGAGTTTGACCTGTGCTGATTTTTTTTTCATTTGAATTGTTTTTTTCCCAGCTTTGGTTTATCATCTGGTAACATGACCTGGTATTATACCTAACCCATTTTGCATGGTGTCTGGTCCTGGCAGGATTGTGCTACATCAAGTGCACTCAGTAGACTGAAAGTCACTTTAAATCCTTGGAATGTTGTTGGGTTTTATTTAACAATTCTCCCACTGCCTCAGCACAAGCTCCAAGCTTTTCAGCTGAGATTGTGCTCCACAAATAGGAATTGGGTATCTAACAGTACTTTGCAGCACTGCAAACATTCCCTGTGTTTACCAGACACTGAAAATGTTCCCTGTGTTTACCAGTGTGCTGAAAATGCAGTAGGGAGTGTGCTCCAGCCAGCTGTGATCCACTACAAGCTCATTCCATTGCTGGAAATATTAATGGCAGGTGCTGTGGGGAAGGTGATGAATTTTTGAGCTGACCCGAGAATGCACAGACACATTCTGGAAATAAATTACTGCCTCTAAATGCATGGCAGAATACTTGGAATTTCACACAGATGGATTTGACCAGATATTCTTTGTAGAAAATACTGGGATTTCTTTATCAAGTCCTTGCCAGTTTAGATAGGAAGGTGACTATAGATAGTGAAATTTTAGCCAAATTATCACTGACAGGTGTATATACATATATGTGTGTGTGTGTATTTGTGTATAAAGTGCCCCTTGAACAGAAGTGGATTTCCTTGGAATTTTATTTGGACACAAGGGTTCTGCTATGTAGGTTTTTAAATTTCAGGTTCAGAATCCTATAATCTGCAAGAGTTTTGCCTGGATTACTTTGACAAGTCTTTTTACCTTTTAGATCAGCTGATAGAAATACATTGAACTTATCAGAATAATAATAGCAAAACCCATAGACTCAACCCATCAAAAATCTTTCTCCTCCTGTAGTCTTTCAGCATGATTTGTAGAATCTGAAGGATTTCTGTGTTTGCTTAGCTCAGAATTAGCCTTGTGTTCCTACTTTGGTTGGTGGTCATGAGCAGTCAGCAGGTTGAAGGCATTTGTTCGTTTTGTGTGGTTGTGTCATACATTTTTGTGTGGCTGCTTTGCCTGAGCTGTTTGCACTAAGGCTCTGCCTGGCCATAACTGGGCTGCTGGGTACACATGAGTGTTCTGCTGAGGATCTGCTTGTTGCTTTTAGTAATGTCATCCATCAAGCTCCAGCATGTACAGCAATATTTGTGCTGTAGCAGACAAACAGTGTAAACACTGCAGTTATTTATAAGAAAACTGGCCAGTGAGTTAGGAAACTCTGTGTTTTTATTTATTGAAAACGAGCCCATCAGCCTAATCAGACTTTGTTGTGCTTGAAATGACAGGAAAATAGAAGACTGAAGTTAGATTTCTATTTAGAATAATGTATATTTTATATTTCTGTTTAAGAAACCTGTATGCTCATGTGTCTTCTCTTGTGTGCTCCAGTTTGTTTGCTTTTCTGGTTCTGTCAGTCAGAGAGCAAATGTTGCCTCCAGCTTGGTCTTGTCTGGGTCCAAGAGTGGATGAAATTCCTGCTATAGCTCTCTCAACCTGTGTCCTGGCTCCTGGGGAAGTTCTGGTTCTCCTTCTAATCCCTTTGATGACTCTTCCAAGTGTCTGTTCACTTCAGAGGGCCAGCATTGTTCGCTGGAGCTGCTCTGTCCTTCCAGATGCTTCTCCCTGTGATTCCTGCCTGACCTTCTGTACCACATATTTCAGCAGCATCTGAATAGAGATGCTTTCCTGTGGGAATCCTGAGATCCTGCAACACAGAAGTGTTGCTTAAGGGCTGCTGGAGTTCTAAACTTTGTAGTTTCCTTTCAGCAATGTCTGTTACCTCACCAGAGTTGGATAATTATGGTTCATGTTCTTCCTCCTGGTACCTAATTCCTTCTTCCATGAAGTTCTCTGATTTGCCCCAGACTTTTTTCTATGGGTTATCTGTCTCACTTGGATCTTCCCATTTCCCTTCTCCCTCTGGGGAGCCAAGTGAGGGGCAGAGGTTCCTGGTACAGCCCTCCTGTGTTGGCATTCTCTGGGATGTCTCTCTGCCTCTGAGGAGCTGGGAAGGGTGTGATGCTCCTGGCTCAGAGCAAAGGTCTGGATTCTGAGAGCATTTGGCCCTTTCCATGATGAAGAACCCCAGCTCTTGGCTGCTGTAGCCAGGATTTTGTTCAATGCACTGATGGGTTTACTGAGGTGCAGGACCCATGCACCAGTGTCTGTGAGCCACAGCATGATCTGAACATGGAGGTAAATAAAGCTTCTTGGCTTTACACTTAAGAAAAAAGACAAAGATCAACTTTCTGGGGGTGGAAACTGAGTATAAGCAGCCATGAAATTATTTAATGCACCTTTTCCAAAGCCGGGGGTTATGATTTGTTAGTTCCAGTGAGACTTTGATCAAGCCTGTGCTGATTTTGATAGCTGGTCCTGTTAGAGGGAATGTAATACACATCCAGTTCTGTGGGATAATGTGAAGCTGATTATGTTATCATTAATCAGGTGGCTTTATTGGGAAATGCTTCTCATTATATGGCAGCTGCCAGGAGGCCACTGCCACTGGGCTCCCAGGCAGGCTGGTTCAAAAATACCCAACCTGAGTAGCTGGGAAGTGCAGCTGTTCCTGCTGCAAATTCCCTCCTGGAGTCCTGAGTGGGGTTTGACAGCTAAGGAGACCCTGCAGACTGTGCTGCACACCCAGGACAGAATTCTCAGTCAGGGACACAGGGTTTGCCACAATTTGGCTCAGAACTGGAAGTGTCACCCAGGCAGGTATTGAGGAGCTCCTGCATTTCCTGGGGGTGTTTTATTTAGAAACACTGGGACTAGAAGAGGCAGTTCTCTCCCTGTTGGGAGAACTTCAGCACAAAGTCCTGGAGCAGTAACATGAACACAATGTGCATGAAAATGTCCCCTGGCTCCTGCAGGATCCTGTGACAATTTTCTTTAGTGCCGTCACTGTCAACCTCCTGGGCTGTCACTTCTGAATTCAGTCCATAAAGGCCCCAGGACTGGGACTGTGCCTTGACTTGTGTCTGTGAGGCATCAGGGACTCTCTTGCTGCTGTCAGTCATTGCAAGGAGCTCAGTGGTATTCATCCAAATTTGTGTTTTCTTTCACTGGAGCTCAAGTTTGAACATGAGAGATTTCTTTTCATTACGTGTGAGGAAAGCTCAGGCTGGTCTTTTTCAGACTGAGAATTTCTCTGTAGCTGGCATGGCTTTAAAGGTGACATTTCATTTTTGAGGAATCTAGAGAGAAAGAGATAGTTTAAAAACTAGATTCAGGACATATTAAAAATATTTCCAGCCATGTTACCTCTGAAATCAGCCATTACTTCTCTTCAGTCAGGCTGATGCTGTGATATTTATGTCTGCATAAACCACCCTGTGGGTCATTCCCTTCCTGGGCAGTGGAAGCCAGGATGGACAGCTCTGTTTGGGAGCCCAGAGGAGAGGCCCTTTGGGTTAGTAGTAACCCAAATATTTTAACCTGGTTTGGTGAGTGTGTCTATGCCCTGTGTGTGCTTTGTGCTCATGTCTGTCTCCCCCAGTGATGGTTGTTCCCTAATATTTTTATAACCTGTTGGCCAATTGGAATCAAACTTGAGGATATGGAGCTCAGAAATATTAGGCTTTCAGAAGTTTTCTGAAAATTAGGAAACTAAGTAGAGGAAGGAGCCATCTCCCTCTGATGCTGCCAGTGAGGGAAAGATTGCATCATCCATGTTTGCATCAGGAGACCGAAGTGGAAGTGGTAATCTCTAGGAAATCAAACCATTAATTTTGCAGTAGGTTTAGGGATTTTTTATTTATTCTCACCTCCCTTTCCACCATGCTGTGCCAGAACAAATGTGATGCCTGTTGGTAGTGTGTGAGGAGAGGAGCAGAGCCATGGCACTGCCCGCTGCCATGGGAGGATCATTTTCCCTCCCCACCCCTGGCAGCAGAGGTATTAGCCAGAGTTGAGGTGCTGGGGACCAGCTTTTCAACCCAAGTTCTGGCTTAACAGAGTAACTCAACCCTATTAACCTTATCAGGCACAGCCCTTGGGTTTGTCAGCCTTGTCAAGTCAGGCCGTGAGGTTAAATCAGCACTCAGCAAAGAATTAAAACAGAAGGGCTGAATCAAGAATTTCTAAATCAGTTTATCAGTGCTGGCTGGCAGCTCTCCAGTGTGAAGCCAGGAACTTCAGCAGCCCTGGAAGTCAGGATGTGGGAGCTGCAGATGAGAAGTATCACAGGAGCAATTTGGAAAAGCATCTCTGGATTTTGATCACTGTGCATCATCCCATTTGCTGGCCTGCCTTCCCTGCAGCTCACCTGAGCTGCTCTGATGTGGCCAGGAGAACAGCTTTGACATGCACACAGCACCTAAAAATAAAATACACTTTAAATATTAACAGGTTTCAAAGGTATAGATTCATTCAGGTTTTGAGAGTAACCATTGCTGAGTCATTCTCTAAGAACATGGAAAAAATGTAATGGGGAGCTGTGGAAGAATGCCATTCATCAGCAGCACAGGTGTTCAGCCATCTCCAAAATGTTCAGCAGACTGGGCTGACACTCTCCAGACACTGAAATATTGTTCATTGCACATTACTGAATGTTGTTTAACTATTGCAGGACTGATCCTTGCTCATGATCCCACCCCTGACCAACACCACAGCAGAGTGAGATAGGCATGGCTTGGGAAAGCTTTTGGAACTGTTAAAAGAATCTTTTAATTTATTTGCAAAGCTTCATGAGTTTCTTAGTGTTTGCAACTACAGAAAGGGAGAAACTGAAACTGAATGCTGGACCCTGCCTGTTTGCTCTTAAAGCAGATGCTGTTTGGTGCAGAGACTCCAAATATTTTTTCTGATTTGTTGCCAAGTCTCTTGTCTCTTCATTCTGGAAGGGGGATAGTGAGGAATTTAAAGGCTCCAGCATCCCTGCTGCTGAATTCCTTGTTCTTCTTTGCTTAGCAGTCTCATTAAAAGCTCTGATTTGATATTTTTCTTCCTCCTCTCTGAATTCAGGCCCTCTGTTGAAGCAGGTGGCTCAGATGAGTTGCAGGGACGAACTGACAAGTCCAAAAGTGGAATTCACAGAACCCATCTGAAAAAAAGATGAAAATTGCCCCAGGGCTGGTTTTGGAACCTTACACAGTTTGCAGAGCTGCAGCTTTTGCAGGCAGTGCCAGAGTTGCTTTTCCATTCCTTGGGAGATGGTAACCTGCAGGTGGGAATCCATCCTGAGGACAGGTGTTAGCAGACTGACATAGGCATGTGGCAGAGTGGTGGGAATGGGAGACCTCCAGCACTTTCCTTTCTGATGGCAGAGTTGTTATATTTTTCTCTTTTTTTGCTGAGTTATTTATTGCCTAAAAGATGCAGCTTAGGGGACAACTGGTGCAATTCTTGAGTTCAGTTCTCTTCCACCAGACAGGACAGGTCAAAATGAAAATACTGATTTTTAATAACATCTGGGAAAGGGAAGGGTGAGATCCATAAAGGCTGTTTAGAGCAGGAGCAGGTGGAGCTCTCTCTTTTTGTTAAGCCATCCAGCAGGTGAGAGATGTGGAGTCATTTTTATCCTGTGTGTCTGTGCTGCAGCCACTGCAGTAAAAGACAGTTACACAGCTCCACAAACCCTGAATCCAGTGCTGAGTCCTGCTGCTGCCTTGATGGGTTGCCTGCCTTTTGCATGTTGTCATGCTGGTGTTTCCATGCATGTGAGAAGGGAAGGTCCTGCTTAACTCTGCAGCAGTTTGTAGAAAGGCCTGGCAGGTTCATCCCCTGAACACCACGAGTCTAACACAAGACATTCAAATCCAAATGCCTTTGAGCCCCTGGCAGAGGTGACTTTTGAGGGCCAGGATCCAAATCCTGATTTGCAGCTTGGTTTCACAGTTGTTGGTGATGTTTTCTTTGAGTTCTCAGTCCCTGTTCCTGTTGCTTTTCAAAAGCATCAGATCTCTGCTGCCTTCTGCCCGATCTGATTCTTTTCTGGTGTGAGATACCCCTGAACAATGTTGTCCCCTGTGCCTCTCTCTTTTTCTCTCACTGTCTTGTATCTCTCTCATTTCCATCCCTTGTTCCTATACCAGTTCCAGCAGCTGTCCCTCCTCTGTGCTCAGTGCCAGGTTTTGCCAGATTTTGCCCACACCTTGCTGCCTGAATAATTCCATGCCCTCAGACTTGTTCAGTAATTCCTCACGTGAACCCATGATGCCAGAGACTTCTGACCCAGGGCTGTAGATCCATTTTTCTCCAGCAGTAAATACACACAGACATTCTCAGGGAGCTCATCTTCCCTTCTGATCTTATCTCCTGCCCTCCTTGACCTCTGCCTCCCTCAGAAGTGACTCCCTGCTGCCTATGAGATCAAAGTCATGTTTCCTGAAGCCTTCTGAAAAACCCATATTATCTCCATTTGCTACTTTTCTGTCCCTGTCTCTTCTCATTCCCTGATCTCTTCCCACTTCTCTTCCTGCCTTGTTCACTAAATTTGAATTATACCAGGCTTCTGTATTCTTCCCACCACTTTGTGTTAACTCATTCAGTCCAATCCCCAAATGGAATCCCTGTCTCAAATCCACCTGGCCAGCTCTTCCCCTGCCTTTCCTCTCAACAGCTGTCCCAATATATTTTACTTTGGGTAATCAAGCCCACATAATTCCGTGTGTGTGTGTGAGCATGGAGACTTTCAGCACCAGGCAGTGATGTCTATAAGCAGATGGTCAATTAGCTGCCTGGATTTGGGAATCAGCATTCAGGAATGGTGGTCTGATTTGGACTAAATGTCCCACACTCCATATTTAACTAGAGAGACAGGATTGCAGGAAGGAGCTGTGTTTGAGATCTGCTTTCAGCAGCAGCCCGGGCTCTGGGGAGTGCTGGGGAGAAGCTCTCTGGAATGTGGCTGTTAGCATATCAAAGTAGAGTAAACATGGAGATGATACCCTGCTTCCTCTGCCCCAGTTAATTAAGGCACTCCTCATGTCTCCTTGGATGGAGAGGATTTATTAATGTGCTGTCATGCAGGGAAGTGATGGCTTGCTGAAAGGGAGGAGCCATTAATGGCACGGAGGATGTCACGCTGAACAAAGAGCAGATGTCAGAGAGACAGGGAATTTCTTTTATCTCCTGCTTTGCTGAGGTCTTAGATCCTGGTGTTTTATCATAAAAGCTTAGAAAAGTAGGGCTGGAAAGAACTTCAGGTGGGCTTTTAGTGCATTCCCTTGCTGCAAGGCAAGATCAGTGGTACCTGTGTCACTGATGGATATCTGCTCCATGGGGTGAGCAGGGTGCTTGTTTCCAGCTTTCTCTGAAATCCAGTGAACACCACACCTCTCCTCAGGTATGGTCAGTGTGGTGAATATTTATGTTTGTGATCACAAATCCAGATGGATGGCACTGGAAAGGAATGTGGTTTCAGAGATGCCTGTGCCATACCTCTGGGGGTTTCCGAAGGTTGTCAGCTCTTATAATGCAGCATGAATAAGGTTTCTGTGGGCCTTGGTTAAAGGGATCTGCTCGGCCAAAAGAAGTGTTAGAACATCTCTCAGCTTTCTTATCTCACTGCATTTGGTGTCTGAAACAGCTTTTGCTGATGTGGGTGAGGACAGATATCCCTGAAGCTAGGAGAGGTCTCAATCTCTAGAGCTCTTCTACTGTCTGGGCAGCCCCCTCTGCCTAAATCAGTGAATTAGCAGAGTGTAAATCCAATGCAAATAACATTGGAATAAAGCTCTTGCCATCTTGGGGAATGTCTGTGTGTGGGCAGGTTGGTAAAGGAGCAGATAAATGATTCATCCATTAAACTTGTAAAACCTCAGGAGGGTTCCCAAGAAACAGAAAAGCCCTGCAGAAAGACTGAAAGGTAAAGTTGAGGGTTGGCTCTGCTGGGGAGGGGATTCCACGTGTTCTATTAATTGCTGTCCTGCAGGGTAATTAAACAGAGAACAGGAAGATAGCAGAAGCACTCCTTTAAGCTCTGATGATTAAATCTTGCTGCCTCTGCAGGTTTACAGACATGAAGAGGTCTGACCTCACAAAGGTATTTTTATCAGGAAGGTACTGAGGAGGGCAGCTGGTTTAGGTGTCAGGTAATTTGTTTGGAAATGGGGCAGTGCACTCCTGCCTGGGCTCCAGTGAGGGATGAAAGAATTGAAAGAATTAGAAAAGTAGGGCTGGAAAGAACTTCAGTTCTTCAGAACTTCATCCCTCCTCCAGTGAGGGATGATAGAATTGACTGAGAAGTTCTGTTGAGCTGCCGTAGTGCCATAGCTAAAATTTTGATTCAGAGTCCTTTCACAAAGATTAAGGCATGTGGTTGAACCTGGCTTGTTCATCTAGAGCCCTGGTCTTGTGAAATGTTACCCAGGGCCACTCATTAGAGCCTTGGGTGTCGTATCAATATTCAGTGCCAAGTATCTCTAGTTATTCCTAATAATCAGAAAACTATGTCCTGCCAAAGGTGTTGAGCATTTTACTCATTTGTGGTACAAGGACCTTGTGTTCTGAGGAGTTTATCCTTGTGAGCTCCAGAAACATCAGCTGGTACTGTGAATATCAGGGGGAGATTTGATCTGTTAGTCCTTCAGGGTGAGTGTAATGAAAATCAGCACATTCAGAAAGTACCTACATTTTGTGTTTCAGCTGTTTATTTTTCTTGCTGGGCTTTTGGGATTCTGACAGCACTTGTGTACACTGGAAATGACAGTGTTTTCAGAGGAAGGAGTTATTTTATTGGGCACTACAGGACAGCTCTCTGAGTTCTGGGAGGGTTGTGCTGCATCCCTGCAGGTCGTGGTGAACACAGTTTTTACAGGGGTCATGTTGAAATTCAGGACAGGCTATATTCTCCACAGGGAGAAGAGGATTCTGTGCTGATGGGCACATCTGCAACAAGTTGCCCAGGTACAGAAGGTCAGGATCTGGGGGGTATTCTCAGGAGTCGTGGTGGCTGCCATCAACTGGTCCATGACATCAGAAGCTCTTCCTCTATAAAGACTTGAGTTCAAAATAGTGTGACTTGCACTGGTGTGATTATTAACTTGTTTTCCTACCTGACTGTGGCTGTGTCTCATGCACTGGATGGTTGCACTGTAATTTCTGTAGTTGTGGTTCATTATGAGTGTGTTGTTTCCAGTGTGGTTTTTGTTAAATGCAGTAACAATGAAAATTATTGCAAAGGGAAACAGTTTCCGTACATGAATATTAAACTCTAATGGAAACCATGTTGTTACTGCAAGATTAACAGAAATTGGAATCTTGGAGGGCTATCCAGCATTAAGCCAAATTAATCTGTGCCACTAAGATTGCATGTCCAGCTTTGAATTAGGACATTCTCATAAAATGAAGGAACAGCTCACCCTGTTCACTTTTCTGGATGATCCCTATAAAGCAAACTTGGCCTGGAGGCTCAGTGGTGACAGCCTTAGCCTGTCTGTGTTGTATAGCTGGAGAGGGCCCTTCCATGGATACAGTTCTTTTTCACCTGGATACCACTGACTCTTGAGACCACTGTTTATTCAGCTGTAGAACAGTGTTAGTACCTATCTTGGAGGCAGTTTAGTGGGTTTCTTCTTTAATGTTTCTTAAATTTTGGAAACTTTTCTATGTAGGCTTTATAGAAAGAGAGACGTATTTTTCATTTTAAGTATCACAAGCACTGAAAGATTCCCTTGGTGACTGACTTGATGTGTAAATACAGGCAGGGCATCTCTGTCAAACATATCATTGCCATTGAATGGAAAGGCAGAGCATGAATCACTTCAGGGTTTCCTGATTTTACTCGTGTAGGATGTTAAGAGAGGCTACAGGAATGTAATTGATGGCAATGTGCAAGCTGCACAAATTGAAAATCATGGGAGGATGAGAAAAACATCAGCTCAACACCAAACTAGTAATGATGGGGAATGGGAGGTTTGCTCTGAGCATGTGGATGTGCAGGGAGTCTCTGTGCCAAGCAGACTTCAGGACTGGGAGTTTGGCTCCCTTCCCAACAGCAAATATATTGAGCAGGAGGAGAGCCAGCCAAGTTTTAATCAAGTAAAAGTTCTGTATCCAGAGGTGGTTGGCAAAAGAAGAGATTAAAGTATTAGGAGTGCAATGAAAACAAGACATTAGGGAGTTGAAAGCTGGAGTACCTGGACAAACCACTTGCTGAGTGAATACTCCAGAGGCACCAGGAGGCGGCCCCAGGTGTTTGGGGTAGGACAAAACAGGAACCCACGCACCAGGACTTGCCTTCTCCCTGCTTTGGCCATCCCTGTGGCAAGTGTGTAATATCCTCATGCCTTGCTGGGATAGATGGGATCATTCCCCTTGGAGATGCTGGTGGAGGGCTCATAGCTGGCAGGAAGGCCAACAGCTGCAAACTGTTTATGTATGACAAGTTTTTGGATAAATGTGAGTTTACACAGTTGCTGTGTCCCAGGCTTTGCTGTGGAAGTGCAGATAGCTCTGTGTGTCCAAGCCCAAGCACAGAAGTTGTGGGCTGTAATTATGTAATTTCTCAGGAGAGAAAGGAAAAAAGCCCTTGTGCTTGGTAATAGTAAAAATAGTAATTGGCTTTCCTTTCCCTCTTTCACTGATGCTCCTGCTTGACCTTTTTTATATATTAAAAATAGATTTGTGGTAATTGCTGACAGCATATCTGAAAGATAAGGACATTTTTCCCCCAGAGAAAGTCACTATCTGTATATTTGCAGAGGCACATGAGAAGTGTGGGGTTTTCTTAAAAAATAAACAAACAAAAATCCCAGTTCAGCTTCCTTCCCTATTTTTCATTTTCACACACATACAACTGTCTCACAGACAGGGCCAGAAGCAAAATTACCAAATAAAAGCATTTCTTCTTATATTATTTCCATCCTGGTAGAACCATGCAACACCAGGATTTTCACAAACATGTCAGAGTTCATGAAGTTTTTATTCCAGTTCTGCAGACTTGAAAGGCTCAGATAAAAATCTGGAAATTGAAGAGGCAAACAACAGTTTCCATTCATCCCAATGAAGACATAAATCATGTTAATGCAGCTACCAAGGCATTGTGCTACTATTGTTGTTGCTTAAAGGTGTATTTTTCTTTGCATATCAGTTATGTGGATCATTGTACTGGGTTACAGAAAAGTTGCATTTATGTTAATGCTTCAGATAGATTTACTAAAGAACTGGAGTGTGTTTGCAGATCAATAATTTATTTGCTGTTGATATTTTGATGAAAGGAATTACTGCTAAAATGTATTGGTCCAAAAGAAAATTATAGTCTTAGGAAATAGTTTGATAGAAGATATAGATTTCAAAAGCGTTTTTAAGGCGAGCTTTTTCAGGCTTAAAATGTGATACCAATTTGTTATAACTGGCTTGCTGTTCCAGAATGACTCTTATTAATAAGCACTCAGCAGTTCATGAGCTGGACTTCTTACTGAGTTCATTCCATGTACTCAAAAGGTTTCTGCTCTTCCAAGATTATGAGTTTCTCTGCCCAGTCCATTTCTGTAATAATAAACTAATTTTAAATGGCTACATTTTTTAATTGATCATTGCAGATATTACAAAATGGCCACACAGGATTCACATTAAGCACTGAAAATAGCTAATAAAAATAGATGACTAAGAGTCTGTAACTGAGCCACAGTCACTACTTCTTTGACCACTGGTGGATGTACAAGTCCTTAATCGTAGCTTTTCCACCTTTGAATTATGAGGGTTTTAGCACAGAGCAGAAGCCAAAATAATAATGTGGATATGCATTGCCAGGTTCAGTGGGGATTAGAGCCACTAAACAAAGACTTCAGAAGAATTACTATTTGGGATAATGTATTTGGCATTTTAATTGATATTTAATGTATTTTAATATATTGGCAGAATTCTAGACTGTTTTGCTGCATCACACCTCCCAAAAATGGGAATGTTTCCCCCTTCCATCTCCATGATGGCAAACATAGACCCAGCTTCATTTTATGAAATCTCTCTGAAGGAATTTGGCATGAATAATTTCAAGCAAAACTGACTTGCCTGATTGACCCCTGAGCCTGAAATGCAATTGTTGCTCCTCAGTTAAAACCTCGTGTGTCAGATATGAGAGATACTGGCACAGGTTTATGGATGATAAAGGTGGAATAATCAGGTTTAGCAGTAGGAATAAAACAGTTTTACCAAAAGTCCTGCTCTGTTCATTTCTGCTGAGCTGCTGAAAGGGACCCAAAATATCTCTCCCTATCCAGTAAGACTGTCTTTCAGCTGACTCAAATACTCAGTTTTGGCTTCCCTTTAACCAAAAAGTGGCACATTCATTGGGCCACCAGGTGTGTGGACTGAGCTTGCAATCTCAAAAATCTTTCTCAAAGAGGGCTGTTACTTCCTGAGCAATTCCTTGACATCCTTTGGACCATTCTGCATGTAAGAAGCAAGTCAGTCCAGGAAAAGTGCTGAAATCCAGCCTTTTATGGCCATAGATTTAAAAGTTTAAATCTTGATCTCATTTTTTTTGCATGTGGTATGAATCTGCCCTTTCACAGTCAGCATTTTTAAAGTAAGCAAGTGTTAGTGCCTGATTTTTGCCTTCACTCTTCACTGCAAGTGCTGAAGTAAAAGGCTGTTGCCCATCCCTTCATTCCATCCAGAACACCCCTGGCAACAAATATCCACATCCTTATTGTTGTCCAAACTCATAAAAACAGAGCTGGACTTCTTCCAGGTCTCAAGTTTTACATTTGCACCCTGATGAACACAGCTTTGTCAACTCTGAGAGGAAAAAGGAAAACAGGGGGAGATAATGACTCCATTGCATGGTCATGGTCTGCTGCTTAAAGGCAGCTCCATCCAGGCACCCTTCCATGGTACTGCAGTGAGGAAATAGGTTCCTTGTGTGCTGTTAAGTAGAAATAAAAGCAGATATATCCACTGTGCTAGCCTGAGCTAGCCTGTGGTGCCATCTCAGCATTCCCAGTGCAGTGGCACTTTCAGCAGGGGACAGTGTGGCTGCAGGAAGGGCAGATGAGGACTGTTGTTTCTCCATTGCAGAGGTTTCATGCTGTAACTTTTGAATTCCTTTTTGGCCTCAGCCTCAAACCGTTCGTGGTGCCCACACAAACAGGAGAATACTGTGCATGGATCAAATCCTAAATTCCACTCAGTAACAGGAGACTTGTGCCACCTACATTGGCTTTGTGACTCACCATCAGCACTTTGCCAGCTCTCCTGGCTCTGACACTCTCACTTTCTTTTAAGTGTGAAAATAAGGGAAAATGTAAGATCTTTTCAGAGTCTCTGCTGTATTGTTTTATTCCTTCTCCCTGACTTCATTCTGAAAATAGGGAGAAATCCTTTTAAATGCTTGTTCAGGCTCCTTCACTGCATCTTCTAATGCTGTAGTAGAGGGTATTGGTAGACAAGTTTAGATGAATTTTTGGGTCACTGAAATATATTTTTGAGACAGTGAAATATATTTTCCAACGAAAGCAGTGAAGGTGAGTGTGTTTTACTTATTTCCTGTCTGACAAAACTCTGGATTGATTCTTCACTAGGGTGAGGAAGAAACTACTCATATGATTTTGTATGGAAACTGCTCTAATATTTTTCATTCTGGTTGCATTTTTGATCACTTTGGTTGTTACTGCTGTATGTTTTGAGTGAATGAGCTGTTTCACTGGTTTTGATGGGGAACATTCTCTGTGTTTTTGTTGCAGGAATTGCTTACCTAGGAGGTGTCTGCAGTGCCAAGAGAAAATGTGTTCTTGCTGAAGACAACGGTCTCAATCTGGCATTCACAATTGCACATGAACTTGGGCACAAGTAAGAACTTGTTTTTGTGTTTCCTTCTTATGCCACTGCAGGAGACTTTTATTTAAAGCCAGACAAGCGCAATTACTAGAGTGGTGTGTTTGTTATGATTTCATAAATGTAGCACATTGATACATAACCTAATTTTCAGGAGGCTTATGTAAATACCCATTTTAGCACACATAAATCTGTCTAGCTGTTCTTCCCCTGTTTTCAGCTCTGTGTTCTGATTCTGAGTAGCAGAAAGAGGCCTCAGTCTCTTAAATGATTGACATAAGTAATGAGTAATTGAGACAAAGTCTGCTTTTCTGCACTGTGTAGAATAGGTCCACAAAACCAACATGAGCTTCAAAATCTTTGAACTTCCTAAGTTTTCTCTGAGGTTCAGGTGTCTGTGTCAAGAACTTTAATAGTTAAATAGTTTGGTAATGGTTTCATCTCTGCATGTGAAGTAATCTGCTGTGACTGAAATGGTAAACATCAGTGTTTTGGAAATGCCCTTAAGCAGAATTATTTGGTCAACAGAAAGAAATCCTATAACTTGATTTATCAGCTCAATCCCACCTAAGTAGGGCACTGTGAACACACTGGAAAAAGCAGGAAAGAACGTGACAAGTCCTTGTCAGACAGAAATTTGCAGAATGACATTACTGGGTGCTTTCTGCAGGTGACTTTGGAGACTCTTTAAAGCTGCCTATGAATATCCCATGGGCAGAAGAAAATAAAGTTGACTGGAAGAGTCAGCTGCATCCTCTTAGTGCAGATAATGAGTTAACCAAAGGTCAGCTCCACATTCCCTGCTCTCCAGGCCCAGTGTCACTGCACTTACTCATAACACTGATGAGCTTTTTCCCCTTTCCATTGACATCACTCTGGTTGCAGTGTCACAGTTAAACTTTAGAAGGTACAGAATTAGGCCAGGAACAAAGTTATACAGGGGGCAGGACTGTGCCTGGGGGATTTTCAAGCACTCCTTCCTTCAGCCTCTCTGGATGTAAGGTGGGAAATCCCACCTTTGTTCCTGTAGTAAGAAGTTGTGCCTGAGGTTTCTCTGCACCCTTCCTACAGCTCATGTGTGTGGTGTATCTTCCTTTCCTGCAGTAAGAAGTATTTCACAGCTAAGTCAGAGCCAATGGAGCATGTTCAGGTTCTGGCCAATCTCATTCCATGACAAATAATTACTTTATGGCAATGTATTTCAAAGTTGCATGGAGGATATTTAGGTTACCTACCAAAAATGAATCTCCTGTTCACCCTCCAGTGACACCAAAGGCAGCTGAGCCAAACCGAGGGTGGTTTCAGCAGAAATGAAGGACATTTGGTTTTGGTTTTATTTAGATTGCATGCCAAGATGTTAAACTGAGCCTAAACTTAATAACAAATTAACCTGTGGGTAATGCTAAGGGAAATTCAGCACTCATCTTTGGATGGGCCAAGAGCAAGAGGGAAAAATACTTGAGCTGCAGAAAATCCAGCTGTGTGAAAGAGTGAGACTGGTCTGCCCTGGTGTTTGCCAAGTTTCTCAGCAGAGCTGACAAGCTTCTTTCTAATAATGCCTTGCAAAAAAATCCCCATCATAAATAGGGAGTGTAATGCTTTCAGATACAGCTCTCCATCTGTGCAGAAATTTGCAAACTCCATTTTCTTTTCTGAGGGCAGTTTTGGTGGTAAGACCATAATGTCTTTACTCTGCTGGTTTTCTTTCTTTGCCTTCATCTTGGAAATTATTTCAAGAGTACTGGAGGGGTGTGGGGGTCTGTAAAGGCCAGTTTAGGGACCAGGTAATCCAGATATGTGGCATCCAGGTAATGTGGGTCTGGGAGGGCACAGGAGCCAGGAGGGCCCCAGCTGGAGGTTATAGAAGCTGTTGGGAGGATTCTGCTGCCACAAGTGTTCAGGACATGTTCCAGGTTATCTTACTCCACAGGGAGCTGCAATTCTCTGTCACACATTGGGGCAAACGCTTCTGCCCCTCTGCCTTGCCACCAGCAGCATCACCAACCCCCAGTGGTGCCAAATCAAAACAGAGGGAGGAAATGCCATGTCTGTCACCCCCCAACCTGAGCATCAAAACCTTCCCCCTGTGCTGTCACCCACCAGTGGCCTGGCTGCTCGTTTCAACCTCTGGCCAGTTGACTGGTGCCTTTCTGGAGGCCAACAGCAATGTTTTCATTCACCTTACAAAGTGTCAGGCCTTATTCTTCTGGTGTTGACGTGCACTTAAGATGCTCTGTTTCAGCACAGTCCTGTTTCAGCACATCTTGTGCTTATAGAAGAATTCTTTGCAGACTTCAGAGCTTTTGAGTGAAATGTAAGGAAACCCATTGCAGACATGAACACAAAGAAGCTGACATGAACTTTAAAAATGAAAACCAAGGAAAACTAGGTGCAAGTTTCTTAATTGAAAACAAAATCCAATCAAAACTTACATCCATACTGGCAAAAATATAAATTTTGGAGAACCATAATTTTGAGCTTTATTGAAGTCTAATTTCCTTATGAGTGTAGAAAAGCTGAGATTTATTATTCTTTCCTTAAGACTAACAAATGTCTGTGGAGATCACAAGCCCAGTTTGGCATTCACAGATAGTTTCTGATGTGGACTTTGGAAAAAGTGAATGGATTACTAATTGATGTGTCAGATTCCTAATCTGCCACTAATGTCATTTGGACTGACTGCAAAAAACACTATTCCGGACAGCTGCACTGTGAAAACATGGAGACACCATTAAATAGGTCCATTAGGATGAAATAGGTCCTATGCAAGCTGAAGGATGAAAGTTCATCTTCAGGTTTAACCTGTGGAGTTGTTGCTTGATGATGGGGTGAGTGACATGATTTTTGTATTTAAATCTTCAAGTCTGTACTGATGGTTTTGGTTCATGGACACAAAGGGAACATCCATCTGTATTTAGACACAATTTTTTCTACAAAGGATCTAGGAGAAGAGTTTTGCTGTTACAAAAAGGTAACAGGCAGGGAGCCCATTGAATGTGTATTGAGGCTGCAAATCATAAACTTCTTCCCACACAAGACAGGACCCTCAGCAAGCCTTGTTCCTTCAGTCACTGGGTCAACAGTGGATGTCCTTTAAAACAGCACATTTGAGTGTAACCAGAGTTTGTTGGATTTTATCCAGGGTTTGCTGGGTGGTGTCCTGACCTACACAGAAGGGAAGATCCAGAGATCACAGTGGTCAGTGAAGTCTTAAAATGTACCAGTCTGAGGTCTTCATATTATAAACATATTATGAACACTGAGCATTTCTTACTCTCATCTTTCCTCAGAATTTCAGGGCAGGTCCATCAGTAAAAGCTTAAAAGTGCCCTATTTTTGTCACCAGGATCCTGACTGGTGCTTCCCTCCTCCTCTGCCTCCATGAACTGCAGCAGAGTGAGGCTGATCTGAGATTCACACCCCAAAGACCACCCTGAAACAACCAACTTGGAGAAAAATAGTGCCACTTCCCCCCCTCCTACTGCTGTCTTTGCCTACAGCAGTGACTTCGTTACCATTTTCAAGTCCTTCTCCAAAGAAAAAGTCAAAGTTGTTTGAAACAAAAGCTGGGATTCATCCGTGTATCCGTTCTGCCCCGAACGGAGCGGGGTGGGCTGCAGCCAGTGGTTTTTCAGGACAACAATGCCAGCTTTGTTGCCATTCCTGTTTCTTTCAACAGCCTCAGCTTTCCTGTCGTGGGATGGGGGCAGGCTTGGGTGAGGAGGGAAGATTCCCAGTCATGAGCCAGCAGAACCTGGCACTGCCTGGATGGGGAGAGAATAGCCCGAGGTGGTGTGGCTGGGAGCCACACTGGGGCAGATGCCCTTAGGAAAGGGGATTAAAATCAACTGACAATAAGCAAGGAGCTGGCTCTTGCCAACAGCCTGAAACTGCATGGCCTCAAATTTGAAGCTGAAACAGATGAGGACAAAAATGAGTCCAAAGGTAAAAGCCCATAATGCGCAAACCAAACAGCTCAGGGCTTGGAAACAGACAAGAGAAGGGTTTGGAACCAGCAGGTTTCTCTCCAGTGTGCTTATTTGCTTTAGATGTTAGGTATTGATAGCTGTAGCTTAGTTAAAATTACTTCAGGGTGCATAATTATTTGCTGCCTTTGTGGTGTGTCTCAAGAATGGTGGTGTTGTGGTGTTGCAGGTAAGGGAGAAGCACTCTGGATGTTCCCTTTCTGGCCTGGTGTTTGTGCTGATGGACTTGTGAATAACATTGACCTCCCTGATCTGGGTAGTTCTGCACCCAGCAGAGAGAGTGATGCAGATGTGCAGAATGTGAAAACCTTGCAGGCTGAGGAGGAGTGTCCCTGAGCAGATCCCAGAGGTGCAGAGTGATGCCCTGTAACAGTTTACACCAGCAAAGCCCAGTCACTGTGGTGCAGCTAGTCAGGATTCCTGAGAACCAACCAGGAAATTGTCCCCCTTCTCCCCTGCCCTCCAATTTATAAAGAATTGGTCACAATGCATTTGAAAAATGCAAAGTTTCATGTGGAAGCTGAGGACCACCCCAGTAAATGTGACAGATCTGTGCAGACAGGTAATGCTGCAGAGTGCACACTGTGCTGATAGAAACCTGTTCCTTTTTCTGGATCAGCCTGTCCTGCCATTCCAGTCAGAACAGTGCCAGCAGCATTGGAGCCAGACAGCCAAATCATGGTGGTGGGGCAAAGGCAGTGGTTCTGCAAGCCAGGGAGAAATGGAGAGACCTCTGCTAAAAATGCTCTCCTTTTATCCTGGGGTTATAACATTTAGGTGCAGGATGTGGGAGCTGAGAAGCTGTTTTGAAAGAAAAAATGCCAACAACCCTCTGTCTTTTTCAGAGCAGCTCAACACAGTCTAACTGTTGAACTCAGGGCTCTGCCAGTGGAGAGAGCTGAGAGTAGTTTCTGTCCTGGCTGACTTTAAACATTAACCCTGTTTTTTTTTAAAAAATACCTCACCTGGGCTTCTTTTTCTTTTCTGTGTTTCTCTGAGTTAGTCCCACATTTGTCAGGCAGGTTCTGCCTGACCTGAATTTCTCTGGAACATTTTTCTTTGTTGCTGTTGCAGAAATACACCCATGTGTCCCCAGGTTACTTCATACCTCCCAAAGGCATGAAAACCAACATCATTTGTGTTGTAGAATCAAACATGCAGAAGCACCAAAGTCTCAGTTTCAGGGTTATCCAGACAACTTCAGTTATAACTCTGCTCTCTCTGTACTGCAAATGAGGCCAAACTTCTATTCACAGGGTAGGATTTCAGCATGTAGTTAAAGACTTGACTTTAACACATGCCCACAGGCATCTTATTCACTCCTGTGAATTAATATTTTACTGTAAGAGAGAGCTCTTGCAAAGAGGTGCCCATCCTGTGTGTCTGTAGGGTAACACCCAGTTATGGATGGCTCAGGGATGTAGCCTGTGGCTGCCAGGATCTGTCCAGTGGCTGGAGCAGCCTCTCCAGTGGCCCTGCTGGCAGTCTGGGTGTAGATCCTGCCTTGTGTTGGGGAGCTGTGGTTCCCTCAGTGCCTTCATAAACCCTGTGTGGCCCTTCTGACCATGCTGTGTGTCAGAACTCACATCTCTGCATTTGGAGTGGTGGAAAATCAGGGTCAGTTGGATCCCAAGGAGCACTGGAGCCAGAGGCAATCCCAAGCAGGCTTTTTTCTAGCAAGCTCAGGTATTAATGACTTTGCTGCACCAGGACTTCCTGAGTAGCTGGAGAGTTGGATTCAGGCAGTGCCTGTCCCAGCTCTGTTCTCCTGGTGCCAGAATCCCCACTTGAAATCTCACAGGAGGACGTAGCTGTTCCAGTATATTGCAGCCTCAGGAGTACTGGGAGTGACTGGCTGCTGTGTAGACATACCCCGAGGCTGGCCAAAACTGCTGGCAGCAGTCCGTACCCACCCTGGAGTTGCTAATTTTATTTTCTGCCGTTTGTGTTGTAAATCTGTTGAGGAATGTCTCTCTCTCCGTGTTCCCAGGCTCCGTTTTCATGCTTCCCTCCTCCCAGGTTTCATTCTTCTTCCACAGATAATTGCAAGCACATTTTCACAGTTAAGTTGCCCTTCTCTGTACAGCTCCAAAGGACATAATGGAACACTGGCTATTTCATCATATGTGCTTGTACATCAGAGTGGTATGATATAACCATAGTAGGTTATATGTAGGATACAACCATAGTATGGTATGATAGAACCAAAGCAATTATTTAATAACAGGTTCTGGTTCAGAGAAAGAATAGGTATATCCTAAAATTTAGGAGATGCTTCTTCTACTTCTGGTAACACACTGAGGGGTCTGTTTTAGATAAAACAAATTATTATTATGTACCTTAGTAGCTTGATAATAACTTTCTGAAAACCATGTCTTAAGTAAGCAAAAAGGAAGCAGAGATCAAAGACAAGTTTAAACATATTTTAAAAAAATCACTGGAGACTTCTGCCAGCATGGATGATTTTACCTGGGGAGGAGGTAGTGGTGGAGCAGCACTAAACAGAAAGTGTGTTGGCCCACTGTAAGACAGTACAGGACACCTGAGTAAGTTAATTTGAGTCCCAGAAACAGAAGATCCCTGTGGTATTGACCTTGTCTGGGCAGGTTGTTTTTGCAATGGCAGTGGTATCACGCAGAGAAAAATTTAAAAAAAAGAAAATTATGTACAAAAATCACACAGAGAAAAAGAATATTGGGGAGGAGAAACTGAGAGGTTTGGTAGTATTGTGCTCTGGATAGACCTCAGATTGGGTGTGGTTTTTTAGTTTTATGTAAAGCTGCGAGATATTTCCAGGTGCATTTACTGAACCTGCTAATCCTGGCACGGTGGCACAGTACCTTCCCTCTATCATGGTTATCTGCTTCACCTTTGTACCATCCAAATTTGATAGTTTATTTACAGTACTGGAATGTAATAACACTGGAATTGGGCGTGGGAATGTCCACGTCCCGTTGCTTTCTGCACTCACTCTTGTGGCAAATATTAGTTCTGGGCAAGGGTTTCTTGCTGCTTTGTGAAGGATCTCTGTGTAATCCCTAGGGAAGCAACATTCCCTTGCAGTCCCTCTAATTTCTTTGTTTTTGAGCATCTTGTACAGCTTTACTTAACATAATAAAAATGCACCAAACAGGCGAACGACAGCCATTTAGAAACACAATTTTTGTTTAATCAATAGCTTTGTAGCTTTGCCAGCTCTGCCTTTCTTTTTGAAGGCTTACTCTGCTGAGTAAGCCTGGGCTGTGTAAAGTAGCTGGGCCGTAATGATTTGGCAAACCTTGCATCTGCTTCCTGCCATGAGGGTTCTGGTTTCATACTCCACTGGCTTTGCTGGCAACAGCCTGGTGCACCCAGTGACCCAGAACATGGGGACAGTACAAGTCCCCATTGTGCAGCCTCCCACTGCACACCAGCACAGGAAATATTAGGTTTGTAAGTGCCATTTACCAAATAATAATTTGTTTTTATACAAGGGCAGCGATCTAGATGAAATATTTACTTTTCCACTAGCAGTTGGGTTCCAATAGCCTGTAACCCGTGCTGTCTGCCTGGCCTGCTGAGTTCAACAGGTTCCAGGTGAAAATGACTTCCTGAGCTGGGGAAGGTGATAAATCCCAGACTGTCACTTGGAAAAGCCTTTGGTAATAAGTCAGCAGCAGCAACACCAGTGGAAATGTTGTTACCTCTAAAAATGTGGTTCCCTTTAGCTGTTACGTCAGTGGAAGGCTGTGCTGGGGTGGAACAGGGTTGGCTGCCTCTTGGCCAACAGTTGTGTTGGGAAATAAAATTCAGCAAAAAAGAGTTTACTGGAGAAATGAAATAAACAGGGCTGCTTTGTTCTCAGTGCTCCCTTTCCATTTGCAAAATCCTCCCTACCTTGGATGCCGGGCCTGTTTCCATTGCTGGATCCAGCCCAGCAGGGAGTTTGTTGTCTACATCTTTATTTGAGCCCCAGTTTCCATGAAAGAGAGAATAGCCCACAGTTTTCTGCTTTTGTTTTTGCTTAGGTAAAACAAATGAAAGCAAAAGGAATCTGATGATAATGATTTGCTCTCACTTGCTTGAAAAGTTTCCTTCCTGCTGAGCTCTAATTAGCTCAGGGCCTTAGAAATGAGTATTTTTCACTGTATCTTCCTTCTGTGCTCCAAAGCCCATTGGGACACACATCTTATACACCACATCTTATCCACATTTGGGACAGTTTGACCTCTCAGAAGTTTCTCATGTCCACCCTCTGGTAGCTGTTTCTCACCTGCCAGTGACAGTCCAAATCCTGCCTGGCTCTTCCAGCTGCTCTCCGCTGGGCTCCTTTCCTCCCACCCTGCTGTTTGCCAGCATCACTCTGGAGACAGCTAATGAAGTGGCAGCTTTCTAATCTAGCTTTTAAATATTCATTTTAATTGCACACAGTAAAACTAGGCTGCAGGATAAAGAAATGCTCCCTAGAAACAATTTGCTTCTTGGTTCAGGTAGTCTCTGTACTTAGGGGAAGTATCTTTCCTTCAAAGGAAAAGCACAGCTTCCTTTCTTCCTCCTGAAAACACAACCACCAGCACTTTTCAATGGGTGAATTCTTTCCTGTCTAGTTCCTCTTTTATCTCAAGTAAAGCTGCTTGCTGTGTAATGTGGGGTAGATTTAGTCCAAGAATGCAGAACTCTTCACTACTATCCATCATGAGTCACCATGGTCAGAAGTGGTCAAATTTTGATAAAAGTGCAGATTGCCTGCATTTAGTAGCTTTAAAGAAATGCTGCAAACTGGATTTTCCTACAGGTGCATTATAATAATGACTTTGTCATCAGCTTTCCTGCCTGTGTGCACAAGCATCACTTCTCATCTCTTCATTTGAAATATCACCTCCACTGTGTATATATTTTACCTCTTTCTCCATTATTTCACTGTAATTGACACATTCCCAGTACTAATTCAGATATGATCCTGAGGGTTTTCTCCAGTCAAAGAAAAAGCCAACTTGTTTGCTTAGGGAAATATATTCATATTTTCTTTTTATACATTAAGTACTACTTTCCATACCTGCAGCACCTCCTGAGCTGTTTATGGCGTGTGTTGAAGTAACTTTACCAGGTTTGCCAAATGTGTGATTGCAGGAGCCCCTCTGAGCACAATGAACAGAATAACTGAGAAAAGCTCATACACATCTCCAGAAAGCTGTCACCAGTTAAATGACACACACCCTGCACCTCTTATCAGCTTGGGACTCTCTAAAACAATATCTTCTTATGAAAATAACAGACTTTTTTCTTTCTCTGTAATTTGTCTTCACATTAACATGTTCAAGCCAAAGTCATTCAAAGCAAGAGTGTCTTTTCAAGTTGCTTTTTACTTTCCTCATGTCACTTCCTTAGACAATATGAAAGTAAACTTGACTTTATTAGCATAGAGGTTTGTAGGCAACCCAGGCACACCCACTACCCAAAGAATTTCACTTCAGTATTGGTCTGAACATATAATTTCCAAATTGCTTTGATACCAAGCGCCATAATTTGCAACATTCCTGTTTGATATAGAGTCTCTCCCTGCTGATAAAATGAGTGAAACTGAGATAACTTGCTGAACTTCTACAATCATTTACGAACAGCCAAGGCCAGGTGGTTCTGGCATTATAAATTATTTTACCAGCCGAACCATTATGAAAAATCCCAGGAGTTTAGGGAGCTGGTGTATGGGAGTGCCACTATTAGAAACAAAATTTTAGAATTGGATCATGCATTTCCTGTGCAGCTTTTTTCCTAGTCAGTTTTGGTGGATTTTTCTCATTTTTGGAAGCAAAAACGAGCACAGAGGTTTGTTACTGTCCACTGCAGTCACCTGTTGTGTTGGTGAGGGTCACATAAGGATGGATTTCTTCTTGCACTGAATCTGCGAGCCCACAGTGATTGACAGTGCAGACCAAGAAGGAGGATGAAAAATAGTTCTGTGAAAAGGACTTCTGCTGCTCTGGGAGCCATAAAACACATACCCACTACCTTGTCTGGGGACTGCAAAACACTTGATGCTGGTGGAATTTCTATATTGCATTCACTTCACACCTTCTTGTCTTTTGATGTTGGCCATCTCCTCCTTCCCACCTCCAGGAATGGAGAATCCATCTCCCAGAGTGGGGAAGGCAGCCAGCATTCCTGACTCCTACAGTGCATTCCCCAGGCTGTCCCACTTCCCCAGCACTCGGCTGTGGGTGGCTTCCTGATGGGGCAGAGTGTGGGACATCTGGGTTGCTCGTGTTGCACGTATTTGGCAAATATTCCACACCATCTCTCCCCTCTCCTTGCTGTTCTTTGAAGGGTGTCTTGTGTTGCAGCTCTGCATTCAGGTTTGGCACTCGGTCATTTAATGCAGTTGACTGGAGGCTTTCAGTGGTTTCACAGGAGTTTTGGAAAAGTGATTGCACACAGAGCTTCCCGTGGGGTTTCTGACACTGTGAGTGACAGAGCTGTCAGTGCTCACTGAGCTTTTGTCTCTCTTCCCTTGTGGGTGGGAAATCCCACCCAGCTATCCCGGGATTTGGTCTGTTTTCCACCCTACAATTTATAATCCCTTTTCATCTTCTGAGGAAATGCATGTCACATTTTTGGAGGAGTCGGTCTCACCCACTTCAGGCAGTGCTGAAAGCAAACAGCTTGTTACCCTTCAGCTTGCTCCTTCTGCTGTGCCCTGGGGTGCTTTCCAAAACAAGGAGCTACAGATGGAGCACAGCAGCCTCTGTGCAGTGAGCAGTCCTTCTCTGCCCACCACTGGTTCATTCACAGTCATTGTGCTCCTTCTGCAACAGTTCTCTGTGTTCTGAAACCAGACTGAAGCAAGCGAGAAAGAAAGAATTTTGTATTGTCCAAGTGGATTTAATCACTTGGAGGGCAAGGAAACAGCTTAGTGCAAACATTTCCATGGAGGCATCCTCAGATAAATTTTTCTTACTTTAGGGTCACAGCTCAGTTGTGATTGTGACAAACAGCCAGTGTGAGACAAGTGATTCCTGTAGAGAGTCACTGATCCATGTTGTACAGTGAGTGTTTTTGGATATATTTATATTCAGCTCTTCTGCAGGGATTGATTGAAGGAATTAGAGCAATCCTTGACTCCTACTGATGCTGTTGTGTCAGAAATCTGCTGTGTGTTGTTGGTAGGTATGAAAGAACGTGTGAGAGTGTAGAGATGCTCAGCATGTGGTTGGATGCCTGCATGGAGATGGGATAGTGCTTTAAGGAAGGAGACAGGAAAGATTCATGTAAGATGCTAAATGGATCTTGGAAAGGAGAGAGTATTGACATCAAAAGTCAGAAGGGTGTTTTCCTGAGGTAATGCTACCTCTTTAATGCTGAGTTTCTGCCAAATTTATTTGTATATATATTGATCAACTTTACAATTTTGTAGGACTTTGTATGTGGTGGAGCACTCCTTTTTCTGCCCCTGTAGCCTCAGAACCTGCCAGCTCTTAGAAGAAACTGTGAAGCTTTTTTCAGGAAAAGGTTGATATGACAGGGGCCACATCCTAGAAATCAGAAGCAGTGGAGGGAGGCCGTTGGAATGGTGGATGTTCAGTTGCTTTGCAACTGGATTCCTTCATCTCACTAAAGGTGCTGGAATGCACCAGGCAGTGCCTGTCCTGCTGTGAATCACCCACTCTGTGAAACAGCAAGGGCTGCTCAGAGAGAATCCCATGGGCAAATGTCTGCTGGAGAAAGGAGTCAATAATGTGAGCATGTGATGGTGCTGGGGAGAGGATCCTGAGATGATTCACCCTGTTCTTCATGGCCTTGGTCAGGCTTTGATCAAACCATGTTAAGGTCTGGTGTTTATACCAGTGAGCTTTTGAGTGCCTGGCCACAGTGGGTGTCCCTGCTATGGCACTCATGTGCTTTCTGTCCCTGCCATGTCTGTCTCGTGTTTTCTGTCCCTGCCATGTCACTCTCATGTGCTCTCTGTCCCTGCCATGTCGCTCTCACATGCTCTCTTCCCTTCCCCAAAGCTCATACTTTGCTGCCTTCCAGATTCCAAGGCAAAAGAGCTAATTCTTTTTAAATGAAAACCATATCATAAAGGGCTGGATCTGTCATGCAGCTGAATAAACCACAGCTTTCCACACTGTTATTCACCATAGGCGTTCGTGTGTTCTCACTCGCTGTTGTTGACTTCTTGGCTGCTTGATGAGTAGATAACCATATAAAATATCTGGTTACTTCATTATTGGAGAGTGACATAAACTTGATTATGAAAACAAGAGTCCAGTAGTCATGGCTCCCTTTAAATGTTGACTTTCCTGATTAAAAAAACCCAGAAGTGCAGCACCCATCCTGAACACCCCTTTTCTAGATAACACTGTGTACACAATGACCTGCCTCAGTTACTTCAAATGCTTTAAGTAGGATCATCTCCCTCTCTTCATCACTGCTTCCCCACAGTGTTCCTGACAGTTTCTGGAATAGTCAAAGCATATTTAAGAAACAGTGTTTAAATGTTTGAAAAGCAGAGGGTGAAAAAGCCTGCTTTCCATTAAGCCAACAGCCTCAGTGGCCACTGGTTTTGTAGGAAGGCTGCACAGGATGTTTCCTTGCCTCCTCCCTCACTAAGGGCTCAGCTCACCTCAGCATTTTCACAGGATTTGTTAGTTTGTCCGAGCCTCCCTTGGCACCCTTTGACATCTCTGGCTGTCTCTGCCTCTCTTAGGGGCATCACCTTCCTGGGTCATCCTCTCAAAGTTCCTGTCCTCACTTTGCCCTGCAGCTCCTATTACAATTCCAGCTCAAATGAGCACCCCCACTTCACTCCTTCCTCTGTTATGCTTTATTCTCAACTGGATGGAAACCTCATAACTTGCAAGATGATCAACATTTTGTATTGAAACGTTAAACATGTTGAACCAGTTCAGAAGTAGGCATTTTTCCAGTGATGCAGCTTCAATTTCAAATGTTAATAAAAATTCCTAACATTGAACTCAGTTTGGGAGTGGACAGCTCACAGGCTGGATGATGTAGGGTGCTGTCTCCCACTCCTGGTTCAAACTCAGTCCAAGGCAGGAGCTGCTAAGAGCTGTTGAGGTACATCCTCTGCTTAGTGACCTGTTTGTATTTGAGTTTAATGGCCATGTTTAATGTTCTCAGCTGCCAGACACACACCCTGTGTCACCTCCTTCCCTACCAGCATCTTCCTTTGTGGTTGACATTGGATGCACTGCAGAGATGGGATTCCCTTCTCAAACCTTTACTGAGACCTGATAGGAGGTGGGAAGGGGAGGAATTTTGTCCTTCATATGGAAAACAGATGGCATTTGTACATGTCTAAATAGCTGTCCTCCTGTGGGGCACTGTCATCCTGCCCACACTGACATGCCAGAGCAGATAAATTACAGCTCCCCTTCTCCCTTACCTCTCCCACTCTGCAAGGATGTTGTTCAGTCTGCCCTCCTTTTGCATTTATTTTTCTCCAGTGGGCTTTAGAAAGAAGTCTTGTGCTTTGTCCTGGCTCTGCATTTGATGCTGGATTACTTGTGGGTGAGTCAGGGCAAGCTGGGTCACAGGGAATGACTTCTCTCATGTTCTCTTCTGAGAAGGTCAGTGGTGACATGCAAGGCTGGTAGTGCCTAGCTCGTAGCAATGTTCCCTTGCAGAAACAAAGCCTTTAGGAGAACACCTGCAGGGTAAGGCATGTTACAGGTAGAGAAAACATGCTGTCCAGCAATCAAGTGTCAGCCAAAAATGTAAAAACCTTAGTGGTCCCACTGAACTTTTCACTTGGAGCATGAGATATCTCTGCTTTCTCCTGTCCCCCCTGTATTTGGGATACAGCTGTAATGGGCTCTTTGCTCAGCTCTCTGAGGCCATGTTGGTCTGCAGGGCTGGCCCCAAGGAGCTCTTCCTATTTAATGAGCTTACATAGTTACAGCTTTTTGTGAATTGGTTCTTTGGAAGGACTCCTTTGGATTTCTGTCTGTGGGAGTGAGAGACAGCCTGCTGTCCTCATTTCCTTCTTGGCAGCTGGACATCCTCCCTGCCCTTTGGAGAAGTGGTGGCTGAGGTAAGTGCAGTTGTGTGGAGAGCAATCAATTGCTTGTCATGCATGTTTAATAAGCAGCTGGGGTGACAGCCAGGACACCTTGGGTAGCCTTGGTAGCCATGAGTTTCTAAAGTGATCCGGCGTTTGACTCACGCTGAATTATTTGCAGGCAAATGGAATGGTTTGACTTTCAGAGGGAGGTGATGGAGGTGGTCTTACTTCGTGACATTTCCATGTCTGGGTGTCTTTTTTTCAGTGTTCCTTTCTTCATATTTCTTTCTTTCAGTTGCTACCCTTTTTCTGAAGAAAAGTGCTGCTGCTGCTGCTGGCATTTTCTATCAAACTTACCTCTTGTCCCAACATCATATCTCTCCCTGCTAAGGGAGAGTGAATGATAACAGCCCTGGGGATTTCTCCAATGATCTCTTACCAGCCAGAGTTGCAGCTGTTGAAAAGATTTGAAGCATCTCCTAAATCAGTTTCTCCCAGCCCTTGGCATTATCTTCTAACTCAGATTTGGGTTTTTTTCTGAGGGTCATAGTGAGTCTGGTGAAGATTTGTGTACATGACCTCAAGAACCTTGAGGTGCAGCAGTGCATTGGATGCAGTAGGAGGCTTTCCACAAGCTTTGGTGCACTTTGGCTCAGGCTTGTAAAGAATAACAGGAAGCACTGGAAAACACACCAAGGGTAAACAGAGCAGTTTAGTTACATTAACTGTCTAGAGGAGAAACTCCACAAATGACCCAAACAAACAAAGCAAGTGCATTCGTTCAGCATTGCTGTGGGAAAACAGAGGGCTGATAATTGAGTTCAGCTTAGAAGAGTTACACAAGGAATTGGCCAGCTCAGGCCCAGAGTGTAATTCTGGCATCCTGACCCAGTTCTGATTGCTGCACAGGCTTCAGGGAGGCCAGAGCTCCCACAGACTGCATGCTATTTTTTATTCATAGCAGTGCTACTTTAAAGCCTTGCTCTCCAAAAAAACTGCATCAAAGAGGTCTGTTGTTGCTGCCTCCCTGTGACTCCTGATCAGATTTGCCTTGCTGTGATTATGTTAACAGTCAGGACTCAAACTGGTCAGTCAGCTTGTTTCTGGCCTCACACATGATGAGCAACAGTAAATGTGCTGCAGGACTCCCCAGTGAGGCTGTGGTGTCTTTGACTGGTAAGCAATGCATTATTTATATTAGGAAAGAAGCTGGAGTGTGAAACCAGAGTCGCAGGGTGTCTACTCTGAGTAAACATTGAATGAATGGAGTTGAAGAGCTGACAGTCCTAGCTGTCCTTGCTTGCCTTTGTGGAATCTCATTGTCTTCAGGAGGAGAATGTGATGAATTGAAAGGCTGAAGTTTCCTGTGGGGTTAGGATGGAGGAGCGACTGTGGTAGTAACAGCACAAAGGGAAACTGAGTCCTGCTCATCCATAATGGCTCTGCTGGCTTTGTAAAGGGTAACAGGCAGCATCTGTTTGTGGCTTCTGATGAAATGGACGTTTATGTCTCAGGGAGCACACAGGGCAGTGGGTTTGCAGGGCAGTACAGTGTCATTTTGACATTGCTACTTCTAATCTAAGAGCTTTTCTTATCAACTCTTTGTTGAAGATCAGTTCATGTAAGAATAGAACTTCCCAAGGCAGAATATTTCAAGAGACTGATTACCTGCTTCAAATTCCATGTGAATTCTGAATAGCAGGTAAGATTAGATGGTCACAAATGAAATGTAAACTATTGATTCAGTTTGCACTGGTGTTTAGTGCAAACACACACTGCTCTGTCCCATTTATTTCTGTTAAAAGGAGGGGGACTATTCATTAATGAAAAGAATCAGCATGGCATTGCATTTACTGCATGTTTAGGAAAACCTGGTCCCTTTGATGTAGATGGAGATCCTTGAACTTCAGAAAAGAATGTGTTAGCATGCTAGGGTATGCCTTAGTCCTGCAGGTAATTTAATCATTTTCTCAAGTGAGTCATTGTAAGGTAAAGTAGATGCTGAGAAAAGTTCTGCATTGCCAATTAAAACAGGCTCCAAAGGTGTTGCTGGTTTCATTCTACCAGAAACTCATCACTGAGAGGCCAGGAGGGGTTGCCTGTGTACCTTGAGGCCAGATCCCAAGCTAATATAAACTGGCAAAGCTCTTTTTGCTTTATACCAATAAATGTATTCCTTTCAGGCTTAATTCCTTTATGCTTATGACTTTTAAAAGAATTTCTGTTATGAAAACAGGAATTATTCAGAAACTGATAGATTTCCGCACATGTAAGAATTGAATGAATTTCAGAAGAAGCCTATAAATAACTTGAGGTGTGAGTTCTGATTAATTCTTTATAGAGAATACATTTTATCTTCCTCAAACCCCCTGCAAAATAAAGCTGAGTAAAGACTGGCAGCCTCAGTATTTGTCCTAGGCAAGACATCTTCCATGAGATCAGGTTTAAAATAAAGTTAAGGACAGGAATATACTAATTAGTAAGTGCTACCCTTGTTTTTTGCCAACAAAACCTCATTTTCAACATATTTGACAAAAAAATAATTGAGGCTAATCAGAAAGCTAAAGCTTTTCTTAATTAACAGCCCTAGACCAAACACTAGTCCTTTCTGGAAGGCATAAAATCGGGGATCCTAAAGCACTTGGGAAGTCAGGAAGATGATTTGTTTTCAGCCTTTTGAGATGGAACACCTGATGTGCCAACCAGGAGGCCATTCAGGAAGCTGCCAGAACTGGAGGACTGCCAGATCCCATCCCACAGAAACAGAGTAAAAACCCAAAAAGGACCCAGCTTTGAGTCTCAGCACTGTGGCAGTCACAAGGCAGACAAGCTGCAAAAAAAAAAAAGCTTGGAAACCTGCCTGGTCTCCCTTGGAAAAGTTAACAGGATTGCTGCATGCCCATGAGCCTTCTAAACTGGCATTTGGGGGTAAACTTTGTTCTGGAAGATTCCTGACAAGCTCACATCCCTTCCTTCATGGTACTGAGCCCTTCCATTCCTGACTTTTAGGAACACAATCTTTAGATGGGTTTATTTGCATTAGAGAAATGCTGCTGGAACTTCCATCCTAGCATGTGAGGAGTTTTCTCTGTGTGTAGGAACAACATGGGTAAAATATTTGGAGTGAAACCCAGGCTCCATTGAAGTCAATGGCAAAACTCCCATTCACTTCAGTGGAGCAGGAATTTCACTCTTTACTGTTTTGAAGTTAGAGTTACTAATAGACTGTTAGATTATTCCTGCATGCATCAAACAAAATGTGCTTGATGTTAATGTTTCTGCAGTGTTCAAAAACCACAAAGGTTTAAAAACAAGAATAACTATGAACTTCTGAGTCTAAAAATTGCATTGAATGTAGTTTTGCTAGAAATAATAATAATGTCCCTGGAGATAAACCTAAAATAATAGACTCCACCATATAATCTTCACTGTAAGCTAAAAATAGCAGAGATGGTGGTTTAATCTAAGCCATAATTATCAAAGTGCTGAAGTGGGTTTTGGTTCACTGCAACTAGAAATGGATGTCGTGTTTGGGCTCTGAACAGTCGAGTCCCACGACTGGGGAGAAGCAAAGCCAAGAGCACAGTCAGAAAGCAAACAGGAGCCTCAGATTTGTAGGGAAATAGCATGGATTAAACAGTGCATATTTAAAGGGACTGCTCCTGGCTTGCTCCAGCCAGCCAGCTGGAGACCCAGTGAGTTCTGTGTTTTCAGCCCCAAATTGGTGATGTTTGGCTAGTGACGCTGGCCATAGAGGGCACCTTTCTTCTGAAAGTCATTTTCCATTTCACCTTGGAATTGAAGGGAGGATGTTACTGTTTCAAAGAGTTATTACTCTGTATGATTCTGGAAAAGGGTTTATTTTGCTGGGTAGGTCACATTCTGTCCTTGCTGAGATGGGCATGGGGCAGTCTTGGTGCTTGTTTGGACAGTGCTTGCAGACATGGGGCTTGGCTTTGCCTCAGGCTCCAGTCTAAGCACTGCTGTTACAGAGTCAGAGGCTAATTTAGGTTGGAAGGGCCACTGGAGATCATCTGATCCAACCCACCACTCAAAAAAGGATCAGCCCCAAAGTTAGATGATTGTACAATACCACTAATTAAGAAGAATGTTTTTCCTAACAGTATATTCGAAATTCACACTAATGCAAGAACAAAGTAGGCCCATCTCTAGATCATTCTCTCTGTGTAATTTTAGGGATCCTATCCACTAGATTTGGGAAAGCCATCCAAAATTTTCTGTAAATATTCCAGCACATACCCTTCTCTGAGCTACATCACTTCTCCAGGTTCACTGCTCATAAACCCTGGGAGGAAAGTCCGTAAGAAGCACATTTAAAAGTTTTAAACACACAAATACCAAACACTTTATGAAATTAAAGCAGTGAATAAATTAAAGGAACCTCTAGTTCATTTATTTAACAGGTGCCCAGGGCAGTACATGAGGATTGTGTGTTTTATGTGCAGCCTGTTGTCCAGTTAGTAATTGCTGAGAGTGTCATTGCTAAGGGCAGTGGGAAATGAGAAACCCACATCATAACTTGGTAGTTTTTATTCTCTTGTATTGTTCTAATCCAACAGCATGGGAATGAGCCACGATGATGATCATCAGCCCTGTGCTGGGAGGTCTCACATTATGTCTGGAGAATGGGTGAAGGGCAGGAACCCAAGTGACCTTTCCTGGTCTTCGTGCAGCCGAGACGACCTTGAAAACTTCCTAAAGTAAGGATTGTGCTGAATGTCAAAAATCCTACCAGGCAAGAATCCACTCTGTTGCTTTAAAGTATAAGTATTAACAATTTTCCTTATAAAGAAGTGTACATCTGTCATTAGGGTGTGCAAATTTGAATCTGTCTCCATTGCAATAGCATCTTGAAACTGAGTATTGAAGACAAGGCAGAAGAATTATATGCAGTTGTCAGTGTGCTGATAACATCTTTTAAAAAATCCCATATCACCTTTTTTTTGCAGAAAATGCTCTTCAATTTTGCAATGACAGAAATCTGTGTGTAGGTGGCCTGCAGAAATATCTGCTTAAAGATGCTGCAGCTTTATGCTGTGGCTTTTACTGTCTTGTTTTTAAATAGCTTTTATTTTATTGGAACTTGACTTTGCCTGGAGGTAATTCTGATGTGTTTTCTCACTCCTCAATGAGTGTTGGTCTAAAACAATTCACTATAAACTTCTTTCCCACCGCATCCATGTTTCAGCTCATCATATACAGTTGTTCAGGAAGGATTTCTGTCCAGCTGCTTGTTAAATCTCATGAACTACAGGAAGCACTGGAATTGTCTGAACTCTGCAGCTCTAATCTTAAACCTACAGTGCAGCTCTCTGACAAACAGTGCCTGGCACAGTGCTTTGTGCTAGGACTGGGTTCAGCATGGAAAATTTCCCACTCTGGGGGTTAGAGGTGGGAAAGAAAGGAAAATAATGAAAGAAAATGGGATATTTAGTGCCACACTGAAGGCATGAATTAGAAAAAGAAGTTGCATCTGAACTCATCTGGTTGCATCTGGCCCCTGATATGACAGTGATATTCCAATTTGTAAAAGATTGTTGTGAAGGCAAGAAGAAAAATGTTCCCTTTATGCCTGTGATGGATAAGAAAAAATATCAAGGGGTCAGAATTCAGCTGGGGGGACTGAGGCGAGACACGATGGAAGACTTTCTAGCTGTCATTTCAAGGCTAGTGAAGCTTTGGGCTGGATTGCCTGAGGGCCAGCTTGAGTCTCTGTCAGCTTTCTAGGAGCAGTTTAGACAAATGTTTAACCCAGAATGTTGTGAATGTCCTGCCTTGAGGCCTGGGGCCACGGCTGAGTTCCCGAGGCCCTTTATATCCATATTCTCAATGATTTAGAAATCTTCCAGGGCAAACCCGCTGTTTCACACCAGACTCCCTGTTAAGAGAGGACAGCATCTCCTCTGTAGCAGTGCTCTAACACTGCAGTTCAGAGGGGTTTTCCCTAAAGACATTTTTCCTTCTGCCCTGCCCAGGTCCAAGGTGAGCACCTGTCTGCTGGTGACAGACCCCCGGAGCCAATATTCTGTGCGGCTCCCTCACAAGCTGCCAGGGATGCACTACAGCGCCGACGAGCAGTGCCAGATCCTTTTTGGCACCAACGCCACCTTCTGTAAGGACATGGAGGTAAGAGCTCGTGGGTTGTAGCTGGAAACAAGGTGGGAAGTGGAAATAAAGCTGCCAAGCCCCGGGGAAGAGAAAAGGAGTCTGTATTTCCCTCAGTTTCAGCGCTGCTGGTGGAAAATCAAACGGCCTTGAGCTCCGTGTCAGCAGCTCCTGCTTAGGCCTCGTCCTTCTTTCCCCACACTGCCCTTGGTAATCTCCCAGAGCAGACTCAGAAAAACTGGTGTTTGCACTTTGTTCCCTTTTGACATTGCTTTGCTGAAATGCTCTGTAGAGATTGTTTTCCTGGAAGTTCAGCTGAGGTGAAAGTCTCTCCTCACAAGAGTGTTTGGCTACTTCCACAGAGTCAGCTTAGATGGCTGGCTGGGTGTTCCACAGACTTCACCTTCAGACCACTGCAGTTCTTAGGAGCTGACTCTGAACTCTGTGCTGAGGAAACATTGATGTCTGCTTGTTTCATGAGGCCTTACAGAATTCTGTGCAGAATCCTGTGTGTTTTCTAAGCAGCACAATGTTTAATCAGGATTTGGGTGCAGCATGGCTTGTGTCGTGGGGTTGGTTGGCAGAATGGAGACATTGATTGTTGCTGTCTCTAGAAGTAGGTTGTATTTGAGATGAGTCTGTTGGACTCATCCTCTGGAATTTAGACAGCCAAACTTTTCATAAGGTCTTACACATAATCAGATCTTTTTATCCTGAGCAGATCCTATGCTCTGCTTTAGACAGGGAGTGGGGTAGTGTCTGCTTCCAGTGTGGCCTTGGAGATATCCAAAAAAATGTCACGAAGCTGTGTTGGGTCACCAGCACCAGCTGGCAGCATCCCCTCGTGTACAGACAGGCAAGAAGCAGACAGGTTTCTTGCTTTTAATAACTGGCCATTTGTATTTTTCAGTTGTCTCTCATTCCCATTCTGAATGAGCTTGGGACCTTAAATCAGTCTGAAGAAAGAAAATAATAATCAGAGATAACTGAGGTTTCTAAGTGCCAAATTACTAAAACTGTGGAACACGTGCAAGTCCTGGGAAAATGCTCTCAGTTTCACATTAGCTGTTTTATTTATTTTGGACTTGGAAACTAGCTAATATAAAACAATAGGAAAAGAATCTGGATAGGTTGTATTTCCCAGCTCCATCAAGAAAATGCAGACCACCAGGACTACTGTACTGGAAGCAAAGTGTTAGAATATAGGTCTGTAAAGAAAACCTCAGATCTACCCAGCATGACTCAAGTTCTTCCACTTGTGTGGGTGTCACCCAGCTGGGCTGCTCTTGGAAGAGATTTTTGCTATTTCCCTTGTTGTGATAAAAAAAACCATTTTGTTTCTGGATATTCCAGTGCCTGATGAGAATGTCAGCCCGCTGGTAGGTGGTCAGCATTTCTCACACAGGAGTTGCATGTCCAGTCTGGAATTGCTTCAGGGACTTGTTGTTTGCCAGAATAATGTGCCAAGAGGCACCATTCTCTGCGAGATACAGACAGCAGGTGTTTGTGTCTCCCAAGATTTTTCACCAGTCTAATTATCTGACACTTCAGAACACAATGAAAAATGTGCTCTTTTTCTCCATCTCTCTCCCAAAAGAGAAGCATATTTTGTGAGGACATTAGGGCTTCCTAACGAAAAGCCTGGTGGAACTTCAGCAGATTAAAACTAATTTGTAGTCCCTTATTTAGAATTATTTCTGTTGCAGATGTGCATTGAGAATTAGCATTCACCCTGTGAAGCTCTGGATCAGTTATGTCACACACCATTAATTTAAGCAAATGTTTACATCCTGTTATGCTACTCTGAATTGGTGTTTGATGGCAAGGAAAGGACATGCTTTAGAAGAAATTATAATTTTTTATTTTTAAACCTCTGAAGTTTGTGTTCTTTTCACCTTTGTGTTCCTCAGGCCTCATCTGCAGAATACTTGTATCGTAAGTCTCAAAGCTGTCTACAAAAATATGAACCAAAAAAAAAAATTGGCACTGGTCACTGGCATTAGCTGTAGAAATTATTGGCAAATACAGCTGTCTCCTCTTTTAGCCAATGGTAATGTGGTATTTTTAATTCAATAAAGTATTTTAAAAAACCCCAAATGTAAAAGCAATAAACATTTGACAGTAAATATTTGTTACGAAAAGGAAATAAACTCCAGGAAATGAGCCTGCTCAATCTTTTTATGATTACATGTGTCTTCTGCCTATTTTCTTACATAATAAAAGAGTTACATTACAATATTTCTTTGGAGATAGTTGAGCTACATAATTATATCAGGCAAACTAGAGGCCCTGTATTCAAAAATGCCATGCAATTTGGCTTAGAGCAAACTTGAGAGGTTAACTGATTCCAAAATTTCAACATTTTTGAGAAACTGCAGAAAATTTCTGTGCAGTAAGCTCTCTCTTTTAACAGCATCAAAGCCCAATTTTTTGAAGGAATGTAATCTTTGCTTTCACAGAAAGTCAGGTCCCTCAATGCTTGGCAGTGGCTGGGCCTCTGACACCAGTCCAACAAGATAGTTAATCCATGAATATTCACCCTCATCTGAATATTTGAGATTTCATCCCCAAAATTCTTCTTCCATTCTGTTTTTAAGGATAACTCAGATGCCTTAGAACAAAACTGTAGCTCTCAGTTTGCCAAACCAGCCATCCTGCAGCTGTTCTGCTCCAAATTTACAGAACAGAAATTAAAACATGAGGAAGGCTCATCTTTAGATACACCAAAGCTCTACATTCCTTTCTCCTTTCCTTCTACATTTTAATATACTAAAAAATGAGTTTATGATAGTCAGATGATCCATAGTCTGTTGTAATCTATGACTTCCAAGATGGATAATTCAGGATCTGGTTCTGTGACCTCTGTGTTGGGTAAGATTTTCTGGTGCACGTCACCTCTTTGAGGAGCTGTGAATCAGGCTTTCAGCCTGGCTTCCTGTTAGGGCAGGGAACAAGTGTCCAAGGCCAGGCTGGATGGGCCTTGGAGCACCCTGGGATAGTGAAAGGTGTCCCTGCCCATGGCAGGGGGTTGGAACTGGATGAACTTTAATTTCCCTTCCACCCCAAACCATCCTACAGTTCTATGATTTCACGTGTGTTAATGAATCTCTCAAGACCCTTCAGCAGATCCCCCTTCATATCCAAGTTACAGAGCTTTCTCCTGGAATATGCAAAGGGATCAAAGTGCTTTTCCATGGTGCTTTCTGTTCATCTTTCCCACTGCAAATGTCAGGCATTGTCTGGTCCATGCAAGTGCTTATCTAGCAGGATGCAGGAGTGTGCTCTGCCATGCCAGGCATGCTGCCTCTCTCCTGCTGGGAAGCTGCTCAGTGTTGGGAGAGCTTTGGCCCACCTAAGAGGTTACACAGTGGTCTTTATTTTGAGGCAGACAAGTTGCTTTTAGCAGAAATTAAATAGATGACTGTGTCATTCTCAAGCTCTGAGCAGCATCATGATAATTGCAGGAGAAGCTGGACAGAAATGCACCTCTGGCACTGCACAGGGCGTTATCAGAGCACCCCAGAGACAGAGATCCTGGGGGGCTCTGGCTGCTGAATGCTGCTGTGAGTCCAGGGCTAGCATGGGAGCAGTTGTGCAAATTACAGGCAATTCAACCTGTCTGACCTCTGTCCTTCAGCTCCACACTGGGCTATGAATCAACTATTGTGAATTCATTTGACCCCTCCGAGAGAGGAAGCAGAGAGCTCCAACCCCAGCCAGGCGATGATGCCTCGAGAGCAGGAGTTAACCCTTTGCTGTCCCTGTGTTTATTCCAAGAGGAGTAGCATGGGTGGTTTCTGCTGAATCTCTCAGGGAGCAGAGATGCTGTTTCTCCCTCAGAAATTCATCAAAACATATTTGAAACCTCGCATGGAAACATTCTGCGTGTTTAATCTTTGTTTTTTCAGGCTGGCACGCCTACCAACAGAGGCTTTTGCACTGAAATCATATTTATAGGGGAAAAATATGATTTCTGTCTCATGTATCCATTTGGCTTTTTGTTTTATAAGCCTTTTGGCTCATTTATTATGAACACATTTTTGCGGGTTTTTACGTAACCATTATCGTCCAGCATTGTTTTGAGTCAAAACTGGGCTGAGGCTGGAGTGGCACTTGGAAGGAGATTAGCATTGCTGTGAAGAGATTTTTTTTCTGACAAGGGACACTGAACTCAGATGTAGCTGGGAATGTGAATTTTAACATAGCACTGTTTTTAGAAATACTAAACCAGCTAGAATTGGCTCCACTGTTTTTCTTAGGTTCAGGTTGTTTTTTAACAAATGTAGGTATTTTCCAATATCTACAAGCTACAGAACAAGAGGGCAAAGTTGATTGCAAGCCAAAGGAGACAAAGTAGATTTCTTGGCTAATATGGGAAAGGAGAGAAACCAAAAACAAAGTAAAGAAAAACCAGCAGTTGTAATGATCAAGTGGATTTTATGTACCCTTCAGTCTGCATATTTGATGGTGTGGTGGTGAGTATAATTCAGCAATTGTAGATCTCTCTGTGGTCTTGATCTTGCAGAGAGACTGCTGGAGTGGCCTTTTGGGCTCTGTGCATGGGAATCAATGGGCCTCTGTTTGCCTTCTCTCTGCAGGGCCATTTGTGAGATGCAGACCATGATAATGAGCCCTATTATTTAGTAACATACAGAATATTTACAAGAACATGGTAATTAGATTGAAAGCTGGTTTATCCTGAAAATAATAGGTTGCATTGTCATTTTCTGTACAACCAGGGACTTTGTCTACATAGCAATACTAATAAATCTGGAAGAGGATGGGTTGGGTTTTTCTTCAGGCTTGCAGGATAGAAGCCTAGCAATTCTAAAATAAAATGAGCAGATTTTTTTTTTTTGAGAAGTAAAGGTAACAATTAACTTAATTGCCATTCTTTACTTTATAGTTTTTCTCTTGTAGGTTGTTAGAATTCAGACTATTTTCACATTGCCTGTTTCTGTGAAGCTGAAGTGTCCTATTTCACTGCTTCTGTATGTTGCAAAAATACCTTTTTCTCTTTATTTTCAGTGGAAATACTTTTGTTTAAGAGAGAGAAAGAACGAGAGAGAAGCAGAGTTCCTGCCTGGGCAGCACAGCCCAGTTTACAATTATTGGAATGCTTCAGAAATTTTTGTACGTGTTTCAATTTGGAAAATGGTCAAAACACATTCTGGTGCAGTGGTTTAAAGAAAAAATAAAAAGACAGAAGGGAACCAAGATAAAATTATAAAAATACAATGTGGAAATTTTGGAATATAAACATAATAAACTCTTAACAATAGTAGAGAGAGCCTATTAAGAATTAAACACTTGAGCTTGGCAATTTTTCATTTCTTATTAAGACAAGGGGAAGGAGATAGAATTACTGTAGCCTTGTGATGTGGCATCTACAGCTAAAGCCTAAACTTTACAAAATTAGCCAGAATACGACTGAGTATCAGCCTGAAAATAGTGCTTAACAAGCTTGAAGGGCATTCAGACTTCTCCCATTGGCCTGCTGGGAACTTCCCATCTGCAAAACACTTCAAGAGAAACTCCATAATTTCCACAACCACATCTGAATGGTGTGTGTACATATCTATATTTATTTTGCTGTCCCTTGCTTCTCTTTTCCCATGGCCAAGAAACTCAATCCACGATTTCATTCTTTTAATTTTCCTAGTTTTCTTTTTTAATGGACAACTCTGCCTGTTGTTCAGAAAAAACCCAGTATTTTTCAAATCCGACAATCCGGTGTTAAGGCCTGAGGAGTTCACTGGGAGCTGTTGAGTGAACATTACTCTTAAGAACAGCTCTTTTAAACATTGGTAATAAGTCACAGTACAAAATTCCAATAATTTAATTCAAAAACTCTGTTCCAGTGCTTTATTCCATGTGCCTCTGCTTCCAGGTTTGACCATATAAAGACACTTCTGTGATTTTTTCCAGCTGATGTGACACATTTGTGTTGTGTTCTCTCATTTAAGATGCTAAAATCTGGGCTCAGCAAAGCTGAAGAGCTCACACAGTGAGAGTTGTGTGTTGGTAGGAAAGTGCATAATTGGATTTTTCCATGTCTGTGAATCCCTGGAGCTGGTGGCATGAGTGCCCTAAAGGCACTGGATAGATTTGTACTCAGCATAATGTTTTGCCATAAAATTAGCTTGTGGTCTTATGAATGCTCTCTTTCCAATCTCTTTCTTTTGACTATTAATTTAATTCCAGGTACATGAAAAGATGAAATAAAACTGGTGCTTTGCAAAGAAATATTTTAGACCACGAAGGTTTTTAGTTTTCCTTGAGAGCACCAGAGGCAGCTGAAACTAGAGACAGTATTTTCCTGTTTCATTGTTTGCTTCCCAGTGTACAGTTAAAAAAATAAACCAAAAAGTGTTTTTATTCCTTTGTGCCTTCCTTGCAGTCTGGGAGTCTTCCAGTGCTTGTCTGGCACTATCTTGGAATATGAGCTCTAGACACAGGTCAGCAGTTTGGCCACTGAGACATGGATCCGAGTTTCACAATTATCTTGTCTGGGTCAACATGTGGCTCCTTTCCAAAAGAGCCTTCCAGTTTTACAGGATTTGAGTTTGGAACACTTTTCACCTCATTTTCAGCAGCAAGAACCTCCATCAAACAACTGCTCACCTCCCTTGTGATGGCTCTGGGTTGTTTATGCACCCAAAATTAAAGACAGTGATGGTGTACAAACTGGGGACATTGTTTTTATCACCTTGTGTAAAGAATTGCTGCTCAGAAGCATCCTGTGAGGCTTTGAGAACATTTGCATTGTGCTTGGAACAGGAAAACAAGAATAAATTGGGTGTTTATTGTACCTAATAGGTGTTAATTAGGATCCCATCCATAAGCACATTTTCTCTCCTGGTTAGCAATATGCTGAGCCAAAACCTTGGCAAAATGAGAGAGTTCTGATACTTCACTGGAAGTATTTAGAAGCAAACCTGTGTATTATGAGGTCTCTTGCTCCTCTCCTTTGAGGATATTTACTCTTCCTAAGTTCTTACTCGTAGTCCCCTCATTTTGGCAGAAAATTTAGTTTCATGGTGGTCTAATTCTGCTGCTAGAAAGAAGAAATTCCTCTTTCCAGTGGGCAGCAGAAACAAATTCATCTCCAGGAGAAATAAGTGCTTCTTTCCTTGGATGCAGACAAGGTGAAGGAGTGAATGTGTAGGGAATGAACAAGCTTCTGTAGAGTTGTTCCGTGGTAGGAAAGACATCTTTATTCATTGGATTCTCTTTGCTTTAGAGGTTTGGAAGCTCCCCTTGCAGGTTTAATCTGAGGGTTGGAGTTGGGAGAGTCTTGTGAGCCCTATCTTGTGAGCCCACGTGAGGTCATGGGGCGGGGTCACACAGTTTTTAGCAGCAGTGGTGATGCAATAGCTGCTCCAGAAAGAGCTGCAGACTTGCTGCCTGTGGACAAGGAGCTGGCTGGATTAACTCTGCCTTCTCCTCATTTCCAGCTGCAGCACTGAGCTGAGGAACCTAAAATAGATCCCTTTGCTGAGCCACGCCTGAGCTCCGCATGCTGGGAGTCCATGTGGGGATGGAGTCCCAGGGAAGGGGAACAGCATCCTGGAGAGGTGGGAAAAGCTGGGAAGGGTGGGAAGGGCCAGAGCCAGAGCCTGCCTTTAGCTGGAGCAGGCAGTGACACCGGAGCCTATGGCTGTGACACTGAGCAGAGAGCTCTGAGCAGCTCTGGTTCAGCTCCTCTCCCAGCAGACTTTCAGCAAGACATTTAATCCCCTTCTGTTCCTCATCTTTCCACCTAGAACAGAGTGATAAACTTCCTTTATCCCCAAGCTCCCAGGAGTCTGTTTAGAGATCTTTGAGGGAGAGAAAACACCTGGCGCAGTGAGGCTCCTTTGTCGCATTGATGCCATTGTAATCCCTGTAATCGGAAGCGCTGCTCACCTGCCGAGCACATCTCTCCCAGCTTGGGAGTTTCCAGATTGTGACCTCTCCCAGGACTGGTTCCTAACAGCTGTGCAGACACGCTTTCCTATCTCCCAGGAGTTTCTGAAAGTCTGAAATTTACACCTTTATAACAATTTCATTTTATTTCAGTTTCTAAATTTTTTTTTTTTTTTTGCTGTACAACTTCCTTAAAGGTTCAGTCGAAAAATATTTCTTTTTTTTTTTCTAAAGTAATTTAAAATTTTTATTGAAACACTACTTCTCAACAGCCATCTCGCTTTTTAAAATTTTATTTTTCTCTTGGAAATATTTCAGACTGGGAGCTGATCCAAAGATGACCTTTCCCCACAGACAGTTTCAACAAATCAATATTTTTCCAGTGCGAAATATCTCTCATTGGAAAATCCTCACTGGCACTTCTTGAACGCTGTAGGGAATGCTTTGCAGGCAGGGACCTGCCATCTGAAAGCTGGTTGCTGAATGCAGAATTAGCACTAATACAGTTCTTTTGATGGCTTCTTCTGTATCAGTATAAGTTCTGAGCTGCCACTCATATACAACAACTTCCTTTCAAGTCCTGCCATTTCTCACTTGGATATTTCCCCACAAAGCTGGCTGTTTAACCATTAAAAAGTCACTGGGACTGCTTTGCTGTTTAATGGGGAGTTTTGTTTGGGTTCCTATTGTAGCTGAGGAGGATACATGATCTCTTTTGAAAAGAGCTATTAACATGATAAAACGTCTTGGGAACATACAATCCCAAAGCTGATGGTTTCATCTTTGCTGGGGTATCTGAACACTATTAAATGCAGGGGACTGGGCTAACGAGGGCCTGGGCTTTGTAGTGGTGTGGCAGCAGAACACAGAGCTCAGCACCATTACCAGATTTTTCTATAACTGTTTCCTGAAATACACTTTGTATTTAGGATTCTGAATCAAACACAGGGATGCTATAAAAATCCAATGTTTTCCATACCTCGAAGATGGGGGATTTCAGAAAGGTTGGTGCTGCTGAGAGAGGTATTTCCTTTATTTATCTCCCTACAATTATGTGTGTGTATGCATGTATATATGGGCATAAACACACACATATATATACACACACCACACCCACATGTATGTGAATATTTACACCCTCTGTATCCCTACTCTGGGCTGTTTTGCAGGTGCAAACACACATATTTGAGGTGATCTCTGCCCATTGCTTCCCCATGCCATGGCTCATACTTGGGCATGTGACCTGGCTTTATCACCATTCATGTTCTTGTGGGTTATGGAGGGATTCTGGTTGCCAGCCAAACTGTACAAAAAGCTGATTCATTTTTATGACTTTGTTTCTACCACCATCCACTCTGTCTTCCCAGTTTTATGTCAAAGAGCAGTAATTAACCCCAATTTACATGCAGTTTAGGATCCAGGGACCTGAAGCTGAACAAACACTGGTCTTGCACAATGCACAGATTGTGCTCATATATGTCTAGAACAACTTCTTTAGGGATGTAGTGAATTCCATCACATCTTCAGCCAGGATCTTCCTCTGACAGAAAGCAAAAGCAGAGGGTTTTCTTCTGGGGGCAAATTTCTGTCTGGGTCATTCAAGAGATCTGGCTCCTCACATTCTGCTCTGAAGCTTTGTGGTTATATGCAGGAGAGAGGCTGAAGACTGGAAAAGTGGAAATACTTGCTGTCTGCATCTTTCATTTCCAAAGCTTCCCTTCATTTTATGTACCAATATTGTCCCCAAGCACAGTTTGAAAGGAGGTTTTGCTGGTAGTGCCTTCACACTGTGGTTTATTGCCTAGATTTGTGTTCTTCCTTTAGTGCTTATGGATGGTTAATTGATGTACTTTTTGATTTTAGTCCTCTCCAGAAGGCAGGGGGTTGAGAATCTGGGAGTTATGGGGTGGAACAATGAATTTCTCAGTAAGCTCTGAAATCTCTACCTTGTCAATGTTTCTGCCTCGCTATACCTATCAGTAAAACAGTGTGTGATGTCCTCATGGCTAATTGGTGCTTAAGTGCTTTCAGATCTGTGGGTAAACCACTAATTAGTCACAGTCATTTAGTCAAAATTACTAAATACTGATATTTTCCCATATGCTCTATTTGTTCAGAGAAAATGTCTTGAAAATTCATTGATTTAGGTTTCCCTGGAGTATTTACTGTTGTTTGTTTGTTTGACAATGACTTTCTGCGTTGTGGTTAATACAGATGCTGAATTGTGCTGTCTGCTTCCAGTTTTTATGAATGTTCTTTGGGTTGAAATAGTGCAAAATCCTCTTTCCAGAAAGAAATGTGGAAATGGAACAGGATGCAAATACTGCTGTGATAACTATTTTGTTTCAGTATGTTCTACATCATCGCCGGGACTGGGATTTCTCTCATCTGCACCCTCTCTTATACAGATCTATTTTATAGAGACATGATCTGTTTTATAGAGACATACCAACATGCCTGTACACAAAACACACATGCACCCACAGTCTCTTACATTACACTGGGAAGAACCACTGAGGAAGAGGCTGAAGCGTGTTGACTCAACTATTTAATGAGGTGCAATAAATCTTGACAAGACCAGCTGGCACTAGAGTCAGGTTTCTCATCTTTTTACCATTACATTGAAATGTGAACAATAGTGGAAAGAAATGTAATTCTTCTTTGTTGTTCTTTTGGTGCTCAGCTATGTAGCACTGTATTGAAATCATCCACTTGCATGGAATGCAAAGCATGGTGGATGCTGTGGAAAATGTTATTGATGCAAAGATCCCTTTTCCTGCTGCTATTTCTTAAATTCTGAAAATGTTTTGATCTGGCAGGTCACAGCTGTGGTCAGCACTGAGATCCCCACAGCACACACTGGCTGAGCAGAGCAGCAGCACTTGGGAATGATCCCCAGAATATTCCCAGTCTTTGACCCTGCCTGTCACCAAGCTCCTCCTTTGCTGAACAGCCCACCATGACATCCTTTCCTCTTTCTCATTCCACCTTCTCCCCAGGGGCATTGCTGGCTGATTATTGCTACCACCAGCTGCAGTTAATTGAGTGTCTTTTTTTAAAAATAGGAGTAATTAAGTATTTTGGACATCTAAGCATTTGGCATGGTTCCAAAGCACCCAACGTGGCCTCCCATATAGGATTCCTTTTTAATGGACCAGATTTATTCTTGTGAAAGAAATCTGTTTAAATAGCACACTTTTTGTTTGGGGTAAGTTTTGTTCCTGTCAGTGGCATCCATCAATCTCTTTCAATATTTTCAACCTCACCACTTAATGCCAATCAACCCTTAAAAAATAATTGCTCCCAAATCAACTAGATGCCTCTGGATTTACTTGAGAAAGACTGCCTGAGCTTTGAAGTGTATTTCATAATGATGGCTGGCATCTCCAAAAGTAATAACTGCACCTCCTTGCTTTGTGATTACAGCATTTGATGTGTGCTGGGCTCTGGTGCCTGGTGGAAGGAGACACATCCTGTAAAACCAAGTTGGATCCCCCTCTGGATGGCACCGAGTGTGGCGCAGACAAGGTAATCAGAGTGCTCAGCAGCACTCACTTCTTGTTTCCCTGCACTGGAATAATGTTTCCAAGAGGGTCAGTATTTACCATAAACCCATAGCTGGTCATGTTCTGCATTGTATTTGAGGTAGAAAGTGTGCAGAGCATTTAGCCTCACATTTGGAGAGTGGTGGAAGATGGGGAAAGAAAAAGAGGCTACTTAAAAACATTATCGTTTCTACAAGTAGCTCAAAATAATTGAGCTCAAATTCAGTGGTGTTCTGTTCTTTTTGAGGTATAATTGGCTGTATTTATTTATATATGTATTTTTTGGAACTTGACTGGTTTGGTAATTTTCAGCCCCCTACTTACTGGTTTTGGACTCTAATTTTCTTTTTGTCTATGGTATAGTTGGGGAGGTAAGAAAGGTTAAAAGTAAAATGCTGATTGCTGAAATCAAGGATTGGAACATTTTCTTTGCCTGCAAATAAAGATAAACAATAACAAGAAAAACTGGGTCCTGGAAACCATGACAAGGAAACTGAAAAAAAAAGTTTTTTAGGCCCCTGTTTTTCTAACTGGAGGAGACCTGGTGACTCTTTCATAAGGTTTCTTAGCAGTGCTCGCTGTGTCACATCCTGGACAGGCCAAGTTTGCTCCTTGATCAGGAGCCAGCACAACCTATTAGAATCAGAGGGGTTTGGAGCTTTAGCCAAGTTAGGTCCAGACTACTTCAATCATTTTGTACATACTGGGAACAGTGCTGATGAAGGCATTGCTTTGGGGTATAATTTCTTGGACTCAGTTTCTGTGAATTGTGGGGCTTTAAGTCTTAGTACTTAGATAATTATCTGCTTTTTAAAGTAATGGCCTCAGTTCTGTGATTGTTTTTTTAATGACAGAACTCCCTTCAGGGGCTTGTTGAGAGTGACACTTAAATTTCTGCATTTCACCTCCTCCCTTCCTCCTCCTCCTACTGCCATCTCACCAACGCCTCAAATCCCTAGAAACTTAAACGTGGACTTGTTGCAGTCCCTCAGACATCCTTTAAAGTCCACCTGTGCAAGGTCAGGGCTTTTTCCCAGGCTGTGCTAACCTGATTGCCTTGCAGTGGTGCCGAGCTGGGGAGTGTGTCAGTAAAACCCCCATCCCTGAGCACGTGGACGGGGACTGGAGCGTGTGGAGCCAGTGGAGCATGTGCAGCCGGACGTGCGGAACAGGGGTGCGCTTCAGGCAGCGGAAATGTGACAACCCCCCGTAAGTCCTCACACCATCCTGCCTCCTTTTGCCATGCTGGCAGCCTTTTCCCTCTTGGACAACCCTTGCTGCAAGAGTACAGGGGAGGAATGGGCAGCAGAACTGTGCGGGAGCCCTGAGAGATTTCTCATTCACAAGCTGCGATGAGCAGGTCGGAATCCTGGAGTGACTTGAAGTAGGTTCTGTGGAAGTGGCTTGAAGGGTCACCTTTGGAAGTTTCCAATTGCAGTGATTCAAAGGTAGATACAGCTGAATTAGATACATGTAGTTTGGCAGAAAAACTGATGCTGTGTTTCCCCTCCAGCACTACGGTGAATGAGGAGGAGCTGATGTGAATCTACAGACCAAAGTGAGCCAATGTGCCTTAGAGATCAGTTTTGCAGGGAGTGCTTGCTCTGGGCTTGGGGAGCAGTGCAGAGCGTGACAATGATCAGAGTGTCCCACAGCTGTGTTGGCAAAGCCCCTTGAGATGCTCTGTAGGTCAGGATGTGCTGCATAAGAACAGGAAGGTTTTCATGCATGCAGAGAGCCACAGGTGCTGTTTAGCTCCTGCACAGGGACTACAAACAAGCCCATGCTCTCTGCGTGGGCTTGGATTTTTTCTGATTCAGGATGAAATGTAGGTGTTGTCCTTCATCCCTCAGGTCAGTTGAGGCCCATCTGGAAGTCTCTTCCTTGTTTTGGAGTCCTGAAGAGGTTACAATGGTGCCATTTAACTGGCCACCCAGTTATGTTTATTATAACTTCACAGCCTTGGGAGCAGCCCTCCAAGTGGGGTATCTCTGACTTTATTCAGATTTTATGTTTTCTTCTACACACAAAGTACCCAAAGCTTTTGTTTTTAAATTGGGGCTGAAATTCTGCATAGCAACAGTCACTTCAAAGACATGCCTAGATGATGGATAGGCTCACAATTGCTGCTGTTGACCTGTAATCTTGTGAAAAGGATATTTTTGTTTATTCCTCTCCTTATCTGAGCTGCAGTTGCATGTCTGTAATATCCAGGTTTGATTTTTACCAGCTCATTTTCCTGAAAAGGGGACTGAGGTGGTTTCTTTGCTGTCAGCTACAGTGCTGACCAAACCTAAATCCATTCATCATCGTTCCTTAAATTACAGGAAATGCTCCTTCCAACACTGCACACTGATTTTAAAATTCTCTTGCTCATATACATTCTTGGCTGGAGATACACACGTGATCTTCTTTTGCTTCAAATTCCTGGCCTCAGCCCACTTCTGCAGCTGGTTTATTCACTGTCCAAAAATATTGGCTAAGGGAATTTATCTTTTTATTTTGTATATATTTGGTCTTGGGGTTTTTTTTTTTACAGGAATCTTTGCTCCTGCCAGCTGACTCTTGAGCCTGTGGGACTATCAGTATTTTTAAACCAGTTGCTTCACTGTTTGATTTGGTTTTTCCTCTCTGTAATTTCTTTGAGCATTTACATGCATTGCTTCCCCATGGTTGTAAGGAGTGTGTCATATGCCAGTTTGCACATGGAGACTTTTGAGTTGTACTGCCTTGGGTTCCTGTCTAGGCTTTGGGCTGTTGTTGCACAGTTGGACTGAGGAGAAAACCATTGGCTTAAACAGAGCATTGCTTCTCCAGTCCCCTCTTATCATGTAAAAGGGTCACAGCAGCATAAATGGGCTTTGATTTCTTCAGTTCCATTAGTTGGTGGATTCTCTTGGCATAAATACAGTGAAAGGTGGCTGTGGAGTTGCCTACCAGAAGATCTCAGACAGTCACTGTTTCGGACATGGGCCAGAGAGGGCTTGGATTGCACTGTTTATTGGTAATCCCAGGCTTGAGCTCATAAGTACAAGGCTTGGGACCTGGAATTCCAGATTCCATGCTTGCTTGTGGGTTTTTGTTTGTATTTTGTTTTATTTTGCAAAGAAAATACAGGCTATTGGCTGAGAGTTTGAGTTTTCCTTCTTCTCTGGGGATTCATAAATAAAACCAGATAAGTTTTGCAGGTGTTTAATTCTGATGTTGCATTAGTGGCCTTTTCTGTATGTTTAAAAAACAAAGGTGTGGAATGGCATGGATTTAATGGATGGAGATTATCTGCAGCACAATTTCTGGATACCCTGCTTACAGTGCAGGTTATAGCTGCCACTGTGGTATTTTAATTGCAAGGAGGACACATACTGAAGAGATGTTGGCTGTGTCTCCATCCTCAGGAGTGTTTGAGGCAGGGGGCAAATCAAGGGTGGGAGGGGGAAGATGGAACATTCCGGGTGTTTGGTGCTGACCCTGGTTTTGATCCCCACTGCAGCCCGGGGCCGGGGGGGAAGAACTGCCGGGGGGCCAGCGTGGAGCACACGGTGTGTGAGAACCTGCCCTGCCCCAAAGGGGTGCCCAGCTTCAGGGACCAGCAGTGCCAGGCCCATGACAGGTACAGCAACAAGAAGAAAAGCCTCCTGACAGCTGTCATCGTGGATGGTGAGTTTTTTCATCTCCCTCTGTAATCCCTCACCGTTCTTTCACTGAAGTTTCTCATCTGCAGGGCTCCCAGTGTTGGTGAGAAGGCTGCAATAGGCCCCCTTTAGCTACAGCTGAAAGACTAATTACAATTAATTGTTCTTGGTGCTGCCCTGCTGTTCCTTTAGCCTTCTTAATAGAACATAAAGAGTTGTTAGTGCTTTACTTATCTTTTTGAAATGCAGGGACAGAAGTGCCTTAACTTGATTCCCAGTCTGAAGCTGAGAATTTCAGACTGGGAATCAGAGACTTGGGAATTTAAACATTAAAATGTTCCAGTTAGTTTGGACCTGAAAAAAAAGGTGGATTCCCTGTGACATATTTTAATTTATGTCACTTTGGGGCATCTCAGCATGATTGCCTATCTCACATTCCTTTAACATTTCCTCTGCTGGATCTTGCTGTTCATCTGCTGTTCAACCAGATGTTGGTGGGACATGAAATGATCTGGAGAACTTGTTCTTCTAAAATTACTGGCTGTAGCCTGAATTTCGTGAGACACAATGACTTGATCATTCTTATCAGACTGAAGAATGTTCCCTGTAACAAAGATCTTGCCTTTACAAACAGATACACAGAAGTGTATTGACTAATTGGTTTTCTGTGCTGTTAAAGGCCAATCTCAGCAATGTGACCCTTTAAAAAGTGATGTTTTAAACTGGGGAAATGACAGGCCTAAGCTGAAAGCCTCATGTTCCTTCAAAGATGAGATATCCAAATCCATTCACGTAGAGAATACATCACCATTGCCTCAGACACTTGTTTGTGCTGTTCCCAAAGGCTGTTGACATATTTCTTTTCCCAGATAAGCCATGTGAGCTCTTCTGCTCCCCCCTGGGCAAGGATTCTCCTGTGCTGGTGACAGACAGAGTCCTGGATGGAACTCCCTGTGGGCCTTACGAGACAGACCTGTGTGTACATGGCAAGTGCCAGGTGCAGTAACTTTCTCTTGCTCTATTTCTAGTGTTAGGTTCAGTCTGGGGCAGCGCTGTGTGGGTGGCTGGCAGGCTGTCCCTGAGGGGAGGGGACAACCCTGTTTTATAAGGCTCACTACAAGTGCTCCATGGCCAGGTGTAATGGTCTGAGATTTGTGCTGAGTGCCCGAGGTATGATAATTCCTGAACAGCTGGGAACGCTCAAAAATCACATTTGCTTGGGTGGGAAGGGACTTCTGTGAGGGGAGCAGATTGGAGGGGAAGTCTGGCCTGCTTAACTGCTCTTTTTTGGCTATTAGAGGAATCACTGATAGAAGCACTGAAGCTGCAAATCAGCTTACAAATTGTCACCAGCCTGTTACAAGCATTATCTTGCCAGAATCGTGGTGCTTTTCAGGTCCTGGTTCCTTCTTAGAAATATTGAGGAACCTTTTCATTACCAGTTGCTCCTTGGTTCCTGCAGCTGCATTAGCCAGAGACTTTGGATTGAGTTCCCTTTTCCTTAGAGTGATGGCCTATAACCATTGCAATGATTATTTCTCTCTAACCAAATTACACACAGACCCAAAATGAGGTGTGGAAGATCTATGTAATAAAACTTCATTGTTTGCTGAGAGAGTTTGTAACACATTGAATGCTAAGGAGGGCAGCTCTTACAGCTGGTGCTGCTGCTTTTGGTTCCTCCAAAATTTAATGGAGCTGTGTAGACGTATATAAGATGGAGATTTAATGTTTGGACAAGGGAAAGGAGATGAGAAAATGAGAAAATATATTTAAAGATCATAAAAGACAGGAAGTTGTTTGGAGTGGGTGCTCCTGGTGATGGGTTCAGGTCATTTGTCATGGACATCTTGACAGAGCAGACCCTTCATGAGTTTCCTCTCTCCTCATGGAACATGTGTTCAAAGTGTGCTGCACACAGCACAGTGGTGGGAAACACAGTTCACTTGGCTGCAGCAGCTTTGCCAGGGCTGGATTCTTCCTGGCAGTTCTTCCTTTTAAGTTTCTCCTCATCTAGATCTGTATCCTGTGGTAGGAGTTGCTCTTCCCAGTATTAACCAGCTCACTGTATCCACCAGAACAGCTTTTTAGCATCACCCTTTATTTCCACTAACTTCACTGGTTTGTCCTGGGGGCACAGGGCACACCAAATTTGGCATTATTTCTGATTTCTGTGAGTGGTTAAGAAATGCCAATTTTTATTGCTGTGAGCCTTTCAGGCAGGGAGATAAATGAACACAATACACACCTGGGTGTGAGAGAGGCTTTGGAGGCATAAAGCAGCTTTACTAATAGTAATGCAAAGAGAGAAGTGAAAAATCTTTGGACTGAATTTTGCACTGCTGCAGGAGACACTTCCCACTGTTTCTTGACAAATTATGCCAAAGAGGCATTTTTAATTCACTCTTTCTAATTTATTCCAATGAAGAATGTGAATAGCAGCAGTCTGGGGAGCCAGTACAAATTTGATTCTTTATGATACAAAGTGCTTTGCACATAGAGCCAGGTTCATGGTGCATCCCAAGTTACTTAATTTTTCCCTGTTTTTGGCCATATCTGAAAAAAGCTAAAAAAAAACCCCATTAATAACCTTTTATAGTCAGGCCAGCTGTGCACCTCCAGCTGTGTGCCATTGACCATAACTCTGGGTTGGCCAGTTTTATTGCTCCAAACCTTCAGAATTACCACAAATGGTAAATCAGACATCATGGCAAGGCAGGTTTTTTTCATCCAGGGAGGATCAGTAGCCAGTTCCCTCCAAATGAATTCCTTTATGAGCACAGAGCACTGGAGGTACATCACAAAAAGCAAATTGCACTCTGAGTCGGGGGCAACTGCCTTTAACTGTGCAGAGAGGTGATGACAGCTGCAGAACATTCAGTCCATTTGCATCTGGCTGAGAAAAAATGTGAAATGATCAGTTCAAGCCGAGCAGATTTGAAAGCCCTGTGAACTCATTTATAATACTCCTCTGCCATATATGCAGTGCAGTGCTGAGAATTGCCACATGTGCCTGTGTACCCCATTTGCCACAGACAGTTGTCTAACTAGCTGCCTATTAAACCAGTTTAATTGCCATATTCATTTAATTACTCCTCTCCTTGTTTCTTTACCCAGCATAGACAAAGCCTGGCAATAAGCATTGCAGGGGGCCTGGAGAAGAGAGTGAGTGCTGAAATCAGAGGGTGGTATTACTATTATTTATTTTCTTATGTAATCCTTCTAGTTAGAGGCTCTCAAAGGCAGGAATGACACATTGTCAGTGCAACAGACAAATTAGCAGTAACCATTGCCTGTGAACATCTAGCCCAGGAAATGTAATAGATCTTCTCCCTTCATTAGATGCTCCTAAATGCAGCTCATGAATTGTTCTTGTGTGATGAATGAATGTAGATGAACATGGCAGAGAAAAAACTGTTGCAAGGAGAGGAGGGTTTTGAGAAGGAAAGCAGGAATGGATTCTCTGAGGCCTCAAAATGCTCCAAACACATTTGGGCACTAAGGGAATTTTCCTTCAGTTGTGCTTTGTGAAGTTACTACAGTTTGACTTTAAAGCTAAACTCCAATCCAAAAGGTATCAATGAAGCCTTTCGTGTCATCCTCACTATCCCTGAAGGAAAATCATCAAAAGCAGCAGGATCTCTGTATTTGTCCCTTACACCTGAAGGCAGCTGGAATGAGTAAACTTGGTTATTACTTTGATCATGCATAGAAGCACCAAAGAGCAAAGTCAGCCCTAAATTTAGCATAGGGGTTCCTAAATCACCTAGACTTTTTCTAGCCTTACTCCTTGTTTTTGAGATGAATCATAAGGTCTTAATTCCATTTTTTCCTTGCTGATTTGAGTTGTTTTTGAGGCTGAACATTTCAAATGCACCATTTCTTACCATCCTCTGAGCAAACTGGATCCCCTTTTCAAAGCATATGTAGGTCTTTGACCTTTTCTCTCCATTCTCCAAATGCACATGGTCTTCTAGTAAGGAGAATTTATTTTCTCCAGAGATTTTTCAGAGACAGAAAATCTGTAGGAGATTGGAGAACAAGAGCAGCCTGATGTGGAGGAGGAGGAGGAGGAGTGCTCATTTAGGCTTTGCAGCAGTTTGCTTTCCCTGTCATGGGCACTGCAGCCATGGGGAAGGTGGGGTAGGGCGCTGCATCCTGCACCTCACACTGGGTTCATCTTCTCCTATTTCTCTTCAGGTGAGAAATGGCTTTCAGAGAGAGGATTCCCTGAGGGTTTTGTTCTTCCCTGGGCCTGTGGGGTGTGTGTTTGATGAGAGAACCCTCATGAGAGCAGGGCACTTTCTAACCCCTTACAGTGCTTTGCTCTGTGCTGCTGAGGTTAATTTAAAACTGCTGGCAGAAGTGGAGCTAAAAAAAATGTCAGATGTCACAGAGCAGAGGGATGAAGAGAAGACAAGCTGCTCAGCTGACTGTTATGATGCACATGACCTTGTGCTGGCTTTTCTCAAAGGAGGATTAGGCTGAGCCTCATGACAGCATGAGAACTTTCCAGTGGGGACTACAGATTGTGCTTCAGGATGTAATTTAAGGTCTCTGTGAAAAGAGAGACCTCCTGTATAGCAGAACTGGGCTAGAGATCAAGGGCAGTCTTTGCTGTGATTTAACAATTTGAGAGGTGAAGATGGTTTGGCTCTATCTGCAGTTTTCTCATTAATGTTTTGTCATATCACACCTCCTTTCAACTGGCTGGTGAATCCACAGTATGTTTAATGATAATAAGCCACATATTAGGCTGTCCTGGCACAACAAAATTGTTACAGAACTACTTTCTTTGAAAGTGATTGTCACACTCTGTGAAAGGGGAGCACAAATTGGAAAATGGACAGATTTTCAAAAATAGCTTCTGCAAACTGGACAGGCAGAGTGTCAGGAGAGTGCCACAGGAGGCAGAGGAGAAATTAAAGTTGCCTACTGGACCTGCTGCTGGCAAACAGTTTTTTACACACTTAGTACCCACTTCTTGCATTTGATTGATGCTTGGAGTTCTGGCTTTGTCTCCTCACTTGAGTATTTTCCATGTATTATTCATATTCCTGCATTACAAACTGTGGTACAAGATGTTCCAGACTGGGTAGCTTGTCTCCATACAACAACTTGGCTTAGCACTGAACTTTGATAAATTATTTAGTGCATGTGCACAAAATCCAGAAGGATTGTCTGAACTACAGAAACCTGTTGTATAATTGCCTTTTTGTTTTTTTCCGTGTCTGGATCTGTAACAATGTAATCTGAGGTTTAAAAGAGTATCAGGGATTTTGGTGAGTAAGGCATAGTGACAAAACCAAGTCTTTGTCCATATCCTACTAGTTTGTGGTGTACTTTGCAGTGGGGTATGGAAAGAAACCTGCTATTTCCCCCAGTTTTTCTTCCATATTATCCCATGGAAAGCATATAATAGAACAGAAGCAAAGGAGTTCCTGGGATGGGAAAGAGCTTTGTATTATTTGCATGTTCTCTCATGAACACAGAGGTTTTGACACATAACCTTCAATATCTGTATGTGAAAAATCAAGAATTGTGTCTAACATCCCCATGAGCTGCAGAGGGATCTAAGCACTAAGTCAGTGGCAGGTGACATTGCAGATCTAGTGCAGGTGACATAATGCTGATTTAAAATAGGAGGTGTCTAACTCCTGATCCAGCAGACCTGCTCTGCTTCAGACAAAATCTGAAGGCTTGGGAAATAACAGGAGGATATTTGTTGAACTAACTAGTTCAGCATATGTGGACTCCAATCCTTAGCACAAAATTTGTTGTGGAACAGAAATTGGAGTAATTCAGAGATGAACTGCTTGATTAGGGACCCAGACTCCCCTCACCCAGCCCTGACAGCCACTCACAACCCTCCACAGGAGCAGACTTGTTTAAAACAATGAAATAAGAATTCTCTTTCCCTCAGATCTGAATGTCACTTGCTCACATCTGTACATTCCTTTTTCATGTGGTCCATCCCTGGAGGTATCAATGGACATGGGATATTATGGACAAAAGGAATTGGCAGTGTACATGGATCTGTCATAACCAGCCTGCTCTGTACATGATTAATTTGTAAAGTGGCACACGTTGCATCAATATTTATATTTGATCCATTGAGACAGCCAGTTAGTTCAGCATATGGGAAGCATTACAGTTTTGTGAGCCTACAATGTCATTTCTTGCACAGAGTGGGTGTATATAACAAAAATAATTGTGTTTATGTAGCAAAACATACCCCCACAAGCTGTATCAATTGAGCTCTTTCACAGCCATTGAAAATACAAATAAAAATATCATTAAAAAATATCCAAGCAATACAGAGAATAGTTCACACAGAAGAATCCAAGTGATATGTATTCAAAAGAGAAGAGTTTTCCTATGCTGGAGCCAGCTATGACTGAAGCTGGAAATACCACCCAACAAGCAGTACTTTCAGATGTTTAATTATAAAAATGAGAAGAAGGGGGAGGGAGGGAAGGAAGGGTGGATGAAGATACCGGCTTAAAGAGAATTAATTTCAGGCCTTTGGCTCAGCAAACACGCAGTTACCTGCCAATTTAAAGGTCAGTGGCTAGCTCCAAAATGTGGTGTCAGAGCAGGAGACTGCCTGGGTGGAAGAGCCTTGAGAAACCTCAAGTGTGGACAAATTTCTGACTGTCCATGCTGAGCACTTGAAGCCCTACAAGACTTATTTTCATGTTTCTTGCCAGCATTCCCATGTTTTAAAGCTGCTTCCCTTCTCACCAGTCCATTCAAGACTGATGGAACTGAAAGGATCCAGCAATTGCTGGATGGGCTGATCCATGGACTCAGTCTGCTCATCTGCAGGACAACTCTTGGGTCAGAAAACACACGGGATGTTGTTGTTATTTACAAGGTCTTTCTTTCTTCAGAATGTAAAACTTCCTCCTTCTGCTTCTTAATTTAATAAATCCCCTCACCTTGATTGGTTGGATTGGACAGGAAGCAACACAAAGCAAGTGAGAGATGGCAAAGATCAAACAACTCCCTCAAACTATTTAGATTTTAAGGGATTCTTTCTGCACTGTGAAAACTTGACTTTTGAGCAGTGAAACTTGGGATTTTCCCTTTGCATATGGTTAATTAAGCCTCCACATTTTGGAAAGCTTTCTACAGGCTGAGGACAGCTCTGTAGTTAAAGGATGGGCAGTATAATGCACAGAGCATATTGTCAGAGGGAAGCTGCTGGTGTACACACTTGATGGGCTCTTACACCTTGGAGAAATCTCTCAATTAACAGCCCAAGGACTGCTGGCAGATACTTTGCACCCACAAAGGTGATAGCCACTGTGTTCTGCCCTTCCAGTCCTGTCTCTTCCCCTTTGATCCACTGATCCACTTGTTTTAAGAGTGGCCGTGGTGGTGGTTTTAAGAGTATTTTCCACCTGGGGAGTTCTCAAAGGATCAGAGTGACCAAGGTGGTCAGTGCAATGTGTTTCTAAATGACTTTGCAGCTTTTGGAATCCACTGTCAAATCTTACCCAAAGCTGTTTCATTATGTACTGTTATTAAATGTACTGTTATTAAACACATTTTCAGTTTGGAAATGATTGGAAGGCTTTGGGAGGGAGAAACAGGCTCTAATGTTTATGTAGACAACACTAAAATGCTTCCAAGGTATTTTTCCCCCATAAAGTAGCAAGAATGCACCAATTTTCATCTTGAAGCCAAGAAAAAAAAAGTGTTTTATTCTCTTAGAGATATTCCTTTGTAAGAAGCCATTTCCTGGCCCAAACGTGATGGGGGCTTTGAGTCTCAAGGCCTGGATTGAGGGAAAAGTTTGCCCTGTGGATGGAAGCAATGGTTCCATTGAAGAGAAGGGTACAAGGGCCATTCCCAGTTCCTTCACTCACAGGAACAGAGTGAAGATGAAAGGTAAAAACTAGCAAAGATATTGGGAGATACATTTGTGGCTTCAGTGGGTTCTTTCCATGCCCTTCAGAGAGGGCCTCTCAAGTCAAAGGCTGTCAGTGACCAAGTAAAGGTGAGGAAATGGCTTGTCTTGAACCCCAGTCTCAGATGAGGGGGGACTCAGCCTTCCCAAGCTTTGCTGCCTTACACTGGTTTCCATTATCTGGGAAACTCCAGCATAAATACAAAGCATGTGATTGCCAACTCCCCATTCTTTCCTTGCCTCTGTTAGAGTCCTACAGACTCCTCATGTAGCTCTGGGAATAAGTGTGGTTCAACACTCATTATGTTCCCTTTATTCATCTGTGTGCTCACATAGTGCTAATAACAATGCAGCACAATAACAGATAGCACCAGAGCCTTAAATTAAACACAGCCTTTCCAGTATCTCAGCAGGGTGGCAGGCAGGCGTTTATTTCCAGCTGCCTTTCAGCAACCCCATTAATAAATCATCCTGATTTTCCTGGAAGGAGAACTGCTGGGACATCCTTCTGTTCTGGGGGCAGAATCACGTTCAATATCCCAAAATTATTTGTTGGACATGGGCGTGAAGTTTAGGCTTGAGAATTGCAACTGCCAGAAACTCCACCATCTCCTTCCTACCTCTTTGAACTCCCATTTATACATTTATACAGGCTTTTTCCTGCTGTTCCTGTGCACCAGTGTAGGTGCTGTGCCAGTTCATGAGCAGCATTTCCCTGGTATGCGTTTAGGATGATCATCCTCTCTCAGCATGTCTGTCCCTAATGATTTACCCAGACAAGCTCTGCATCAGCACACGGTGGAACGCTGGCAATCTTTGATCCCTGAAATACATCTGGACTCAGGCAGTGGCCAGGGTCTTCTGAAACAAGGGGAATGTTGGAATTCTGATCCAAGTTGCATTGCTTACACGCAGACAGGCTCAGATAGATAGCCCAAGTTCTCTTAATATTTCCCTGCTTACCCTATTTTTCAAAATGTTTGTTGTTTTGATTGTTCCCTAAGATATCTCTCCAACTTTCCTCTGGCTTCATCATAGGAAGGCAAAGAAGGGAGAGACCCAATAGCTTTATTCAAATAAGTCTTACTAGTGACAGTCCTGCTGCTCATTTGCCAAGAAACTGTTTATCTATGCAGAATAAATCTTAAACTAATTTTTAACAGTGCAATCTCTGCTAATAACTTGCATAATGACAAGGCTTATTTCAGTAGAAATTTATGTTTTAAGAGTGAATTGCTGATCATTTTGAATGCAATTTATATAGATTAATGACAGTGTTGTCAGCCTCAAGATCTACAAATGTGGAATGTTCACCATTATAACCTGTGAATGCTTTGTGAATAAGGGAGATTATGGTGATAATCCTGATAGCTACAGGGAGAATATTGTGACTCTTCCCATGTGTGGAAGCAGAACTGTAGGTTTTTGTTGGAAAAAAAATGGGTATGTGTAGAAAACTATGAAAACACCATTTATAACGAAGCTTTAGGTAAAACGGTTAGATTTTATAATTTATTTTTCAATTGAATATTGATTCTTAATACAGTGCAAGCATGTGGAAAATTTCATAATTGCATAGGCAGTCTTGTGGTAGAAATTGGCCAGATATGAAACTGACTTGCTTCCACTGAACTACTCTTTCATTTCAGGTATCTTGAACCATCTGATTAATGAGGTCTTTTTTTTCAGGTATTTCAGAAGTTTAATTAAGAGTTCAGTGTTTTCTCCATTCAGGTTTTCAGTCAGATGTCAATCTTAGTCTTGACCTCATTGTTTAGAGATGCTGTAACCTTGCAAACAAAGTAATGGGGGTCTCTGGGTGTTGTCATTAGAAAATTGGCTGTGACGGGATCATTGGCTCCGCTGCCAAAGAGGATCGCTGTGGGATCTGCAGTGGTGATGGGAAAACCTGCAAAGTGGTGAAAGGAGACTTCAACCACACCAAGGGCATGGGTGAGTAACACTCAGTGGGGTCCTCTTACCTGCTGGAGGAGAGCTGGGGAAGCAGCTCTTCTTCTTGGATAGCACTGGAGTCACCTAGCAAAAACAGCTCTAGGGAGCACCTAAGAAACACAAAACAAACCCCAGCTCACTTCGACTGTGATATCCCATCTGCTTCTTACTCAGTCACCCAGATACCAGCCACTGGCTCTGCCTGAAATTCAGAGTGAAGTTGTGTTTCTCATTTTGAGTGCTACTGGTGCTGATGATTTTAAATAGGAGACAAAATCACAGAATCTTTCCCAGTGGGAGGGAAGTTGGATTTCAGCACCATCTTTGAGATCTCAGAATGATGCATGTTGCATGTTGTAGATGATTCATGTTATAATCAGAATATCTCAGCTAAAGGAAAGAGCACTGCACTCCCCTCTGAATATTTTTACTGATTCCTTGCCAGCAAAAATATCCAGTATAGGATATAGGAGCTTGGAATTAAGACTTTTCCCTTTCTTGTTAAACATTAATGTATGTACAGCTTGGTGTTTGAATTAGTCTTTGTTCCAGGGTTTCTGTACTACACTTTTGAGAACCCTGTTATCACACATCCTAATTAGCCAAAGGGAGGGAAAACCATGTCCAGAACTTGGAAGCTGCTCCAGGAGCTAACAATTGTCCAGAAAAAAAAAATTATTTCCCATTCAGTGAATACAGAACTGGCATTTCTGTACAGAGAAATACATTCAACATGTGCTGCTCCAGGACTGAGTTCCACAAAGCACATGAAAATCCCCTTTAAGCACACACTTCAGTTCAGTTAGTGGCTAAAGCAGCACCAGTGCTTATCAGCTCCCTTTAGTCCAGGTCTCAGCTCTGAAGTCTGAGGCTCTGATTTTGTTCACTGACCTCTTCCTCTGCACCCTGCTCCTCCTCAGCTGAGGGCCCAGCTGGGATCTGTCACCTCCTGTGAGATGCAGGTAGGATTTCCTGCACCACATCTCTCTGGAGCACATCTGTGTCCTTGGCCAACCTGTTGAATGGTTTCCTGCAGTAGTGCCTTTGACTCTTTTGTCCCAGTTATTTTCCACCCACTTACATCAAGTCTTTTGCATTTGATGCAAGTGGTGGGAAAAGTTCCTCATTTCCACTGAAAAAAAACCCCAGCTATTCTCCATTTCTGTAGCAGATTTTACAGATTTCATGGACTTCTTACATGCTGCTGAAGAGTAGCTGTCTTTTGTCTTTTCCAATGAGTCTACAAAACATCTTGTGCAGATAAATACGAAATTTCTGGGTCACTGCCAGGAGGTTGCACCCGTTTCCAGCTACAGAGACTGCTTGAGGTGGTGACTTTACAAGGCTGTAGGAGCAGAGCAGCTTCAGCCTTAACTGGCTGCCAGGACTCTGCAGGAGGTTTTCACCCCCAGTGCCCTGAAACCTAATCAGAAAGAATTCCTGATGACTCGTGGACAGTGTTCAAGCATTTGGATTCTCTGCCAGTCATCTCAGATGCAAAAACCTCTCAAAGTGTTGCTTTGTCAATGCAATGTTTCCACCTTTAGCCATCTCACATACTCTAGAAGATAATTGTTTTTACCAGTATAATCTCATAGCCATTTATTAGATGTTTTGTTTTAATTTAATTTGGGAAATTAATTACGTTTCATGTGTGCTCCCATCCATTGCTGCTCACATGTTTTGCAGAATCAGGTCCTCAGGTGAACCCACTGAATTTCATGCAGTAAGCAAAGCTGCAGGTCTGGGGTATCACAAGTGAATGTGGCATTACTCAAGGAAAAAAAAAGGCTTTTTTTTTTAATTGACAGTTAAGCAAAAATGTGCAAAAATTTGATGGAAGGTGGGGGGCAAAGAAAGATCCACAATATTCTGGTGATAACAAGTTCAAGGTTTGGGTGTGTAAATGATTGCACAGTTCAGTGGCAAATCCCCACGACCTGGCTGAATTCCAAGTCAAGGCCAAGACCCCGAGCCCAGAGTGCTGATTTATTATTTCAAAAGAGAATAGACTTCAAACATCAAGACATTGATTGTTTTGGAGTGGTAGCTGTTTGGGGAATTGCAGCTGCAGCCTTGGGTCTTGGCTCTGCCCCTGGGACTCCTGTGGTTGCAGGATTGGTCCCTCTGTGTCCTGTGATTGCAAATGATGTTGTGGAGCCCTGTGAACTGAACTAAACCCCTGCCAACTCCTTTCTGTTTCTTAGTAACCAATAGTCATTGTAAGAAGGTTTCCACATGTGTGATGGCAAAGGCAAAGGCTGTTCCCAAGTGTTTCTCGTGTAAGATACTTGAATGCTGTTTGCAGTGTCAGTGGGTGTTGGTGAAATCCTCTGGTGTTGGTTCTTTATCTTCCTTTTGTCGGATTAGATGGGGAAATTTGGTATCAAAAGCCATGGATAAACTTCAAGTCCTTTTACTGTTTCACTTGCCTTGTTAGTGATACAAAGTACAGATCCTTTCCTTTTGAGGAACCTATCTATGTGAAAGGAAGCCACGTTTTCATGCACCAAGCAAAAAGAACCAGGTCTATTTCTTTTTTTCCCCAACTCTAATGTCACAGAGGCTCTGCCACCCTGGTGGGAAAGATGGAACATTCAAAGTGCCTCATAGGAGGTCCAGCAGTTCAGCTCTTACCACCTGTGATCCAGGGTGATCCAACTGGAAATGGACCCCATTTTTCTGCTGGGGACGAAGTCAAAAGCCCTTATTTATGATGCTAAAGATCACATACACTTTTGTGCAGCTGGCTGTCTTCAGCAGGCCAGCTGAATGCACTGTTTAGACTGAGGTTTCCTTTTGACTGGCAGCATGCCCTGTACCTACAAAATAATTTTTCAAAACCAAACACAGAGTTGTTCTGAAGTCCACCTCTGTCACCCTGCCACTGTACAGGGCACCTAGAAAGGAAGGACAGCTCTTTGACTTCTGTCTGTTGGGGAGCTGATTTATCACTGACACCTTCTCCAAGGCTGTGCCTGTAATGCTCAGAGACCAGAGACCTGGGTCTGTTAATGGTGATTTTTCTCAGCCACATCAAGATTTTCATTTATGATTGTGATTCAAAAGAATTTATGGTTATAATTCAAAAGAATGACCACAGGTATTTGGATTTTTTTTTTTAATGGCAGAATCTAATAAGGTAAGATATGCCAGTTGTTGTAACTATCATTTTGGGAAAGGAAGGGTACATCTTTGCTAGGAATTTTTCTTTTTAAGATGGTGGAAAAGTAGAGGTTTTATTGCATATGCTGTTTGTCCAGCACTTATTAAAAGAAATTTGAACAGTAGTGCTGTCATGCTGGCTGGGAGCAACTTTAGCCAACACAAAAATATCTTTTTTTATCAATAGGGTGCACACAGATGAGAAAATAGAACTCTATGTAATCTTTAACTCAGAAATCCCTTATAACATGCAAGTTAGAAATCCCAGTAACCAACTGCACAGCAATGGTAGGAGGCTTTGAAATTTATCCATGACTCTTCAGAGAAATGCTTTTCTTACAAATGAGCTATCCCATGGCTGGAAGTGGACAGGTGCCAATGCAGGATTTATTCTCAAGCTAAAAGCGAAGGAGAATCATCACAGCTATTTAGAAAATAGACACATAATTTGCACTCCACTGCAACAAGCAGCACTCAGCAAAAGCTGCAGGGTGGGGAGGAGATGGAGTCTGAGATGCTCAGCTGATGGTTATCGCTGAAATACCATGGAAGCTATGCTGGCCTTGGCTGGCAGGTGGGCAGGACAGCCTGATCTCCTTGGCTTCTACCCTGAGATGTTTGTTCAAGGCACTTTTGGGAGGTTTGATAATGGGCTGGGCACTGTTGACCTTCTCACACCTGATTTTGGTGTGTAGAGGGATAAGATAGGAAGTGCCCAGGGATTGCTGCTTTCAGCCATGGGATAATTTTTCCTTCACCTCTGGTCCATCTTTCACTGCAGTGTGAACCAGAAGAGTTTTGCAGTAGATCAGTGGCATTCTGAAGTTCACACTGAACTTTTGTTCTTTCTGGTAGCAATAACAATGGCTAACAATGGATTTTTCTGTGTGGGCTGCTTTCCTCTTGCAAATCTCTCCAGCATTTAAATGAAGATACAGTAGCCACTGTTCACATATTAATCTCCTTGATGACAAAGCCACCTCTTTGTTCTGGTGTCTCTCCTAATACGAGTTATACCATAAAATTTGTATCTAGGATTTGCTTCAATCACAGTCTTACATTCCTGAGACACTGATGTAATGCAGATTATCCAGAAAGATTGGTGTGTGCCAAAGTAACTGTTCCCAAGGTGGAGTATACTGCATACAGCACTATAAATTATCAAATAATGAAGTTCTCCTGTTGTATTTTCAAAGCTTCATCTTAACAGGCTGATTTATGGGTGAAATTACTAAAAATACTGCCTGATAGTTGCCAAATCTCATCAGTCTTTAACCAGTTCCTCATTTAAAGCGGAACTTTAAGCCCAACCTTGCAAACCCCGGCCTTGCAGACAATTATCCTAAGACCTAACAGAGCTTTGAGAGTCCTTGACTTGTGGCCAACTCTGAGACTTTTTTTGGTTGTTCTAGCTGACATTTGATAATCTTTCTGGCGATCTGCAGTTACAGTTTGCTTAATAAAATGTGCCTGGAAAACACTGGAGGTGTTTCCTGGTGCACTTATCTCAAGGATCAGGAATCTGTGACCAGAAGCCTCCCACCAGCTCTGAGGGCCAGAGTGGAGTGGTGGAGGCAATCCAAGTTTGTACCTGTGGCAAATTTGCATGGGTGATATCCAGTCTGTTTGCAGCATAATTTGACCACTAACTCACCCAGCATTGCTGGAGATAATGAATGAGAGTGTCCAGATGCTCCTGGTGGAACATGCCCAAGGGTTCTGCTTCACCTCTGAGAGGACAGGTCAGATCCAAACCCCTGCAAAGCATTTAGAAGTTCTCCAACAGGAGAGCAAAGGTCAGCAGTCAGGTTTGTGGCACAGTGAGTTAACATGGTGTGTTTCTTTTTACTCAGGAGCTGTGAGTGCAACCCCCCAAAGCCATCAATCAGGATTAGAAATTACACAAGGAGGAAAAATCTGGTGTGAGACCAAACCAAACAGTCTCCAGAACTAATACTCTATTAATAGCTCACACTTCACTATTTACTATTGTAAAAAGTAACATAAAAATCACTTTTCCACGTGGTATTTCTCTCATGACACAGTGATGAAATGAGTATATTTAATGGCTTGAGCTGAGCCTCCAGCACAGCTCCAGAGCTTGCTCACCTCTAAAGCAGTGTGACACACTCCTGGCTGCTGCTGGGTCAGGGGACAGATCCAGAGTTCACTGCACTTGGTGACTGCTGTCCACTAAATTCAGGGTAACTTTGTCTCCAATCCCTGCATGATTTAGCTCTGGGCATTTGTATCTGGTTTAAAAACTAAATAAGTAAATAGTCCCCTAGTAGGTACAGTAAATTACCTGAAACTTGGGCATGTTCCAAACTGGCTTCCTAACAGGGGTGTTCAGGGGTGTATCAGGAGCTGTTTCCCTGTGACAGACCGTCACTGGTCACACTTTTGCTCTGTGTTCATGTCTTGAGTAGTTGTTGGTTGGGTTTATATGCAGCTGCATGGGGTGCAGTGAAGATGTTTGATATCTGAAACACTGTCTTGACTGATTTGATATCTCAGCTGATGAAAAACCGACTCCTGGCAATGTGGAGGATAAAGCCCAACATCTGTTTGCTCTGATTTCATAACAGATTTCAGTATTGCCTTTGAAAAATTGACCCTGGAAGTAATGATTTTTCCTGTTGAAACCCAGGCTGGAACAGCAGCTGAGAGAGCCTCTGCTCTGGCTTCTGTGCACAGACAAGGTCTGAGCTCTGCTGCCCCTCTCTCTGGTTTTCCTGCAAGGGACGAGTGACCATTTCTGAGATATCCTGAGTAAGGGAGAAGTAAGTGAGGAGGAACAAGTGCAAAGAGAACTGAGCTGAAGGGTCAGATGAAAGTGTCATTCAGACACAACAAATGAGAGAAAGAGGGAGCCTGTCTGGCCCAAGTCAGCTGCCCACCTTCTGCACCTGATGAAACCCTAGAGCTCAAGCCTTACTCATGAAATGAATATTCAGGAAATGAATCCACCATCTGAGACCCCAAATCTGTCTCACTCCATGTCACAATGGCAGGAGAATCACTTAGTCCTGACGTGCAAGAGGGTGTCACCATACTTCTTTGAGTCCTCCCTGTATCAGCACAGTAAAAGCAGGGCTGTTCAGCTGCACTTTTATCCCTAAAATAGCTCCCTGGACTGCTAAGTGCTAAAGGAATCACTGCTCCCTGTGCCAGCACTTCTCCAACCCATTGCTCTAAACAGCCCACAATTCCCATAAAGGCATCACTGACACAGAACAGCTTCACAGACCCTTTAAAGTAAGAAAAGTGGATGAGGGAACATACAGGATAAGCTGCTTAACATCTAAAAGAAAGAGGACAGCAATAACCCCAAAAAGGTGCCAAGTGATACACTGCAAAGTAAACTGGGTGGCCAATTAGAAGGAATCAAGTCATGGTTGTGATGAGATTAGTGTCATCTACAGAAGCCTGATTCAGAGTCCAGTGAAAACAGTGGAAAAACTCTGCCTGGCTCTTTGAAATGGGCCCTAGTGTTCCTCTGCTTTATTATTTAAAGGCACCGCTTCCACCCCATGGAGCAAGTCTGTAACTCCACATGTCTCCATAGTGGGGGAAAATAGGCTACATTTCCATCTAGTTCCTGCTTATTCTTACTGTATTCTGTGAGTCAAAATTGGTCTTGGAAAAATTGTTTAGAGGTGACCAGTGGTCATTCCTGAAGAAACTTCCAGCTCTGTTCTTGCATTAAATGTGAGCTGTTGTATTCTCAGCAGCCCAGTGCAAGGAGGTCATTATCTCCAGGTCATTATCTCCTCCAGAATTTTTGTACAGAGCTGAAATTTAAGTGAAAACAAGTTCTTTCCCTCATCTGTCCCACTAATTCCCTCTGTTTAGTTTTAGCATCATCAGAAAGTTTTGTGGAAGTGAATCCTTTCTGACACCACAGCCTCGACAGGGAGGACAAAGCAGGAGCATCTATTGGAAACATCATTCCAAATGTCTGTTCTGTGCAGTGTTGCTCCTGACAGTCACACTGTGTCCTCATGCATGCCTGTCAGTACTGCAGGAAAACCAGGGTGATTCAAAGGGTGCAGATCTCATTGGAGCTAATTACCAAGCCTGAAGTCACAGCTGAGCAGCACACATGCATTTCTGCTGAAATGTTACTCATGACCATGCCTGTCACAGCAGTGAGAACTGGCTGCCAGCACAGGGATTTCATTTGGAGTGTTTCTCACTCAATCCCCAGCCTGGAGTTGAGTTTTTCACAGGGAGCTGTGGGGTGGCTGACCCTGCCCTGCTTTCATTCACCCCTTTTTTGTTGCTGTAGGTTACATCGAAGCCGCTGTGATCCCTGCGGGTGCCCGGCGGATCAGAGTGGTTGAGGATAAACCTGCTCACAGCTTTCTGGGTAAAAAGACAAAAGAAAAAATGTTTTGATGAAAATTCAGCTCTGTTTTCTTTTTAAAAATGACCCTTGTCTAAGCAACCTGTAAGGTTTGTTGCTGCCAGGGAGGGGCTGGTGATTTGAGTCTTGCTGCAATCTCTGCTTTTGTGGCTTGGTTTCATGATGTTTGTGATGTGATAGTATGTGACACTTACAGGCCCTGTGCAACCTGGAAGGACCAGAGAGTACTTTTGTATACAGACAGAAGAGTTCCTGAACAGAACTTGGCAGTGGCTTGCACAGAGCTGCCAGGAGCACAGCACTTCAGGAGGGAGTGGGGAAGAGAACAGTGTGTTTGGAGAAGGGAATGGCAGAGGTACTGATAGGAAGGCGCCCAGCTCAGCCTGAAGCAGAGGCAGGACAGGGCAGCTGATATCCCTCAGTAACCTGCTGCCATTTCCTACAGCAGCACATTTTCACTGGATGCTGTACCCAAGACCTGATCCTGCACTCTGAGGTGGGCTTAGCTGCAGCCTCTAGTCCGCTTGCTTCTATTTTATCAGACAAAAAAAATTTGTTTAATCCTCTTGTCATTTCTACTTCTGCATTCCTTTAGAGGGGAACAGGCCCTTCTCCTCCTTTTCCTATGGGGGAAAAAAGCTTTAGATATGGCTGATGGGTAAGATTTGCATGTGAGGTTGTTGTAGGGCAGAGTCTGTCAATGAATTTGTTGTTCAGTTACTCATTGCATAAATTAAAGGTCAGAATGGCCTTTGTAAAGTGCAGCCAGTAAGTTACACTGAGGATCTGTCAGTCTGGTCTTCTGCCTCTTCTCTCCAATGTTTGGGGCATTTCCTTCTCTGTCATTACTGTGCAATAAAGGGTTTTATCCCCATCTACTTCTAGGAAGTCCAGGTCACAGAAATGCTAATGTTCCATGGCCCTGAATTTACACAGGAAGCCTGTGGCAGAGCAGAGGCTTCAAGGAAAATTGCCCAAGGTCCAAAAAAACTCCGACACATGCAAGGTTCCTGGCACAGTCAGAGCTGCATGGCCATGGAATTGCTTCCTGAGAGGAAGGAACTCTTGAGAGGATTGCAGAGCTTGTCACTCTCTGTTTTGTGGAAGAGGAAACTGGGCTGTTGCTGCTTGCTGATGGCTATGTAGGGAGTCAGAGCAAAGCTCGGACCTTGGTTTCTGATTTCCACATCTTTTGCTTATAATTAACATCTAAGGAGATGTTAATACCCAGCACTGGAATATCAGCTGCTGCTGAAAACGTTTGCACAGTGGTTGTGTCAGGATTTCAGATCTAGTGCTATTGGTTTTCTGTCTTGAGATGTTGCCACAGTTGCCAATAGCACCAGGAAAGATGCTTTTGTTCTCTTTCACTCCTGATTCAGAGGAAAAATGGAGGGCAAATTATGTCATTCAGCTGCTCTTTGATCAAAACCATTGGCATTTGTGCTACTTCTTGGTAGGAAGGAATATCACCACTGCTCCTATTTCCATAATGCTTCAGCCAGCCTGCCAGAGGATCCCACCTACACATGAGATGTTTTACATAGCAAAGCCTGGTGGAACAATGGGAGCCAGTGTTTCTTTGGCTTTTGCAAGTGCTCTGCCTTCTGGAAACCAGCCTTTTTGTTTGTCTTGGTGGGGTTTGCACAGGGTATTTGGGCTTTGGCAGATAGCAGAGCACTGAGAGTCTTACACGGAGTTGGAGACTGCCCTTCCTTGGGACAACATAACCTTGACTAAAGCAGATGGTTCCCCACTGGATGGTGAAGATTAGGATTGTGTATTTTTGAGAGCAGGAGTTGGCCCTGTTTGCATCACCTAAAGATAGATAAAAATCTGGCTCTTTTTAAAGCTTTTAGTGCTTTCAGCTCTTTGGTTCATGGTTAGGAGCCAGGAGAACCTCTCTAAGCTTTCCAGGGTTTTCTCTTTCAAGGAACACTCAATACAAAGTAAAGACACCCGATGTCTTGCTGAACTGAGATGAAGAGTAGCAGCAGGGGGGTTCTGTAGGCCAATAAAAATGACCAAGAAAAAAAAAAAACTCAATCACTCTTAAATTCAGGTCCGAGTGTAGGAGGATTTTCTATTTGAATAGCACTGACAAAGCTGAGTCCAATCAGGTCCTATTTCTACTCAGAACCAGGTACAACATTTTGGAAAGAAGCCCAGCATAATTTGGAATCATTATTCCATGTGCTGGGAGCAGTGCCTGAAGAATTTCCCTCCACCTACAGGCAACCCACGCTGGCTGCCTGGGCTGGCTGTAACTCTTAAAAACCACCTTGAACAGGAAATGCCTGGGCAGTTTGTGTCCACAGGCTGGGAAGCAAGCTGGAGGGACCCAAGGTGGAAATAAAGATCTGACTAGATGCCAGGTTTAGAAGTTGATTGGTCAGTTCCTGCCTTCCAGCCAACAAGAAAAACAGAAGTTACAGGTTGTTGCTGGGGTTCCTATTCCTCCTGCTCTTCTACTGTACAAGTTTGAGTTTAGTTCTGTCACCTCTGGGGCTGGGCAGAGCCAGCCAATGGTTGTGTGTGACAAAAGCCATTGGAGTTCTCTGTGTCTGAGACATGGAAGGTTTTGTAGCTGCAGCAGTGATCTTGCTGGTGGGGTAATGGAGGCAAACAGCAGTGAAAACACTTTGGCCCAAATGCTCTGCTGAGTCCCCAGTGCAATTCCTGCAATCCTTGAGGAGCACTTTTGGAAACAGGTCTGTTTCCAAACTCTCCATCTCCTCAGCCACTGAGGGAGCAGTGCCTACAGCAATCAAAATCAAACCCTGCCTAGAAAAGAGGTTCACAAAGATGAAACATTGGTTTTCATCAGCAAATTATCTCCCTTTGATGGTGAGCTGGAACCAAAGCATGATTTAAGTCACTCAATCTCTTAGACAGTTTGGAGCATGTGCTGGGCTATCTTTCCTAGTCACCCATGCTGCTTGGAGATAGTTTTATCTCATCCACAGCTTTGATTAGTCATGTCCACAGCTCCTCAGGGCCAGTGTAGTGGCTGCTTTGATCTGCCTGGAAGCCACTAGGCCTGGCAGAGGAAAGCAATCCTGATTCAGAATTGTGGCTGGAGCTTGCAGAAGGTGCTTTGTAGACTGAGGAACAAAGCAGAAAGAGAAGTGAGCCGCAGAGGGAGACACATTGCTGCAGCGTGTGTGCAAATGCCAGGACACCATTGAGCCCCTGGGCTGTGTGCCAGAGGAAACTTTTCCTCAGAAAAAATATTCTCCCACTTCAGTTCCCCTTCACCCTGATTTTGGAGCCTCTGAGGGGACTCTGAGAGTTATCAGGAAGGTTGTGTGCAGCAGGACAGATATCCACCTTTTTCCAGGGATTCCCAGTGTACAGGTCCTCAGAAAGGCACATGCAGATGCAGAGAACATTGTGACCTCCACTTGCTCCATATTCCCCCAGAGTTCAGACATTACAAATTATGTGTGTATATATATATATATATATATATCCTAAGCACACCCAGGAAGGTTTGCTGGCTATGGAGGCTTGATCCAAAGGGATGACAATAGATTTCCTATTGACTTCCAAAGGCTTTAAACAGCTTCTCTTACCTTCTTGCAGCACACTCAGTTAAGTGAGAGCGAAGTTGTGTTCTTTACTGGAAGAGAATAAAATAGGCATGAGATGCTAGAGGTTAAAAAAACATCTTGTTAAAGGCTTAGCCAAAAGACACAGTTAACCTTGAACTAAGGAAGCCCAGTAACACGTGGGATATTCTGTCTGTCTGCTGTCAGGGCAGATTTGATCACAGTGAATGGATCTCTACAAAGGGGCCTGGCACTTTCTGCTGCAACAGGGTCTGCCAATTTTCTCTTCCCTCAGTGCATCACACCAACATCTGGATAACTCTGCTTCCGTTCTAACACAGAAAACACATCAATCCCTAAATCAGCTTCCCCTGATGAGTCAACAGTAATGTGATGCCCTTATGGCTGGAGTTGTCTTTGAGTGTTTGAAGGACATCAGTGACCCTGATGCAGTAGTTAGGCTGGAAGAAAGGACATACAACTCCAAGTATCTTTTCTTCTCACTATTCATCTTCCTTCTGCAGTTGAGCTTTCCATGTTGGCCTTACTGAGGCACAGAGGCAGAGGATGGGTGTGACCCTACAGCACCTGACCTTAGGCATTTGTGTCCAGCACTTGGACTCTGAAAAGATGTTCACATTTTGCCCATTGACCAGCCCCTGCTTTGTGACTTGACTTTATAGCTATGACAGCTGAATGTTAATTTGTGGTTATGGAGCATAGCATCAGTTGTATTTTGCACTTAAAAATCTTCACGTGTGTATCAACAAAGATTTGATTTTTTCTCAAGGAGAGTTCAGGAAAATGTGGTCTCAAAATCTGGAAACTGAAAGGAAATTCTGCTTGGAAACTAAATTGCAGAGTTTTCTTGTTGCATTTAGAAGCAGAGTTTAGAGATAAATGATCTATGAATTTTATGTTAATTCTTCAAAATACCTTCATCAACTGAAGTACAGAATATATCCACGTTAGAAACGTTACAGTGGGCCATCTAAAAGTGAGGGGGTTTATTCTTTTAAACTCACATCCATTACAAGGTTTCTGCATCTTGTGCTTGAGTTAGCTTGAGACAAAGGCTCAGTAGTCTATATTGTAATTACAAATTTGCTTGCATTTCATTCCGTGGTGTTTGATTCATTCCAGCTTTAAAAGATTCCAGTAAGAGATCCATTAACAGCGACTGGAAAATTGAGCTTCCTGGTGAGTTTCAGATCGCAGGCACCACTGTCCGGTACGTGCGAAGGGGGCTGTGGGAGAAAATCTCTGCCAAAGGACCAACTAAAATACCACTGCACTTGATGGTAACTTTATATCCTTTGTTTGTGTTTCTTAAGTGATGCAACAGAAAGGGTTTATATCCTAGCTGAAAGTTAAAGTTTGATTGTTTGCTTCCTCACCACAGTGTTCTTTTGCAGCATTGCAGGGGCTGGAGAAGCCCAGCTCCCCACTCAGAAAGTGATGCTCCATTCTGGGAGAACAGGCAGTGTCCCATTCAGCCCATGTCCAGTGCAGGATATCCCTGAAATGTGTCACAGACAGGTCCATTCTAGAGCATGTAGGTTCCCAAGGACCTGTCTTATTTCTTGGACATACCTGATCACACACATAAAAGCATATTTGCTGAAATGTCTTTTCATCTTATGCAAGAATGTATTGTTTATTTAAGCACTCTATTCTCTAACAGAAGAGGTGCAGATCTAGCATGCACAGATGACATATGTGAATTTGAATCTAAGTGATGACTTAATTACACACAGAGATGTTCTTTGTTTTCTCTATATTGTTTTTTCAATTTTATGTAGTTTAAGGTGGTTTTTGGTATTTTTTCCTAATGTTCAGCATAGCCCTTCTGTTAACCCAGCTTGGTATTTTATGAACAGCCATTTTCTGAACAGCTCATGAACATGAATGAGAAATCCACAGGGGTGAGAAGAGCAGGACTGTAGTCCCAGAGCTGTCACTGGTGGGTGACAGGGTGACCCATGGACCAGTCCCTTAATGCTGGTGTAACCTTAACATTTGTATTTGTGAGACAGCTGTAATAATTCCTGTCTCATATGTCTGTTCCTGTTTAAAAGTCTGCAGAAAGCTTCACAGGTTCTGTAGCAAGGTTTGCATAGAAAGTATATTAGCTCTTTCATTGTTTCCTGTGACTTTTTTATTCTATTCAATTTTTTCTGTGCTGTTTCTTCTCCTTGTGACTTTTTGTCATATTTTTCTCTGAAGGCTATCTGTAAACACTGCTAAAGATCAGCGTTCTCTCCCTTCCCTCACCTGATTTTTTTGGCTTGCTGGTGTTCATTGTGCAACACTTCCAGACCCAATTTGAAAAGCTCCAAAGATGCCTGAATTTTTCACATACACAAGAAGCTAACAGTAGTACTCCACTTTGTCAGTATCTTCTTGGTGTCAAAGTCTGCTGCACAGGAGCATGAGGGGTTTTGTCTTTGCTTTCTCAGACAGATGAGTGAGTTTACAGGCTCACAGACCAGTATAATGCTGGATTGAAAGAGGTTACAGCTGGAATGGTCAGAGGTGCAGGGTTGGGCACACCAGCACCTTCCTGGCTCACCTGTGTAATCCAGGGTGTGCCCACTCAAAGGAGGTGTGTTACAGGCACCTTCTTCACCACCAGAAACATCAGCTTCTGCTTGGCTTTGGCCTTAACACAAGCCTTCCCTCCTGAAACCAGGACTCTGACAAAGTATCTTGTACTGCCAAGGTCTTCCCAACCTCTTGTGAGAAACAGGAGTTGCACAGGTACCGTTTGGGAAGATGCTGTGCAGGGCTCCTTTGGCAGCTCTTGGAACCTTCCAGGGCATTACTTGGTTGAGGTCCACTGCAGTAAAATCTGGTTATTGGCATTTTGTGAACCTCGGCATCAGCAGAGCTTTGGTTTTAAAGAAATGCTCAGTTTCCCTTCGTTAAGGAGTAAGTAGCTAGCATAGGAAAGGAGTGATTTTCAGCTTCTCCATGAGTGTCCTGTCCAGATACAGACAGGCCCTTTCAGCAGACATAAGCAGAGGAAATGTTCCTTCTTCACCTTCCTTCACAGAAATGATTAAAAATGAGGAATGTAAAAATTACCAGACCATTAAAAAACATGTGGTTTTAAATCACTGCCAGTGGTAAACAAAGCACACATGAAGTCTTTGCTTCAAATCAGATACAAATCTTTTCCCTGATACAGGGTGGTGGGTTTCATTCTTTCAGCACAAGAAAGGCAGGATGGTTACCAGTTCCCTCTAAATAGAAAACTGTTGTTCAAACAGTGGTGGAATACACTGGACTGACAAAGAGCCAGAAGCTTCAGTCAATCCATTGTGACCTGCATTTGAAACCAATTATACACACATACACACACCCCCAATTATGTATGGCTACGAAATTGCAATAAATTGGTTTCATATGGGCCTTTAGATTCACTTGTCTCGCACCCATATTGAGATAATAAGGATTTCTTTTTAGGAGCTGGTTTTTAATACTTGAGGCATTTCTCCAAGTGCATTGCTGTGTGTGTATTTCTTGGAGAAACTGGTGTTTGTGTAAGTAGGCCTGTGCTAGTCCTCCTTGTGCAACAGAGGACAACCAAACACTCCCAGAGCAGAAGGGGGCTTTAGACAAGGCTGACTGATCAATTCTGTAGAACAGGAGTTTGTATCTCCTGCACTTCAAGAAAGCCAAAGAAGGGCTCGAGCTCTCTGCCTGCCTGGTAATTGAATTGTGTTTAAAAAAACCAACATTCATATTGGAAATTGTAATGATGGCTGGCTGGTTTCAACCCTGGTATTCAGTCCTGGTAGTGAGGCTCCCTCTGTAGCTGAAGCCAAATCATGTCTTTGTTTCCCACATCCTCTGGAAGAGGCTCATCTGCCCGGGGTTCTGCCCTGTGCAGAGCAGCTCATGGGTGCTGAGCTTGTGGAGCCCCCTCAGTGTTCACAGCACAGGCTGCCAGGACCCCTTCTTTCAGCACATTTGTTTGGTTAAACGAGCTCCTGGCGGCTTTAGTGAGATTATTGGTTAAGTAGGAATGATTTGTGCAAATCTGAAGGGGAAACAATTATTGTTGGGGGAAAACAGCATTTGCAAATTTGTCTTTTTTCAAACGAGCAGCTGCTTGCTCCGCTTATGAGAGCCCTTATTTGATAAGGCATTGCTCCTGTTTCAGTAGGTGACACAAACCAGCACAATTCACCTGTCTAATGCTGCTCAGATCATGGGATAATAAGTATAAGTAAGTTTAAAGCCACAGCATGAACATTACAGTAGTACTTCTATGGCATTTGTTAATACTGTGGTAACTCAGATTCCATGGGCCCTGTTCTCCATGGGATATCTTCCAATCAGTCCTGACTCAAGCCAGGGAAAGTGAGAGCCAAATGAAGTCCAACATGTAAATCAAAACAGGACCAGTTCTCTCATCTGCCTGCGGTGAAAACATAAACATTTTTCTCCATTCCTTTGTTAACAGTCAGGGAATTTTGGAGTAATAACTCCTGAGACATCACAAGTGGTTCCATAGGAAATAGCCTGCTGTTGGAAGCAGGTTTCACCTTCCTCTAGCAATGTGCAGGGTTTAAAATATACGTTGGCAGCAGCTGTATGATATGGCTTTTGCTTTGTCATCCACAGTTTTCTGAGACATAAAACCCTGCTGCTACAGCTTGTCAGCAGGAATAGTCATGCTTGCCTTGAGTGCCACATTCACCAGGAGACAAGGGACTTTTTGTGCAGTAGTTGTTTTTGCTCTGAGAAATACAACCTTGTTCTTCCAGATGTTTAACTCTAGATGCTTTTTTAAATAGTTGTTATATGAAAAGTGCTGATTTAATGCTGCCTGTTGTCTTTCTCTTTGAATAGCCAGTGTCCTGCTGATCACATGTGAGGCTGAAAGTTATGCCTTGAATTCCAGGTTTAGACATCCCTGTGACTGCTTTAAATATTCACAAATTATAAGCAGTTCTTGCTCCTGCTGTTTTACCAGTACCATTGTGATTTAAGTTTTCTAGATAAAGATTTGGTTGCCTTTCACAAGGTATTTATATTTTAGGAATTTCTTCCTGAGCCAGCATTTCCAGCAGTGCTATCTCACAGCCTGTTGGCTCTCCCAGCACAGTGTGTTACAACAGCCTCTCTTTTCCTGCTAAACCAGGTGCTGCTATTCCATGACCAGAATTATGGAATTCATTATGAATACACCATCCCTGTAAACTATACTGCTGAAAACAGAAGTGAGCCAGAAAAGCAACAGGATTCCTTGTACATCTGGACACACAGTGGATGGGAAGGATGCAGTGTGCAGTGTGGAGGAGGTAGGGACACAGAAAAGCTTAGTGGGACTCCCTGTGTGGTGTTTGCAGGCTCCAGCCACAGGAGAGGTGGAAATTGGCCATGAAAATGCACTTTACCGTAATGAATTCAATGAAAGCTCGTTCTCACCGGCTCTCTCAGCTCTGATCCCTGTCCCCAAGGTTCCTTTCCAGCCAGCCTTTTGGCAGGGACAGCGCTCTGTCACCACAGGCTGGAGCTGCACCTGGATTCCTGCTGCACGGCTGGCCCTGCGTGCCTCCAGCCCCATCACGTTCCTGGAGCAGCTCTCCCCAGGTGTCCAGGCACATCAGGGAAAGGCACTTCCCTCCCCAGGGCTGGAGCGGGGCAGTGCTGCTGTGACAGCTCCTGGAGATTTGCATCAGGTGCTCCCTCCAGGAGCACATGGCAGAGCTCCCTTCCCAGAGGAGCCCTGGATGTGCCCAGACAGATCTGCTGGAGCCCTGGGGGGAGCTGATGCTGTGAAACCAGAGACTGGTTTGTCAGACACTGTCTGTTGCATTTTCAGTGCTGGAAGAAGGAGGTTGTTCCCTGAGGAAAACAGATCATTTCCAGGCATTCTGGGCAGTCTGTCTTCACCAGCAGACTCAGTTATTTATGATGTGACATGACAGAAGGAAAGAGCTCATCTTCACATTTGCAGGCTCACTGCCCTCAGTGCACTGAAATTACTGATTACTGATTTTTTTCTGTAAATGGGACTCACTTTAGAATAGACACTTTTACTCGAGCATTAAAATAAGTTTTTAAGCCATTAAACCCTCACATGAGTGAAAAGGAAATTTATTTGTAGCTCTTCTGATTTTTGTTGTAAGCCTGCTACAAATTTGAATCAAATCAGTGTCTGCCTGCATGGCTCCCACCAGTACTAGCTTGATAATTGGTCTTTTATTTTGGTTGTCCAATGCTTTTGCTACTTATCCAAGCTGAGAAGGGCCTTTCTCCTTTCCATACAGATGCTTGCATATTATTTATTAACAGAACATGAGTTATTTTTTATTTTCAGCTGCAGATGGTGAATAAACTCAATCTGACACAGACTCAGGGTTAGAAAGCGAACCTGAGAAACCAAAATTAGCAGTAAGGCAAAGTCACACAGGGCAGGAGTGGCACTTTCCTTGTCACATCTGGTCACTGTCATGCTCCCTGTGGCACAGCTTTCCTGATGCCACTCAGTGGAAGGCTGAACCCTGAGGGCCACACTGGATGAAAGAAACTCCTGATGCACAGTTTGTGTGAGAAATGCTGGCTCCTCCTGAGATGCCTCCTGCCACAAGGATTTCAAAAAGATTTTAAAGCAGTATATCTGGAGGAGCAGAAGATGAGAAATAATTTATTTTGGTTGGTCTATTTTCTCTTTGTGATATACAAACAAGCCCAGTTAATGACTCTTGAACCTCGGTCACTCCTTTTCATCCTGACTTCCTGCCTGGGGAGCAGCAGGAGGCAGCTGTCCTGTCATTATCAGTCACATTATCAGGGGGTGGGAGGTCATGTGACTTCAGCACATCTGCCCGAGGTGATGACAGGGCACAGCTACCTGTGGAGGAGGAACCAGAAATGAAAACAAATTGTTTTAAAGCTGGTTTCCACATTAAACACTAGAAGGAGAAAGCCCAATTTGCTGCTTCTGTGCAACAGTCAATTGCATGATTATTGGGGAAAGATTTGTAGCTTTTCTAAAAAAACCCAACCCAAAACATGCCAGTACAAAGGTCAGGCAGAAATGGAGAGTAAGATTTCTTGCAGAGGTGGTTGAGTACATCTGGTAGAGGGAGCAGGGAGCTCCAAGCTTTTGAGTTTTGGTTGATGAGTGGAAGTGGTTTTGTTCAGAGTTCTTTTTGATTTGGCTTTCAGGTGAGAGGAAAACCATCGTGTCCTGCACTCGGATCATTAACAAGACCATGACACTGGTGAATGACAGTGACTGCCAGCGAGTGACCCGCCCCGAGCCCCAGGTCAGGAAATGTAACACACACCCCTGCCAGTCACGGTAAGGAGTTAAAAACCACTAAAAACCAATATCCTTTTCCTTCAGAAACTGCCTCTTTCCAAAGCCTCCATCTGGTGAACACAGTGAAAATGTCTCAAAGCATTGGGACACACTGTTAGCTACAGTAAGCAGCTGTAATATTCATTTCCTTTTGTTGAGCAGGTCAGATTTTCATTACCTCAGACAAAGCCCATTTAATTTCTGGTCAGTAAGGCCAGATTCCATGCAGGCTACCTTCATGCATTGTTTGGGGATGGTTTTCTTTTCCCTTTGGTTGCCTCCTGGGAGAACAACTTACAGTATAAAGTTAGACAAGAGTACAGTGACTGCATATCTAACCTTTCTTTTTTTGAATCAGCACAGAATGGGGTCTGATTAACTGTCAAACAGTACTACAAAAACCCTGAAGTCAAGAAATTAAATTATGATGAAACACATTTTAGATGCTTTCCTCAGTAAGGGTGCTTTTCTCCTCATTAGTTATTAGAGATCTCTAAAAAAATTTTTTTTAATTTGGCAAGCACTTTTAGCTGAATTAATTTTGATCTGTGTTATATTAAAAAAAAGGCATTTCTGGCCAAAATGACAGAAGACAGGAAGGTAAATTAATTTGTTCAGTTTCTTTGCTAACAAAAAAGTTCACTCTTGTTCTGCTGTGATGTTTAGCATTGTAGAGTAGTGTAGAAACTCCAATTTTCTTAGTAGTTAAAATAACACCAGGATCAGGGCTTTGATCCATGTATGGGCTGTTCACTTCAGAAGTGGACTCAATGATCCTTGTGGGTTCCTTCCAACTCAGAACATTCTGTGATAAAATCAATTTCCGATAAAGCTGAACAATACCTAAAAAAGCATCTTCAAACCAACCTGCTGGCTGCTGCATCTTGGATAATCAGACAATTACCTGATATACCAGGGAAATGCACCTACAAAGCTAATCCTGCTGGCAGAAACAATGGGGGAAACAACAAACAGCACACTTCCTTCTAATTAGACCTGCACTCTGATTAAAGTGCCCTGGAGCAGGGAAATGCAGTGTCAGCTCATCCATCAATAAGACTGGTTCAGGTTTCAGTTTCTGTCTGCACTGCCTGTGTTTGCTGCTGTGCAATATTGTGGCTGTATAACTTGCAGTACTGAAAGGTATAATGAGATACCCTGGTGTGTGAGAGCCAAAATCCCAATGGCTTCAAGGAAACAACTGTCATTTCCATGAGGAAGTCCAATGAGGCTGGGATTTCTGTCATGTCACTTTCAGAAAGAAACAAAAAGCATCTGCTTGTGTTGCTGCTCTGGCATGAAGTATTTCTCCCAGACCTTTTGGAAAGCTGTTGGGAGTAGACTGTAGTGAGCCCAGGCAGGTGTAGGAGGGGTTCCAGGTGGTAGAGATGAAGAAAAGCAACTTTAAAAGTTCTGGAAGTGGGCAGCTTCTGCCCCTACCCGCTGAGATCAGGGATGGGAGGTCCTGGCCATGAGGTCTGTCCCAGCCCTGAGACCCACAGTGTGCTCTGAGGGATCTCCATGACCCTGGGGAAATCTCTTTGGTGCCCTCCCACCATGGCACTGCTGCCTGTCCAGGGCAGTGACAATGGGTGAGGTTAAATCACACAAAACCTCCTGAGAAAGGATTACTCTGCTCCTGTATCCAGCCTGTGTTCCTTTGGGGAACTGGGTCCAGCCCTTAATGTTATTCCAAGGTCTCTCTTCTTCTGTGTGGAGCCACCAGGCAGTTTATGGGCACAGCTCAGCACAGTTCTGCCCAGCTGCAGTGAGCTCTGGCACAGGGACATCTCGTTGGCCCATTTCTTTCAGAGCTTCGACAGAAGACACTGAATGTGCTCAGAACCTGGAAAGGCCACAGAATCCTTGCTGATGATCTGATAGACCACACTCCCTCACTCCCTCCGTGTAGACTACACTTTCACACTTAACATGCTTTTAACTGGAAACATTTTCAGAAGCACATTCTCTGTGCCTCTGTAGAATTTAAATTTCCACTTGCGTTTGCCCACCCAGACATTAGAAATGCATGCTTAGCATATTCTCTGACCAAGAACATCTTAAAGAAACCATTCTCTTTCACCATGTCAATGCTTTTTTTATGAGCCCTGAATTTGTTTTAGGGTTTCAAGTAAAATTATTGTAGCATCTTGTTACAATAAGGTCCTTTCCCATTTCCACTCAGACCTAAGCCCTTCACCTGAGTTCAGACGAAGGAACAATGCTCTCCTTTCTCTAGTAAACCAGCTCTGTTTTGTGCATTCTGAATTGCATTTGCACTTTCACTCAAAATTTAGGAGACTCACCTTTCAGAGTATTTATCTCTAGAGAGGGGTCTTTTGGCCGGCACAGGACTGGGTCAGAGGACACTCAGTCTCTGTTTCACTTTTGGATGGGCTATGTGACTTTAATTCACTATCCTACACTGTCCCTTTGTTTCCTCTCTCAATCCATGTTTAAGCTAGATTGCAAACTCTTTGGGATGGGGTGAGATCATATTGTTTAAGTGGAGGAAGAGGCTGTTGCTGTTGAGATTGTAATAAAAAAAAAAGTTACCCACATTTATAAAGTGATCAGGAGGAAAAAAGGGTATGTTATTAATAACAGTGTCTTTCTTCCAGCACGATCCCAAAGTGCTTTGTAAATTATATATCCCTTTGAACTTCAGCCACCTCTCAGGAGAGCCAAATAATGTAGGGCAGGGGACAGTACTTTCATGAGGCCAAGGAGAAGACTGGAATTCTCCAACTGCAACCCAGCATCTGAGAAAAACAAAGCAGGGTTTAAAACTTGATTGGATACACTGACATGTTTTAAAATTAAACGTCAGAGAAGAAAATTTTCTTAAGGGTTTTGTTGAAACTGGCAAAAATAAAAGAATCTTTCATTCTTTATTATTGTTACTCTTTCACCTTTTAAAAAAATGCCTCTTTTTCTTCCTATTTTATTTTTTATGTTCCTTGACCCTCTTTTTCCATTAAATTCTTTACAGCTTCCTTTCCTGTCCCAACTGCACCCTATTAGCACCTCTTTATTCTAATCCTTTGCCTAGCTCTTTAGATATTTTGTACAAAACCCTGCTGTAAGCAGATGGAATCTGGATTCCTGCATGCAGCGTGTATGGGTCGCTTCCAGCACGCCCAGCACCAACCCAAATACTCTGGCAGAGCCAGCCCTGGGGCTGGCACCAGGCTCAGAAATCACAGATCACATCAGCTGTTTTCACTGAAAACACAGCTCGGCCAGTGGCCACACACTTCTACATGCATGGCTGGGTCTGTGGCTATGAAACTACTCCCCTCCAAGGCAGGAAAAGCACCAAAACCACATGAAATTCCCCAACTGTTGGACTTGTAATGGACTCTGTGCAAACGCTGATGATTTTTCTCCTCTTTGCTGTAGGATTTTAGGAGAGGTTGAGTCCTTTCAGGGGCCTGCTGGATATTTGGTGTTCTTACATGGATGCTGAACAGCAGCATAAATGCCAGAAATCCCTGGCTGCATCTACAGAAAACCACAGGAGACCCTGAGCACTTATTTTCACTAGGATTTTTTAGGACTTGAAAATATCTCCTGAGCCCAAGGGTTAGTTTTCTGCTACTACCAGCAGCATATCTTAGACTCCTTTCTATAAGCTGAGCTTTTTCCACAGGCTCCTTCCCTCACTGGAAGGCTCTCCTTTGACCTTGCTGTTCATGTGGGCCAGGACCTTTTATTTCCAGCCTAAGTTACTCACTGTCATTTTTCAGCCTTTTTTTTTGTGCATCAGCTCTGTTCCTTTTCTTACAGAATATTTTCCCTCCCTTCCTCTCTGCCTTGGACTATTTGCCACAGGATACAGCAAACCATTCTATCTCCTCCTTCCATCATTTTTCTGGGCTAAATCCATTACTTCAACTTCTTACTGCTTTTTTCATGGCTGCATCATATTTGTGGCTTACAGTCATTTGAGATGTTTTCCTCCTCATTTATTTCATTGTATGAACCCTACTTTAACACAGAAATGCTTGTTATTGGTCCCTGAGCACTCAGCCTTGCACTGTGTGGTGTTTATTTCCATCCTAATTTTGTTATTGCAGTACTCAAGGTTATTCAGTTCTTCCTGTATGACATCCTAATCCTCTGAGGCAGTGACACTGCTTCTAGGCTTTGTATTGTCAGCATTTTCCTCAATTTTCCAGCAGTTTTCTTCTTTTTGTGCCAAGGTCATTAATGAGCATACTAAATTAGATCAAATGCAAGACAGACCTTTCAGGAAGCCCACTAGTAACTGATCTAAATTCCTTTTATACCTGATACTCCTTTGCAGCACGAGAGGTAGATGGGAGGCCAGCTCTCACCTCTCTATGGATTACACAATTATGTCTATGTTTCCTAGCATGTCACCAGTAAGCATTTCCCATGCAGCAAAAAGAGCTCTTCACGAAACAGATTAAATCTACCACATTTCCTTTGTCTGGAAAACCAGTTATTTTAGTCAGAGAAATGCAGCCAGTGAGTTTTGCCTGGAGGAAGCCTATCTTGCATCCTTTTACCACTGTGTCCTTGATTGCTGTTGCCCTCCAAATCAGCTCTAAAAGCTGGCACGCTGCTGAGGTCAGCTCTGTGGTTACATGGATCACTTCTTTTTTTCCTCTCTTTCCCTTTCACTTTCCATCCATGGGCTGGAATCCAGCACCAGGCTCTCCAAGGGCTCACACACCACAACAGTGCCCACTGGGGGAAAATGAAACCAGTTCTGAGTCAGTCAAGGCCCCATTGGCTCAGCACCTCAAAAACCTGTCCAAAGGTTGGGGAGTGCCAAAATAATGGTGCCTCAGTGTGTGATGGTTGATAGTGCCCAGTGCTTTGATTCCTGGTCTGATTTAAGCTCAGGGTGTATATCCATGTGACCCTGCTGACTGAAAGTCCCTCTAGACTCCACCATATCCCTGTGACAGTGCTCTGTTTAACAGTCCAGGAATACAGAAGTCAGAATAATACAGAAATCAATCTGTCTCCCTGATTCTGGGCTGTTTGCACCCCATTTCTGTGTGTTCTCATCACAGGTACATGGGGGGCAAAACAATTTCAGATTTATTTTGTGAGGTGGTTTTCTTGCAAATACTAGAATTTGGGAGGAACAATATGATGGAATACTCTTTGAGAATGTCAGCAAATTACTCACATGGCTGTATAGAAATTGCACTAAACTGGAGGGATGGGGGTGTTTGTTAACTGAAGGGGCTGAGCTGGACACTTAATGGCTCCAAATGGGTTAGTCCTTCCATTAATGCAGTCAGGCTCTTCTGGAACCTGTACAAATGTTTACCATCCATCAACCTGTTCAATGCCAACAGGTTCAAACCCTTGTCTGTGCCTTGTGCTGAGAAACATCTTTGATGTGTGTTGGATTTGGTTACATGAAAATAAAAAAGAAGGAACAGCCGTGGGGAGGGTTTCATTTTAGCCTGGAAATCTGGCATCAAGAGTAATGTTAGCACCCTCTGATCCAAGGAGGCACCACGTAAGAGCTCATTTTGAAGTACTTCCCAAAGCTGGAGTTGGGATCTCTAGAATCAGCTTGAGCTTAATGAATTTGCCAGGACTGTGCTGGACCGGCGGGAGCAGGGAATGCTGCGCTCTGGTGGCAGCTCCTGGGGGACACTGCCTGCAGCAGGGCTCCCCTGGGCCTTGCAGCAGCAAAAGCCAAAATTCTGCAGACCAGAAAACCTGAGACACTCCTGGGCACCTTTGTGAGGGGTGGCTGATGTCCTGCTGTGGGCACATCTGGGGCCCAGGTCAGTTGATGGTGATCCCTGTCCACCAGAAGGAGACAAAAACTCCTGTGCTCCAGGTTGTAGGCAGATTATCAAGTACCAGTCAGTGGCTAATTAGAAAGACAATTTGCTTGTATCTTCCAGCAAATCCAGCAACTCAGCTCAATGGAGCAATTCTGGCAGAGAAGGCTGGGGAACAGACAGTGTAGAATGAAAAGTGCTTATTGGCTACTGCTAAATGCATTTACACCAAACAATCCAAGATGAACTGCTAGAGCAGGAGTTAATTTGGCATTAATTTTCACATGGAATCATGAGACAGGTCCCTTAGCTTTGGTATAAACACCTAGGCTGGCTTCCATCACGTTCTTTCCCAGTGCAATGTTTGACTCACCAACTTTGTGGTTGACCATTGCCTTGTTTTAAAATGTTACATGATCTGTGCTGCTTTGTTTTGAGGCTCTTCAGGCCAAGTGCAGTTCTAACCCACAGAAAAGGATTAGCAGGATAATCTAGGAAAATATTTAATTGTGAAATCCACTCCTCCTGCTGCCTGCTGTAATGATCTTCACAGTTTGCATCATGTGGTGGGAGCTGAGAAGAAGGCACTGCCTTCCTGGAAAGGCAGGGAATGGAGCTGGAAACCAGTTGTCCCATTAAAGCTACACCTGCCATGGAGGTGGGTAGAGGAAACTCCCTGCAGAGGAGCTCTGAGAGCTCTGAGAGAAATTCTGTCCCTTGGTGCCAGCCAGCAGGACACCTCCTCACTCTGACCCCACACTGAGTCCTCCAAAACAGAGACATCTGCTCATCTGGGGGAGGAGAGGGAATACAATGGCTTCCATCCAAAAAAAGAACTTCCCAAGGTGTATGTAAATTATAAAGCATTGTCCCATGGCTGATCTTATTGGTGGGAAATTTAAAAAAAAAAAAAGCTGTCAAAATGATAATCACTAAATAAAAAAAGAAACCTGTATGAGTGAAAGTTGGCAAGTCTGTTAGCAGAATGACTACTGTACTGGAAAATTACTGAGCACTGTTTATAAAGGCAATCAGACAGGAATGTTAGTCTTGGAGTCCTACTTTCAACATCAGCAGCTGTATTATTCTACTAGATTCCTTGTACTTTTCCCCAAAAAAAAAAAAAAAGGCCTTCTAGTGACTGGGTGTGGCACAACCTGTTCCCAAAAGAAAAGATTCACCTGATTGTTTTGAGCCCAGTGCAGCAGAGAGGTGGTGGAGAGCTTCAGGAGTGTGTGGGGAGAGGACAGTGCAATAGCAGTGTGTGTGTGTGTGTGTGCTTCATGGAAAACACAATTCCATTTGTAAAGAGGCTTTTCTTTTACACAGTCAAGCATGAGCTTGGTTTGACAGCTGTAAGCAAAATATATCTGTCAGTTCCACATGACTGATTCTAAGAAATCTTTTCCAATTCTCCTTGCTAAAATTATCCAATGTAAAATCCTGGCCCTGCTGAAAGTTGGTCTGACTTTTGCCTAAATCAGTAGAGCCACAGTTTCATCCAGCTGCCTCAGAAAACTTAGAGTGACTTTGACGTGATTTTGCATCACAAACTGGTGCTAAAGACCACCAGTGCTAACTGGGCATTGAGTTATCCTCACCTGTGCATTAAACCAAAAGGTTTTCAATAAAATCTATTAGAAATAGAACCCTCAGATTATAGGGCATTAGATACGTTTCTGTCACAGGACTTTTTCAGACATGTTTTGTAGAAAGTTTCCTCTGATGCTTTACTCAGCAATAGTACAGGCTCTAAACTGGTTGTAGGTAAGAGCCAGCTCTAAAAAAACAGGTTTAAAACAAAAAAAAAAAGTGTTATTGCAAACATGTCTTTGGTCATATCCGAGCTATTACTGTGAAAGCAGGGAAATAAATGTCACTGTAGCATTGGGAAGGAAACAGAAGTACCCTGTAGGTAGTGAGGGGATGTGTGAACATGGCATGGATGTGTAGTTAGTGAAAGAGAACACACTGTTCTCCTGCAGGGCTCAGGGCAGAAACAAACAGGGGAAATTTAATGGGCTGCAATATTTACCCCAGAAGATGTAATGGCTTTGTTATAAGAGGCAGCAAATCTCTGAAAAGTGACTCATGTCTTTTGATTGCACTCCCTGACCCCCATCCTTCAGCCTTGATCCATTTTATCTTCCTAACAGTTTTTCCTAAATCTATAGGTACAAGCCCTCATTTGCAGACATTCATCTCCCCTGGGTTTATGTACATTGTGCTGCAGGCAATTTTTTTTCCTAGAAAATGTGGGAATCTTAGGCAAGTAGGTAGAGTAGATAATTCAAGGTTAATAACTAATCCAGACCGTAGAAAGATCAAATGATGAACTGAATCTCCAAAAGATATTTCAAGTTTGCTCCAGGGGCCTGCCAGATGGGTATTGCCAAAGCAGATTAGAAGAAGAACTCCCAATTCCTCAGAAGAGATACTGAGAGGTCAGAGGTTGAGGAAGACTCAGAAGACAAAGATTTAGAGCAGCCCTCTCACATTGCATGTCCTGTCCATCCCAGCTTTTTGAAGCTTTTGAAAATCACACCCTTCTGGGCATATTTTAGCTAGAAAGACAGCCACTGACTGGGGTAAAATCTCTGCTTAAAAGCTCATTACTTTCTTCCTGATCACCAGCAGGGATCACTTAGCTCTTGAATCTTCTGTAGAGGTAAGATTACAAAAAAATAATACCAGGGTTGAAGCCATCCCTGTGGTTGTGGGAAAGATGAGTGTGTTTGTCACGTAAATCAGTGCTTGTTGGCAAAATGAGAGGCTCTCCTGGGACCCCAGCTGGAGCACTCCCTTGGTCCCACAGAAGATAGGTTATAACCTGGGAGGAAAAGACCAAACTGAAAAGAATTCTGGTGTCAAGCAATCCCTAAGATCAGTTTACAGGATTAAAGTGTAACTGGAAGCCCAATGCTTTTTATGATATACACAGGGCTTAGTGTACAGCAGTTAATTGACTTAGTTAATAATACAGAGCCAGCCTGGGGTCTGGAGTTAGAACACTGGAGTTACTTTTGACATTCTCATAAGAAAAATACCTACCCTTTTTTAAAGAAAATCATTCTCTAAGTAGGTCTTGTTGTTAAACACACTCAGGTATGTTCAGAAGGTGTAATGACAGTGTAGAGACAAAAATCTACCTGTGGTGCAATTTGATAGTTACCATAATGTGATACTATTTGCACATCACATTTTTCTCCTCTGTGTGTATATTACTTGCAGATAGTAATTCTGCTAATATCTTGCTGCAAATTCCTTCCAAAAATTTGAAACTGGCAGGATTTTTCATCTTTAATCACTTTATCCATAAATCCCTTGTCTTTCCACATTGGTTGTGAACATTGTTGAGATATAGTTGCAGTGTTCCTGTGTGTTACAGGCACTAAAACAATATTTTCAGCTGCCTGTGAAGGAGAATTTGGGGATACTGTGGGGGTTCAGGGCACTGCCAGGACTGTATGTAGGACTCACCTTTACTTGTTTGCCAGATTGTTTTTACAAGCCATTGATTCAAGCATAGATTTCACTGAGAGGATGAAGTTTAGTGGCCAAAGTGATCATCCCCTTGGTTCTTTTGAAAATTACCTACTTTACATATTAGTATTATTCAGACATTTAATGTCACTTGTCTCCTGGATGTGAAAGTAAAACCACCACTTTAAAATAGCCTTTAATTTCTAAGTATTTGGACTGTCACAGGCAGGGCAGAGTGGGCTGTGAGGTTTCAGAAACCACTTACAGCATTGCCCCACCTGATTTGTAACCACAGGGTTGGGATCAGGAGTGGATGTAGTGGATGGTGGCTGAAGCTGACCTCTCCAAGGAAAAAGCTGGAGATTGTTTTCACCACAGACACATCTTTCTATTAGTACCCTGGGTTTCAGCTCGTTCCCTATGCAATCATTCTTCTCATGATGATGATAATAATACTTTTTTTTTCTGTGCTAATTTTCTAGTTACACTCTGTCATGTCTCTGCTGGTACTGACTAGAGACCAGCAAACAAGGTAGAAACCAGGTGATTTCTCCCCTCCACAAGAGCAACAAACAAAAAATTAGAAAGGAATTTTCCTTCCTAAAAGGAAAGCCATAACCTTTCTTCTTAAGGCATCTTGGAAATAGTTGGCATGCTGTGTGCTGCCCACCCTAAATGCAAGCTCACACACAGCCTCTGCCAAGAATGTATTTTTATCTTTCTCCTTTGCTTTCAGCCCCTTTCCCTTTTTCTTTTGCCAGTAGCTGTAGATCACAGTGAGAGCACAGTGCTGAAGTGAATATTAGCTGAGTGGAGCCTGGGCAGAAGCCTTTCCCAGCCTTGTGACTCACATCCAGCTCATAAAGCAGTGTCATTTCAGCCCCTCCAGGCCTTTGTCAAGAGGTTCCTTCCCCCAGGTGGATAATTCCCTCACGTTTGCTCCACCAGGGCAGAGCCCAGCTGATACCAAGGGAGCCTGGCTATTAATTTTCATGAACACTGATTTCTGCACTTCAGGGCTATTTTTGTCAGTCCTTCAGCCCTAGTATTCAGTTTCCCAGCTGACATTTTCCCATTCCATAAGAGAAATACCAAGCCCTGGGCCACGGAGATGCACCAAAACTGCAGTCTAGAGAAGCAGGTTTGGTGTCTTGCCAGCTGTTTTAGTCAGCAGAAATTCACAGATGTGTCAGTCAACTGCTTTTATGCACAGGCACATTTGAGCAGGGCCCTGTTCCACAAAAGACAGGTGGCCAGTCTGCTCAGTCCTGCTCAAACCAAATGGCTTCAGCCTTCACTGTCAGCACAGTCAATCAGTGCTGTCATGCCAGTCATGGCATTCACAAATTGATTCATGACAATTGCAGCAGGTGAAGATGTTTCTACAAATGGTGCTGAACTGATTTTCCCCTCTTCAGGAATGGGAAGATGGGAAACAGTTTTTTAATTCATTTCAGAGAAGTAACACACAACAACTTCAAAAGAAATGTAGAAAATAAGTTGCTCTATAGGATTACAGCTGCTCTCCTAGATTACAGGAGCCTCCAGCAGAAGGAAATAGTATTTCTCAGCAGACCTATTTTTGAGAAGTCTTGTTTGGCCCACTTACCATAATAGACAGCTGAGGACTGGGTGACAAGTAAAAGATTCATGGTGTAAGGATACAAATCTGGATGACAGTCCTGAATAACAGGCTAGAAGGTCAATTGCCTGGTGAGAAAGGCATGAGAGCCTTCTGGTGCTCAGTGGCTGCACAGTTATTGCTCCAGTCCCTCACTCCGTCCAGGAATGCCTGTAATTACAGAGAACATGCTCTCACTGACAGATTGCAGGAAGCTAAAGATGGATGCTGCTTTTCTTTTAGAAAAAAATGTCCTTCCCTCCATCCCTCCTCCTTCAGAGCCTTCTCAGACACTTCATTCACTGCCTTGTAGCCCTGCTGTGGTGCTTCCAGCACTTGCTGGAGTCAGTGGAGCTGGGAGACAGAGTGGGGAGGATGCCTCCTTTCCCTTGCAAGGAATGGTCTTGCAGGACAGTCTGCAGACAAGTCTGTCTTTATCTGAGAGAAAAAACCAGCCCCACTGCAGACAGTGGGGTTAAAGGGGGTGATGCAGTTTGGGGTTTTGTCTGGCATGGACAGGAGGGAATATTCACTTATACTGACACTGCTGCTTTACCACTTCAGCTCCCAGAGGGGATCAGTGAGCTCAGGGTGACGACAGCACAGCACCATCAAAGCACCCACAAATCCAAGAAGAGCTGCCCATTTCTCACTGGTTTTAAGTGAAGCATGTTTTATTCCAACAGTTTGCTAACATTTATCCTCTGGCTCCTTCCCAGGTGGGTGACTGGCCACTGGAGTCCCTGCTCTGCCACTTGTGAGAAGGGTGTGCAGCACCGGGAGGTCACTTGTGTCTATCAGCTGCAGAATGGCACCTATGTCAACACCAGGGATCTCTACTGCCTGGGCAGCAAACCAGCCACAGTGCAGAGCTGTGAGGGACGGGACTGCCTGTCCATCTGGGAAGCATCAGAGTGGTCAAAGGTAGGAGCTTCACTCCAGAAAGGAGCCACACTGCTCAGAGCTCCAGATACATTGGCCTCAATCCGTGGTTCTCATGGTCAGCATCCTCACAGCACTGGGGTGCTGGGCAGGATTCTCATCTACTGAGATGAGCAGTGAGGAGCTGAGGTTTGGTTTCCAGACCAGATGAATTAGTAAGGCAGGGTTTAGATATGCTCTAGTGACTGTATCTTTCCATCTGAAAACTCTGACCAAGAAGGAGAAATGTTTCACTGACCTAAGGCCACAAGTGCAGTAACCCAGGGCTTCTGGCTCCATTGAAATGTGGTATGAAGAAATACCAGGCTTATCAGGCATCTGCATGTTACAGAGAATGTGCAGTCTTTGGGCCCTATCAATCCTTCTTTCATGTAATTCTAGGAACAAGAAAAAGCTGGTTATATTTTGTATGAAAAGTGCACCTCAGAGTAGGTGCAGAGTTAAGAAATTTTTCCCAAGTTATGAATGCAGTTCTGATGTAAATAATGGGAGGTCTAGGCAGTTACCCTGTGTTTTGTTTAGCAGCAGAGTGATCTGGGAGTGTGCCTGCAGTTCACCACCAGGACTCAGCTAGTGCAGGGCAACTTTGTACCCTGTGAGTAACAGTCCTTACAGGATGCCCATGTTCACTTTGATATTGTGTTTGCTGGGCTCACCTGAGTGATGAGCTCCTTTCACTCTGGGTGCAGGTTCCAGCTCTACCAGCCTCATTCCAGCCTGGCTGTCCAGCAACAGCCCTTCCTGTGGGAAGGATTCCTCATTATTCACCTCTATTTGGAACAGGGAGCTCCTGTTTTAAACATTGTCAAAGAGCTTTTGCTAAATATTATTGTTAGAAATGTGCTTAAAAGTCACAGAAGCTCAGGATAGAAGGGATCCTGAGGAACAGCGTCTCCTCACAAATACAATGGGATTTCATTGTGGGATTTCCTCCTGGACAGGAAATCTTAGTTTGGCAAGAGAGGTGATGGTTAAGTGGAGCAGTGTTCCCTTTCAGTGGGGTGCTGGATCCGTTCACTGGTGCATGAGATTTGTGTTCCTTCTGAGTTCTTTCATTACAAAAGCTGTGCAGAAACACACCAAGGTTTTAGTAAGTTTTCTGTTAGGTTTTTTGTGTGTCATAGACATTCCCCTTTCAAATTATGCCCTCTTTAATTCTTATAGCTAAACCAGCTGAACTGTTTATAGCTGAGATTAGGGTGCAATTCCTACCTGGTTTACATGTGGATTTTTTACTTGAGTCTTTTGTTAACAATCCCAGGTACTTCTGTCTCCCTTTTATGGAATGGAGTAAATCAAATTACAGATCAGTGGAAATCTTCCATATCCATGACCATGTAACTCCTTTGCAAATACACAGCATTTCTAGATAATTTTTCAATAGCTGGTTTACTTTTCCTTTGATACATTTATTTACTTTTGTTGGGTCTGTAACTGTGCACTTGTGATTCTAAATTTGTTATTCTGGCCCGTTTCTGCTGTTATGAAGCTCAGTTGACTCCAGGACACGTTTGATGCTCTGCCAGTGTGAACCCTTCTCACACCTAGGACTTTCTTCAGTAGTAATCACTTTATTCCTTAGCATTTTAATCTGATGTTGAGGAATAAATATCATTGTAATTGTATCATTTTATAAATCAGTTTTCTGATCCATTTTTTTTTAACTTCTTGGTTATACAACACAGTTGACCGCACTGATGTCTGGTCCCTGGTCAAAAATGTGTGTTTTCACAGCAAATTCCAATGCAATCTTCATTGTGGAAAAAATTAAGTTCCCCTTGTATTGCCAAACACTTGAGATTGTTTTGGACAAAGTACTGCTCAACCCATTTTTAATGATAAAAATAGAGGCTGTCAGGAGAAGGTGAATGTTTCTACTGTTAGAGAACTAGAGTGGAAAAAAATATGGATTTCCTTCAGATAAAGGAGTTGTGTCTTAACGGCAAAGTTGTGTTGCTCCTTTGCAAAGCCTAATGGCATCTGACAAAGTAATTTGTTAATAAAATAGGACTTAATGATCTCGAGTGGACACAGAAACTGTGTCTATTAATTTGTGGACTCACTGTAAAATCTATGTATTAAGAAATTCTTCATGAAAACAGATGACTTGAGGAAAGGAAAAAAGCCTCTTAAAGAGGGTGATTTATATGTGACCACCAAAGATCTGTTGGAAACCTTCTTGCTCATGCTGTTTTGTCTAGGAAAGTATATGCAGTATTAATCTGTGAATGACTTAAAAGCTGTGGGAAGAACAAACAGTTGGTGTTTTTCCCAGACTTGCTTGTAAAACCCACCTAGAGATTTCCCCTACTGTGAAAAATACTCCCACTTCAGTTTGATTTACTTTGAGTAAATTGGATCATTCCAAAGATTTTTATATATTGAGCTTTGTAGTTTGAGATGAACGAGTGCAACCCTGAGGAGTCCACCCTGGGGCCTGAGGAAAATGATACATAATTTGGGAAAGTCTACCCAACTTGGGGCAAATTCATGGCTTTAAGGAACCATTTAGGGAGCTCCAGCCTGGGATCTTTGGCAAGCCTTGCACTCTGAGCAGTCCAGCAAAGTATTTTGTGGAATTCTGCAAAGCTGGGAAGAATTCATGCCCCTGTCTTAGCAGAGCTATAGATTGTGCTCCTTACAAAGATGTTACATCCGTGAGGGGGTCACGCCGTGAGCAGCACACAGTAAATTAAGTGGAAGCTTTCCCAGATTTTCAAGAAGTCACTTTGTAGTGCTGTGAAGTATTTAAAGGCATGTCTGTTTGCTTGCCAGCTCATAAACGCTTGTCATTCATGTCCTTAACAAGGCCAGCAGGTCAGAACTGCCTGGATTGTGTTTTTAAGATGGTTAGACAGGCATGCTGAGATTTGTCCATTTGATGTAATTTATATCAAGCTGATGCTTGTTTCCAGCATAGACCCCCTGGATGGAGAAGCTTCTTGGAACACGTTCAAAAGACCTCACAGAATATCTCATATCTGCACTATTTATTCAGTGTCAAAGCAACTGTCTTCTCCCTGCTGGCCCCCTAAAGGGGAGAACTTGACATGCCAGAGGAGGTTAGTTTTTATCTCAGCTGGTACATAGATCATTGCTCCACCCACCTGTCCCCAGTGGCTCTGCAAGACAATTTCTCACTCTTAACCACTGCAGTGGCATGAGAATGAGGAGCAGGCAGACTGGCTGTGCTCAGGGGTGGTGACAAGAACTCAGGTGGCTGTGACAGCAGGTGCTCTATTACCAAACTGGTTATTGAAAACAGAAATTTGGGTTCAGTTCATGCCAATGTCCTTTTCCCACCTCATACAGCCAAGAAAATCAAAACAAATTCTTCATTAAGCAAGAATTTCCAGCCATTGGCAAAGAGAGCGAGTGACCAGATACCCCTTCTGTTTAGAGGCTAATGCCATAGAGCCCAGGCACAAAAACATGGTGGATAATTGTGCTCACTCAGAAAATGTTTGTTAGAGTTTTTCAGAATTAAGATAGCGATGGCAAATCAAAATGTGAATGTGATGTGTGCGTTTCACATGAGAAGGTGTGAGAATTGTGACTTTGCCATGATGTGCACAAACTGTACTACAGAAACATGTTTATAGCAGTAATCTCATGCTACTGTGATTTAAAATAACATTTAACACCACCATTTATCACCCTTGATGTGTCCCATGATACATCAAGGGATGTGGCAGTTCTGTATAGTGAATCTCAGTGTGTCCTTCAGTATCAATGAGGAACTCTTCAACACAAGATTTAGTGGCACCAATTCTAGCAAGAAGCCAGCTGACATTTTTCAAAGAAGGGTGATTTTCAGAATTGCCATTTTTCATAAGTAAAATATTTCACAAGCAGTCATCATGCTTTTCAAATTATTCATGTATGAGTGGCTTAGATTATTGTAATAAAATCTCATGGATTATCATTTTCCTGAGTGTTCATAACCCCAGCTTTTCCTCTGAGCTGTGTTACCAACATAAAAGCCATCATTTCTAAGCACCATGTAACAAAAACCAAACCCCTGGTTTTTTGCAGTGCTCAGCAGACTGTGGCAGGGGAATTCAGAAAAGAACAGTGACGTGCACAAACTCCCAAGGCAAATGTGATGCAGCCACCAGGCCGAGAGACGAGGAAGAGTGCGAGGATCACACGGGCTGTTACGAGTGGAAAACAGGAGACTGGTCCAAGGTAACAGCAAACATTTCATGGTGTTTTCTTTCTGAGAGCAAAGATGTTCAGGGTGCTGAGCTCCTGTGTGCTGTCTGCATTAATTTGCAGTTTAAGTATTTAGGAAGCAAAGGTTTAACTGTTTTTCAGGGTCGTCTGGGACTACACACTTTGACCAGTCCTAAACTCATTTCAACCATCTGAAATGAAAGGAAGGCTTGAGTTTAAAGGCAGAGCCAAAACCATCAGTCCCTTCCTCAGGGCTGGAGCTTACCTTCACTTAGGCCTGTCTGAACTTTGTTTCTCCAGTGACATCAGTGGAATTAATTCCTGAATGCAGTGGATTAAACCAGAGCAGAGTCTGCTCTGTATTTGCATTCTGATCTTAAAGTAATACAAGGTTTTGCTTGGGAAGGAGGCCTGGCAGTGTAAGAAACTCAACCCTTGCCAGTGTTGTTCAGAAAGCATCCTTTACATTACTGGCTTCGTGTTTGCATAAAGGACTAAAATTTCCCAGCAATATTATATTCCAGTTTGGTTTTATCTTATCTTTCTAACTGTACTGTTCTTTAAACAGAAAACCTACTTTCTGTTCTGGAATGTACGGCATGTGCAGAAACCACTGGGGTACAGTAGTTGTACTTTGCTTTCCAAAAACCCAAACTCCAGCAAGCAAAAGGCAGTGAAGCAGAGGCCCAGGATGGGCAAATTGGCTTATCTGTGATTGCATTTTTTTTTTAGGAATTACAATTATGTATATACTCTGTCACAGATACATGAATTTAATGGTGTCAGTGCTGGAGAATGCAGGAAGAACCTGCCACATACAGAGTGTCTGTATTTATGCTGAGCCAGGAATTTATGTCACAAGATGTTTACAGTATTGAACATTATTTTATTCATAACCTGGCACTCAGAGTCCATGCAAGCTGGCCAAAACAAACAGTCCCCATGTGTTAACAGGTGAAATAACATTATTTATTTATTTATTTATTTATTTATTTGTGGAACACTAAAACATTTTGGCATGCAAACGGACCCGGATTCTCTTGATAGGGAGGAATATGAAATAATTGTGTATTCACCAATTACATGGATTGAAAGTTCAGTGTTGTGTGAACAGTTCCAATCTGATAAAGGCATTGGCTCACTGCTGGGAGGGCTGCAATCTTACATGGGTCACAGTAAATAGTGTTGTTTGATGGGTTTAATGCCTGCATGTGAGCAGGGCAGGATCAGTGCAAAATCACTTGTTATTTGTGATTCTTAACTCAGGATCACGATCATCCCTGTGCAGGAGGGCACAAAAGCTTGTGTGCTGCATATGTGGCCTGCTTCTGTCTGCAGGGAGCTTGTGCCAGTGCTCTGCTTCCCAGGAATTTCACCCTGTGTGAGTCCAGCAGGATGTTCTTGGACTTAGATTTGGTTTGTAATGAGCATTTAAAATTCTAGACATATTGGTTAATTCTGACCGGACACTTAGGTCACACAATTAGATTCTTATTCTCTGAGTAGAAGGGTAGAGATTGCTAGAAAAGGGTAGATACAATTCTTAGAAGAAAATGTATTGTTCCAGAAACCCAGATAGCTGAAATGTTTAAAGTGGAATTCAATTCTTCACAAATCCTGAGTGAAGGATTTTCATCATGAGGGTCCAGAAGCTTTAATACAGGGCTTGGACATAGGAGGGGAGCCTTTACAGCTATCAGCAACTCTGGCTTAAAACAGTTCCTCCTTTAAGGAGAAACACAAAGTCTGTAGCCATTAGCTTATAGTGAACTCTTTAAAATTCATCCTTCCAGGGCAAAATTCCACTGTAAAACATTTGTTCCCAGCCCTGTAAAAGTCAGTGTGAGAGAGCTTTGCTGAGTAAGATGGAAACTTTTTCTGTTAAGGCAAATTGATCTCAGAACAAGCAACAACTTTGTGCAATTAATGTGTTGTGCATTTGTTGCTTATTGTTGGGAACCATCAGGGAAGCACGATTTAACTAACAGTGGTAATTATCACAGATTAAAATAATGGGCCTTGATGCTTTATGTGCAAACAGCTTGCCTGGTGGCTTGGCCTCTGATCCTTAATTTCCCAAACCAAGATCCTCTTTGAAGATGCCGGGAAGTTGTGTAAGAGAGAGGGAAAGCCTCATTTAAAAGTCAAGTCCAGATACAACTTGTAAATAGAGCAGGCTGTTTGGGTGGTATAAGGGTGTTGTTTCTGTGCTAGTAGTGGCAGTATTTGTAGAATACACAAACTCTGTGCATGACGAGATGGATCAGTTCCCTAAGGAGCTCCCAGCAGCACTAAAACCTCCACACCTACCCCAGATAAATAGTGATTTTAAGTTCTCAGCTCTCATGTTGAAGAGGTGAGGGCTGGAGATGAGGCCATGCTGATCTGAGACCTGCACCCAGCAGCCAAACCTCATCCACTGGCCTTAGCAACAGCTCTGTAGCCATTATCCATGCCTGAAAGAAGAGGGATTTTATCCCATTTTCTGTCAGGTTTATTTGCAGCTGGTCCTTGCTGTGTCCTGTAGCTTTTGGAAAGTATTTGGAGCTAATTGTCATGTTTGTATATTCTTAATATATTTGCAGCATGTTTCAAGTGTTGCACAGGAAACTGATATATCCAGTTCACTTTGCAAACACATAAAGCCAGGTTTGTAAAGTTATTTTAAATGGATCCAAGTTGCCTTTTTTAGCCCAGTGCTTGAGATTAACAGACTGTACTGGAATTCTAAAGACAGAGTTGTTCTGTTACTAGACCTTTGTTACCACTGCTACTAAACTTGCAGCTTCTCTACACTGCTGCCACTTCTCTTTTAAACCCATCATCTTAAAGGGATATAAGTGTTATTTTTAGCATTTAACTCAGCATGAGTGATACAAGTTTCATGACTGAACTGTTCCTGGCCCCAGAGTCTTCAAACCTAATAGAAATGTGAATTGCACAATGCAAGACCCACTGAAGGTGTTAACCTGAAATAATTATTTAATTTTTGCCTGGATTCTTCAGAATTGCAATTCATTATATCATCCTTTTTTGTACCTGATGCAATATACAAAAGGGAGTCCAAGCCATCTCCCATTCAGTCGTTTCTTCCAAGAGGAAATTCCACATCCAGTTTGCATTCAGTTAAAGAAACAAACATCTCATACACTCGTTCTGCTTTGAAATAGTTCCTCCTTGTTTGAAATCCAAGCTGCTAAATGTTCTAGCACTGGAAGCATTTTTACTTTTTTTTTGTAGTTGTGCTGGTCAGGGGAACAAACACAGGTTGCTCAGTTTCCCAACACTTGCTTCAGACTCACACACTGCTGAAAGTGTGCCTCTTGATGCTTTAGCAAGACAGTAATTCATTCTTTCATGGTGAATTCTATTTTTGCTGACAAACTTTACATCGAGGATTACATTCCTGCAAGAACAGAGCGTGTCTTTATGTGTGTGGCTCTCTGGAGAGCTGAGCAGGACACACAGCCCAGCTCCACACCATTCCCTGCCCCAGGCTGTGCTGGAAGGAGCAGCTGCAGGGCTTGGACTTGGCGTTGGAGTCACTGGAAACCTGTCCCAGATGATGCTGGAGGTGTTGGCAAGTTGTGGTGGTGACACAGATCTTGTGCTTGAAGGTGAGCAGCATCAGGGGCTGCTTTTTAGCCACCAAGGCTGCCCCCCATCCTCATCTCTCTCCCCTTCTGCTCCAGCAGAAGGCAGGAAAAGATGGCCCAGGGGAGACCTTATTGCTTTCCACAACCACCTCCAAGCAGGTTGGGTCAGGCTCTTCTCCCAGACAACCAGAGATAGCACAAGGGAGGTTCAGGGTGGATATTAGGAAAATGTTCATCACTGAAAGAGTGGTTAAGCATTGGAACAGGCTCCCCAGGGAAGTGGTGGAGTCACCATCCCTGGAAGTGCTCAGAATCCAAGCAGATGTGGCACTCAGTCCTAGGGTTTACTGGGCAAGGTGATGTTTGGTCAAAGATTGGACTCGACCTTGGAGGTCTTTCCCAATCTTAGTAATTCTTTAACTCTGTACAGGCCAAGGCTACATTTTTTGAGCTCCTTTCCTCCAGCTGTCCTTTGGACTCTTCTAAGGTATAGTTGAGGAGCCAAGGTAATATTGCAGGAGCAATTCTCCACAATATTTTTATGGATTTTTCTTTATTTCCAGTTTTACTTAATCGTTTCTCTATTTCACATGCCTCAAATTCTGTCCTGACTAAAGTTCTGTATTTGGAGCCAATAGCACAGAATGGTTCAGGGCTCCCAGTTTTATTTTTTGACTGTTCTCCATTTCACTGGTGTTGTATCAAGAAAGGTGGAATTACAAGCCAGACACACAAGCTCCATCGTTAGCTCTGATTTTCACAAGGGCCATTTTCAGCTCTGTGGGTGGAAGTTTAAATATGCAACTTCTGTCCCTCAGGCAACAATTTAGCTCATTAACCTATTATGTTACCTAGCCCAATGAAAAGATTTTTTAGAAGGAGAAAGGCACATAGAGGCCTTGTAGCATGTTGGCTTTGCCATATTTTTTTCTTTGCAGTTACAGTAGGTGCTCTGTAAATACTAAGGCCTATATTAATCTCAGATAACCCAGTGTAAATCCAGGGTAACTGTCTTTCATTCTTCCCTACAACCCACTGGCCATGGGCCAAGGATCTCACTCAGCACACTGGGTCAGATATCAGTCTCTATTACATGAGGGTAAACCCAGATTAATTCAGGCACTTGAGTTAAGGCAGGTTTATGCCAATGCCATGCAGAGCAGGATCTGATCTGGTGAGCTGTGCAGAATCTTTGGGTCTTGGGTAGGAACCATCACAGATCCGTGCTCTCAGGAGAAAGCAAATCTGTGACCCATCAAGCTGGGCTTCAACTGGCAGAGAAAGTAGAGGAAAAATCTATTACTACCACTTCACATCTTGTATAACCACCTGGCACAACTTTCACTGGATTCAGAGAGATTGTACACTCCAGAAACTGGAAAGCACCAGTAAGGATCAGCTTGGCAAAGTGTGATGTTAAACAATATTCTTGTTGCCAAATAGTGTCAATAGTGATAAATCACATCTGAAAAATCACCCATAGCCACCTGCCTTCCCTGGGCATCAAGAGTTCAATTCCTTTACAGAACTTGCTGAGCCTGTGAAATGCTGGAGATGGGTTCTCATCCCAGGAGGACATTAACAGTAGGGAGAGAAAAGAAGAATCTAATTTCCTATAAGAAAAATACTGGCTTTGTGCCAGACATTGAGGTGCTTCACACTGCAGATCAGCAGTCATTCATCACAGTGGGTGGTAACAAGGACTTGTAATTGCAAATTAATTGTTTTGGCAGGATTACAGGAGGTTTTATTCTCTGAGAGATAAACCCCCAGCCTTGCAGTGCACCAAAAAACATGTTGGGTTTTGGGGCTTTTTTTTCAAAAATACAACCTCCCAGTGCCAGGAAGGCATATTTTCCAAGCTCCAAATGATTGGGAACATCAACAAAATCCTCTATGTGCCTCACTTTTAATGATTAATTCATATTACATAATAAGAAGAGTAAATCAACGACAGCTGTGGTTTGAGAGGTGTATTCAAAGCTGTTATAAATATAGAAGCAAAACTGCCCTTTGTTCTAACATTCATTACAAATTCATGGCTTGACCCGACATCTGTTTATCATAAGCTATGGACAACTTGGTTATTCTTCATAAAGGTCAGAACTAAGTTCATCTTCTTCTACCTTGGTGAAAATAACTTTTCTTGTTGGATTGAGAGAAAACTCTGCAGGAGAGGTGGTAGCTTAAAACTGCAGTGGCACGTCAGAGCTGACAGACCCTTCCCTGCCACTGAGCAGCTTTGTGATTTATGGCTGCTCACGTGCCTTCAGCAGCACTGGAAGGCTGTCCACAGGTCTCACTGATACACATCAGTTGTCCTCCAGAAGGTGATGGAGCTGGGTGGGACAGGAAAGGATCCAACAAGCTTTAGTAGTCAAATTCCCTTCTTCTGTGGTCCTAGACATGGCCAGGAGCCAGAGCATCTGTCCTAGACCTAAGTCCAGCCCCATGGACTGCCCTGAGTTGTGGTTCCCTGTGGTTTGTGGCTCTGGCACATGATCACTGATGTGCAAACCAGAGCCTTTCTTGTCAACAGCTAAATCTCAAAACACCCCTCCCTACAGCAGATGAGATCAAATGGCCCAAAATTGGTTTTACCAGCCAGGGACACTCCTGAATTTGAATAGGGCTGGTTCAGTAAGATATACCCACCCTTTTGCTCTGTGATTGTCTGTCCCCACATCTGTGGAATATCTTTAGCTGTGGGCAGAGGTGGAAATGTTCCATAATGGCACTAAAACAAGGTCAAGCCTGTGCCTAGGCTTGGGCTAAGAGCCAGCCCCAGTGGATGCAGCTCTAGCTGGGAACTGGGCACAGAAAGGGAAGAGATGCTGACTGCAGTGCTGGCCATGTCCTTCCCCTGGGCACTGCAGGCTCCAGAAACCAAGTCCTGCTTGTGCCTTTCAAACTGCTCCTTGTTTGCACAACAAATTGCACAGCTCATCTCTGCTGAAGTTTTGGGAACATCCACAGTACAAATTGTTGTGAAGGTTCTGTAGTAAAGGAGAATGTGCAGCAAAAAGATCAGATTAATCAGTGTTTTGCTTGAAGTGGAGCATGCTCTGCCACAGTATTATTGTCTCATATTCCAATACAGCCTCCAGTGATCCTATTAACTGGAAGAGTAACTTCTCTTTTTTTGATATTTTTATTTAAAAGCCTGGTCCATTAAGTGCTTTCTTTTTTTTGATGGAGAGTTAAAGCCTTCCACCAAGACCTGTGGATTGGAAATGAAATTACGTTGTGATATTTTCACTCTTTTTTAAAGTGAAAAAGGAGAAAGAGTGAAAGACAAGCCTGTTCAAGTATTGGCATTCATTTTCTCTGAGTTACTCTGAGGTGTTACAGTGTCCAGGATCATGTTTTTGAAAATGTGGGGAGCAGCAATTCACCATTTAAACTCTGTAGTACCTGTCTGAAGAGGATTTTCCCCTTGAATACATACAGCACACAGGATGTACTGCTAGCAGGGACTGCTGTAATTTCACAGCCTTTTCAATGACCTTTTGAGATTTATAATGACTACCAAGGCATTAAGGTGACAATCTCCCAGAACACCTTTGAGGAGCAATGAGTACCAGTCTGACTGTGCAAAGAGATGAATCAGCATTAGCCAGCATCACACATGTCAGAGCTGGGTAGCTCCATGTCTAGAAAATGCTCAGCCAAGACTGAATGAGAGATGAGCAGCCTCTTGCTGAAATGATAAAATCCCAAATGAGTCCTTACTTTAATTACTTTCTTTAATAAATTGCATTGGGGGAGCATTGATCATTAACTGATGAACAACTAATAGTAACTAATAATGCATTCAGTGGGGCTTCAGTTCCCAGGGTATTCTCTCAGGATAAAATCTGGGGCAGGAGTCAGGCTGGGAATAGAGCTCATGTGAGCCCTGAGAGCCTGGCTCAGCACGAGGAGCTCACAGTGCTGGAGGAGCAGGGGGGATTCTCCAGCATCCAGCCTGACCTGAGTTCTGTGATCCCATAGATGTCCATTACTACTGAGGCTGTTTAGAATTACCTTGATTAAGCCTTTTGCATTAGGTGTTTTACACCATCAGGTCCTTGCAGTTGTCCTGGTGGAATAATCTCTGGAGTATTTCCACTTTCTGCCACAGCACAAGTGCAGTACCTCCTAGGATATGGTCCCCTCTGGGCAGCACTGTATCACCTCACAGCTCTGCTTGAGCCTGTTCTTGAAATCCAGATTGAAACCTCATGAGAAATAAATTCTGCCTGATTGGAATATTGGATTAAATGGCATTCTCTCATCAGCATCCACTTGGGCTCCACTGCACAAGTACTTTAGGGGCACTGTCACTAACCAGAATATTCATGTGTTCAGCCTTTAATCTCTGAACTCTCTGTTCACAATGGAACTTCTCAGAATAGCAAAGCCAAGCTTAATTAGTCAGTGAGACATGCTGGATTTGCTGGTCAGGTCTTGTTCCTTGGGGTCGTGCAGTTTGAAAGTACAGCTGTAGGCAGTTTGCAAAAATTGCTTCTCTTTTCCTGCTAAGATACTGTCACATCAGCCACAAGCATTTGCTGCCATAATTTATTGTTTCTTCCCATACCGAGTCAGAAGGGTATGCATTTTTTTCTTCTTGGCTAAATTAAACAAATCAGTCATTTCACAAAAGTTTCCAAATGAAAGATTGTTGTAAGCAAGACCAGATATGTTCTTTTACAGATCTGGGATTCAAAAAGAAGGAAAAAAAAAAAAAAAAAGAAAGAAAGAAAAGAACAAGGAAGCTTGAAAAACAGCTTACAGTTTGCTTTGGGCTAATTAGATCTTATCAGTGAAAAGACAGATATTTCTTTCTTTAGCAGGATGCCATGGTGAAAGTTGACCTGGTGTTTATGAAAGCATATTGCATGCTGCTTTTCAGCTAGAACTATGGGGTTTGAATTAGTGATCCTCATAAAAAGCCTGATGTGAAGGTGTGTGGAGCACTGGCTCTCAGAGCACACATGTGTGTGCTATTAAGGTTCTGGGAAGGGAGCAATTACAGGACCTTTGTCATTCATCTCAGATGCTGTGTTAGAATGTTTTTAATAGGAACTTCTCTTGCTTTCTTTCTGACTTTCATAGAGGCAAGAAATAAGACCCTCGAGGGGAAAAACACTCTACCCTAACGCCTTGAATACTTGAACTCTGAAGTCAGTAAAGCATGACTCTATCTCTCAATATTGGAGCTTTAGCCTTGGTGTTATCCTTGGCTTCAGCAACTTCCAGCAAACTAGGGACAAACCAGTATCTTTAAACATCAGATGACTGCAGATTGATGAATAAAGAGAAAACCCCATCTTGCCTGCAGCTTAGTTAGGACAGTCATCTAGAACTGGATTTCTCTCTGGTGTCTCAGCCCTCTCTGTACTGGAGTGTGCTCAGGATTGGCTGGAGGGATGCTGTGACCTCCTGCTTCTGCTGGAAAATGTCTCTTACAAAAAAAATTATTTACATCTATCCCGTGGAGGTTAGAAAAGTGACATTTCTGAAGGTGTCCTGAGGTCTGAAATGTATCCCAGCCTCCCAGGAGCCCTCAGCAATGATCCATTATCCCATTCAGTCCTGAGCCTGTCTCTGTGCTGGTAAATCTGTGCCTTTTCTGCCCCCATTAAGCCTCAACAGAGGGATTCTTTGGACTCTCTGCTGTGCTGCCCAACAGCTGCCCTGCCCTGGCTTGTGTCATTCTCATTCCCCTCTCTTTCTCTGATTATCTTTTATAGACCAGGAGCTGATGAAGGCCCTGACAGATCTCAGCACTTTCTGTAAATTTGTGCTATTTTAATACCTAATATTCTCCTGAGGCATTTGCTTTCAAAGCAATTAGACATCTGTCAGCACCTTTGCTAGATTTCAAGCTTTCATATCAGTATCCTAAGGTGGAAATAGCATTCCAGTTGAAAAATCATAGCTTGCTCCTAAGGTTAGAGTTTTTCAGTGAGTAAATCTTCTTTGAGCTGTTGAATGCAGCTGCTGCCTTGACAATTTGTGAGTTTATTTCCTTCTGGATATCCCCACTGGCTTGCATGTTACTGCCAAAGAATGTGAATGGAGGCATTTTTGTCTTGCTTTTGCCTTCCTAAGCAGTGTTTGAACTGGGAGTTACAGGGGCTCTCATTAGCTTCACTTTTTGCAGCTTTTCATTAACCACCTCTGTTTTACAGTGCCGAGCAACCCTTTGATCTTTGCATGGGGCTGAATTTCCAGTTTGCAGTGCTTGTGTTGTCAGTTTAGGGCATTATGGTTAAATTCTGTGCATTTTGCACATGCATTTCTGTGATAGTGACACCATTGGCAATGCCTGGTGGAGGGGAAAATCCACTTCTTTGTTTGGCAGCAGCATCTCTGCTCAACCCCTTGTCCCAGCCCCAGCTTCCCAGAGGAGGCAGATTGCTGGTGGGTCTTCTCTGGTGAATCCAGCCCTGAAAATTGTTCTGTGGGTATGATTCCTTGCTCCACAAACATGTGGGAACAGAGAGTCCATAGCAGTGCATTTAGCTGTCCAGAGAAGGAGAGAAGGTATTTATGGGAATTTGCTGTGCAGTTGGAGTTTGATTTTTATGCCTCCTTTAATGATGTCCTCTTCCCATAGTGCAGCAGGAGTAACAATTCCCCCTTTGTATGTATTTTGTATCTATTCCTATTTCCTATTGAAATTCCTAGGAAAGAGACTATCCAAGTACTGAGTTGAAAATTTCGTCTTAAAATAAGCCAGATGTCCAACCTTCCTTTAGCTGCCAAGCCCTAAAGAGTTCAAGAAAGATGTTAAAATCTGTCTTGCTGGCTGTGAAAAACTAATTGCATAGCATAGGTGATGATCCCAGTCTCCCAGGAGAAGGAATAAAACTGCTTTGGGCAAAAGCTCTGCTGTTATTTGTCTGAGGATTGGAGCTGGCAGTGTCTGTGGAAAAAAGTTTCATTGCTCGCCCTCCTTGCTGGTTAACAAATGCAGAGACAGGAACACAGACAGAGGTAGGTGAGTGTTTGTGTGTTGGTATCTGAAAACCTAATTCACCTTATGAGAAAAATGTTGGTTTTGTCCTTTTTTGCCTTCTTTCTCCCCATGTCCTCTCTGTTAAGAGCACAGGGAGTGCTTAAAAACCAGAGACAGAGGTTTCACACTCTGTTACAGTTATGTAAAGGAAGCCCATGGCCTGAGTTATTTAATGCCTGTGTGGTAACAGCAATTCTGTTTGCAAAATGCGTGTACAATTCTGCTCCTAAAGCAAAGAGTTTGGGGAGGATTAAGGTTAGGAAAGCCCTGAGAAGACTAAAAGTGCCACTGAAATCCTGAGGATTAAAGGTTGTATTTGACTGGTAAAGTGGAAGGGCATGGTTGCATTTGTCAGGATGAAAATAGTTCACTTTAAATCCAGTGGCCATGCCTGACTGGCTTGCAGGCTGGTGGGAGTCACTGAGAGCACTCAGTGCTGGGAAAGAGCTGAGGGACACACAAAATTAATGTAATGCCCAGATCTCACTGCATAAATTCAGATTGTGAAGGGGATTTAAATCAGGGACTTCCATTCCTAATTTTTGGACTAACTCACTCTAGGGCAGGAGAAGGGTTCATTCAGCATAATCCTAAATACTATAACCATTGCTGAGGTATTATTTGACAGTGATCAATTTTTTATGTAAATTCAACACCTGAAAAATCTAAGTGTAAAAATATCTGTCATAAACTGGTGTGTTGAACCTAAATTGAAGTAAGAAGAATGTAAAGGGAAAAAACCCAGAAAGCAAGGGTTTCTTGTGATACTTCCAGACCAAAATGACCATGGCTTTGCTGTACTCACCCCCCTTGGATGCAGAGGTGGAGCCCTGTGTGCATCCACATGTTCTGCCCTTGGGTTTGGGTCTCACAAGCATCCACACTGCACACACAGGATTTGTACCTGCACTTCAGTCCAACCTCAGTGATGCCCATCTTCTGAACCTCTCCAGTGTTTGGCATCTCTCTTTTGAGAATTACCTCTCTGAGGTGATGGTGTTTTTGAGGGAGGAAGCTCCAGTGCCCTGACTTTGGTGAGAAACAGCAGAGGACAGAAAACATGACCTTTTTTTACATTATTCTATTGATACCTCCCCTCAGCTCCTCCTCTCCCCCATCGTTTGCTTGTGTGTGGCTTTAGCAGAAACAGGAATCTTACCCAAGTCTTGCAAGCCATTGTTTCTTTATGTTAAATACAAGGTTCTTTTATTGACTCCAGCTGCTGCACCTCCCTGTGCTCACTGTGTTTGCTTTATTAAAATTGAACAGCGTGCAAGTAGGACATTGTAAATCACAAGTGACTGGGCCAGAGGAAGAGGGAGGGAGAGGGAGGGACTCTGACTGTATGACAACAAAGAGAGCATATGAACAGGCTGGGCCTCCTGGCTAACAGCAGCCAAAACTCATGAGTACAATTTGCAATTGCTCCCAGGAGGACAGACAAGTGCCAGACAGTTAGCAGGGATGGATGGGAGGGAATACTGGAATACCTGATGTGTTCTCTCCAGAACAGAGCTTCTCAAAGGTCTGGGCACGCAGGAGCTGCCAGCCTCTGCTGTAATCCTAGGATTTATCTTTTGTCAGTGCCTGGCTATGGTCATCCTGTCTGTGGAGGAAGCCTTGTTAGACCATCCTGGAGATGGTCTTGGAAAGGGCTTTTAAACCAAGTACCACCAGGTCCTCCACAGAGAGGGAGGTGGAAGTTGCTGGTCCATAATTAAGCATCACACATTTTTCAGTTTTGCTTCTTCATGACTGATGGGGGGAATTGCATTTTTGTCTGCTTGAACCCCATGGGCATCCACAGGGGACAGTCAGAGTGAACTCAGGGCAGAAAGGTTCCTTCCCTGTGCCAGGAGAGTTCCTCTGCTCACAGCACTCCCTGAAGATGCAAAACCATCATGGACAACACAGCAGCCACGTGGAGTGTCCCTGGCTGCCACGATGACCCAGCTGCGAGCCCTCAGCAGCACAGTGGCTGCACCCTGTGCTCTGGCAGTGGTGTTTGCTGTGCTGTGCCATGCAGGGCTCTGTGCTCAGTGTGCTCTCTCCTGCAGTGCTCCTCCACCTGCGGCAAGGGGCTGCAGTCACGCGTGGTGCAGTGCATGCACAAAGTGACCGGGCGCCACGGCAGCGAGTGCCCGGCCCTGGCCAAGCCTGCAGCCTACAGGCAGTGCCACCAGGAGGTCTGCAACGACAGGATCAACGTCAACACCATCACCTCGCCCAGGCTCGGTGAGTCAGGGGCCTGGGGGGAGGTGCCAGCTGCCCAGTGATTGTCCGGAGTTGGGAGAGGCTCAGCCAGACTCCAGACTAAAGGTGTGGTGTGGGTAGGTCCTGTCTGAGCCCTGCCTCAGGCTGTGCCCAGGTGAAGTGCTTGGCATGGCAGAGGATGGAGCTGAGAGAGCAGCAGGAGCACACAGATGGTGGGTGATTGATTGGATTGATTGATTGATTGATTGATTGATTGATTGATTGATTGATTGATTGATGACAGGTGAGGGAGCTGGCAGGTGCATCTTTCTCCATCACAAACCCCTCCAGATGCTGCCTGTGCTGCAGTCAGTGTGAAGCAGGATCATTTATTCATTGTGCCCCAAGAAAATACATGACCCTGACAGGTGGTTTGATGGATTGATTTGCCCAGGGGGGCAAGAGAGCATCCAGCCTCTTCCTGACCCTGTGATTTTCTGTCACTGTCCTGCTCCTCACCCTCCCTGCATTCCTTGTGCCCCTGGCTGAGATGGGAACATGGTGATAACCATCTGTTTCCTAAAACACCTAACACTATACTTAAGACATGCCACTAGTTAAGAATGCCTCTGTTAATACAAATTTGTGGGAATCTCATGATTTTCCACTTTGTATTTCCTTGGTTCATAAGGGGATAAAAATATAAATATACTAAAAATATATTTTTCCAAACTGTGTGTCCCATAACAGCTCCAAGAACCAAGTTGGTTTCTTTACATTTCACACATCATCACCAGTAAGATGAAGCTAAATTAAGGTATCAGCTACATTGACACAACCTCATGGGTGCCTCCTGTCCCCTTTTGGTACAAGAGGCTGGGTTGTAAACAAGAAGTTACCAGAAAGAGCAGCCTCCTCTGTCACAGCTGAGCTGATCTTACAGGCTAAGAAACCTCTAACACACATGAAAACACAGAGCTGCTAAGTAATAAAGAACCATTTTCTAATAGTGCTGTCCAGTATTAAATAACACTTAAACTGGAATTGGACTTGAAGCTTCTGAACTGAAATTTGTTCCCTGAAAGTTTACCAAATGCTTTAAGAGAAAATGGGGACTTTCATTCTTGCAAATGCACTCATGCTGAGGGGTTTCGAACCTCTTTTGGGATGAGAGTACTTCCCAGATATTTTAGCACTAAGAGCATAGTGCAAGGAGAACATTTCATTTGAGAAGTAAGCCCTTGATACACTGATGAGACAAGAAATCCATCCTAATTCACATTTTAGGACAAAGCAATAAAATGCTCATGTGTTTAGAAGGCTGAGGAGGCTCAAGTCCCTGCTGAAAGTAATCTGCAAGCAATTTGGGATGCTTTTGTTTCTAAACCAGGCTTGGAATCACCAGGGCCAGAAACAATGATATTTGATATTAGTGGAAAGACATATCATTGAGTGTTTTGCTCTTTTTGCTTATAAACAATTCTAATTGGATTATCTTTAAACAGAGTTTTCTGTTTTCTGCAATGGGAGCAAAAAAAAAATCAGAAAAAAATTCCAGTAGTCTACAGACCCAATGCTGCCTTGTCCCTACTTCAGAGTGTTTTTTTGTCTTGGATAAGATTTCCAAAAATATCTAAGTGTGGAGTTCACCTCACCTGCCTTTCATGTCTGTGTCCAATGTCTCTCATTGACGACACATTCAGAGGGATTTATCCTGTCACTTTTTCCTGTCTTCCTTCACAACCTGTGAGGGACCTTGGATCTCTGAAATATTAGTCCTGGCCTTGTTTGTGGCTTAGTTTCTGTTATGTGACCTCTCCCATCTCAGATTCACAAGGTCAGTCTCAGGCGTTCTTGCCAGGTGTGCGATTTCTTCATCTCCATCCCACTGACTGCAGTGTGCAGTTCATGGCTTTAAATCTGGCCTGAATCTTTGCATGTTTTGCTCATCCAGGCCCGTTTGCCTCTGAGACAAAATAGGTGCAACAGGAGGAGGTTTGCACTCCCCATTCATGTCCAGGGAAGGAAGGAAGCACTTCCAAGAGCCCGATATTCTGGCAGAGAGAACATCACCTGCTCTCCAGAGAGCGTGGCCCTCCCTCCCCTCGGGTGCAGGGCTTTTGGTCACACCTGCAGAGCTGTTCCCTGGCTAATCTGGCAGTTTCTCCTTTCTTGTCTCCTCCCAAGCTGCCCTCACCTACAAGTGCACGGGGGACCAGTGGACAGTGTACTGCAGGGTGATCCGTGAGAAGAACCTGTGCCAGGACATGCGGTGGTACCAGCGCTGCTGCCAGACCTGCAGAGACTTTTATGCAAACAAGATGCAGCAGAAGAGTTAATGAACCTGTGCCACTCCTTAGAGTCTTCCAGCTGTTTGTATGTAAATCACAGACTAGTAGGTCTGAGTACTGGAACTTCATGAGTTCGTGGTGGATCCCAAAGCACACCTAATGAGACTTGAAACTAATCCTACAGACTGGATACCAAAGTCATCTGCTCATCCACCTTAAAAAAAACACACAGAAAGGGTCATCTCAAGGAGCCAATCATTTCTGAATATTTTGACATCTTCACATTTTTCGTTAATGCTTTTTTAATATATTAAATCACCAGCCACTGGATGGCTTGCTACCATTAAAGAAAAGGACAAGAGTTGCAAAGTGATTGCATTGGATAAGGTTATGGGTACCTCCATGGAGGAAGGCCTCTGGCAAAATAATTCAGCAAAGGTAGAGACATTACTTAATCTTTTAATCTTGGCTTTTATCTGTTGTTTCCAATTCCCAGCAGTTATCCCACTGCACAGTGGGCTTGGAGGGACATGCATAAATGAAAGGCTTAGTTTAAAGAGAGGGTTTTCTGTAAAAGCTTGTGAAAACTGATAGCAGAGGATGGACACCTCTGAATTTCTTACAGAAAACTCGGTGTAATTATATCCAACATTCCAAGTCGTATTTTTAGAGCCACTAATAGGGAGTGCTTTTCCTTCTAATTTTAAAGAACAATCCTCTTTATCTTTTCCCCAGAGTAATAGAGTTTCTTTTATGAAACCTAATGTTTCTCAGAGCTTAATGAAATGGAAGCTTATTAACAGCCGTAGATAGTTACTTTTAAACAAGAACCATTGACATGAGATGGGAGAAGCCAGAAATCATTTCATCCAGTAGAGCTCACTGAGGGATTGCTTGGCCTAAGCTCTCTCCAAGTTTTAGAAGTCAATCAGGTAATGAGACTGTTGGTTCTTGTAAGAGGACTGTGAAACTGGATAGGGTTGGAACAGAAACTGAATTTGAACTGAACAATGTTTATGAAAAGGATGTAGCGGGGAGCAGAACAGGTGTTTCCTATCTCTGGGCTCTTTTATACAGCTGAGGTTATGTAGCTTTTGGAGTAACCAGAAGTAGCCAGGGATGCAAGACATTCAAAGTGTAACCTGGAGCTTGTGGGAAGCCAGAGGAGGGCTCAGACTTCCATTGCTTTCAGGGGTTGGGAATTTCCTTGCTGTCTTTGAATGCTCCCTGTCTCACTTCTGTGGTGCTGTCAGGTTTGGTGCTACCAGGTTTGGTGCTGTCAGAACATTTAGAGGTGCTGCACACACAATGCTCTCTGCCATGTCTCTGCACTTTAAACCAGACTCCTCTCTGTGATATGAGACTTGAAACAGGAGCTCTGCCCAGGGCAGGGCTTGTCCCCTCCCTTGTCACACACATCAGTGTCTCCCTATCACACCTTGCTCCAACAAGCATCATGTCTCTTGCCAGGGCCCAAGGCCATGGTTGAGTTTCAGCCCCTCCTCATGACAGGGGCAGAGCCCTTTGGATAATTGCAGCTTTGTACTCTGGAACTGCGTGGGACTGTTTGGCTCCTTGGAGCTGAGCACAGAACCAAGCCCAGCTATCCCCCAGCCCCTGGGCCGGGCTGGCTTGCAGCTCACACCTGGCCCCAGGTTGTCTTTGTTGCTGTTGTCTCTTTTTGTCAATGCAAGGAAGGATAAAGACTCTTAGTACCTAACATGTCTTTAAAGCAATTTTTTGCTTAGTGCAGTTCTTTCCATATCCAGGACTTCACTGGAGTAACCTATTAGCATTTTATTAAGGGCTAAATTTTTCAAGCACAGGGAGATAATGTTCATCAACAGACTAACTCTGTGTGGGCTTCACATTTACATCTGTGCTTGTGAGTGCAAATGAGTGTGTGTGCACCAGGGCTGCCCTGGTACACAAGGGCACATTTGCACACCTTTTTTCCTTGAGTGCCTGTCTCAAACAGATCTGCTTTCCAATGCCTCAGATGATTTTCTCTATCAGGGAAATGATTCCAGCTTGGTTTTTGTTATACTGGATTTTTTTTTTTTTTTTTTTTGCAATTTATAGCCAGGATTAGACCTCCTTTTTCTGTTATTCCCACCCTGTTGCCCAGCCCAGAGGTTGTGTAAGTACTTAGCAAGTAATCCTGGGAAAATTGCTGGCAAAGGCTGACAGGGAAGATTTAGACAATACCAGGTGGTACTCAATTAGGCAAATTAACAGGTAGAAGAACTACTCACGAGAAAGTTCCGGGAGATCAGACAGAGCCCAGAGGACCTGGTTTATGTTTGTAATTCACAGTGGTGTTTCCCCCTTAGCCTGCAGTGACACTGGGACTGTCCTTGCTGCCTCCCTGCCCCCAGAGCCACCCCTGAGTCCCCTGACACCCCTCACTCGGTTTGGAATTTGCTGGTTTTCTTCTCATGGGCAACATTTTCTCTGTTGCTTTGACAGAATTGTGTGAATTATCATTGCTGGGAATCAAAGGTGCTTCTCCACAGCAGGGAACATTTTCCTTCTGGTGCTGATCTGTGACCTCTCTAGGCAAAAGGTAGGACATAGGAGAGGAAGGATTTTAGCTTTTGTGTTTTTCAGTAATAATTCACTACTGGCCACTGGCCAGAGCAGGGTGCTAGGCTGGTTAGACCTGTGGCCTGACCCAATCTGCTGGGTTCTGGACCCAAGGGACACTTGGGTCTGAGTTCTGGGTCTAACCTAAGGAAACAGGAATTTACAAGGTTTTTTTTTCAACTGTATGAACACTGAGAAAAAACCACCTCACTTGCTCTCACAGCTCACAGATTAGCATGCATCAACTTTTTATTTTTTTAATAATCAACCCCCCCAACATTATTAAGAACTGATGGCACAACACAGCTCCATTTTATTCATTTCTCTTACCTCACATGGTGACAACCATCCCATCACATAACAACCAGAAAAATAATAACAAAAAAATTTTAATTCTGCTCAATATTCCTGCACTTCTGGTTTTTATCACTTTATAGGAGCTTTACAATGAAGTCACAGCTATGCTCTGCCCTCAGTTCCCACATTCTGGTGAAAAGAAAAGCTGTTTGTTTCAGTGTATCTATGACAATACTTTTCTTAGTTGTTCATAAGATTGATGCTCTTTTGATTACAGTGGTGGTATTTCCATATTGTAAAAAATACTCTGTACTGTTACTAAAGTACTGTACATTTCTAGTTGCACAATTGTGTTATTGAGTGTAGATTCTCACTATCTCATGTATGGTGCTATTTTTTGTCGGTGGAAAAGAATCTTAGCAGTTGATTATTGCTTGATATTTTATTATAATACAGGGATATATTCTCCATGGCAATAATATCATTTAAGTTTTCTCATTACAGAGGGAAATGTATATATTTTTCCATTAGCTAATTTGCATATGTACTGTATCCATGGTAATTTTCTTCTTGGTGCTGGTTATAAATAGAAAAAGATAAAAAACAGTCAAACTGAATGGAACCAATTGTAAATGAAATCCAAAAAAAAAAAAGAAAAAGAAAAGAGGATCATTCCATTTTGAACATATTGAATACGTTGAATAATAAATTTATTTTTTCCATAACAACTTTAATAAGGTTTCTGAACTTGAAACAAAAATACAAAGCAAACCCAAGAGCATGAAAATTAAGAGAAAGGAGTGAAGCTGTAAGTGGTACATTATGCATCTGTGTAATACTGGACTGAGACTGGGATTTGGTTAAATCCAAGTCAACTGTTTAATTGCTGTGGTCGGTGTGAAAGGTCATTTGGCAGTAAAATTCTGGCACCTCAGAGTTCTCAGTGTGCTAACAAACCAAGAAGTGATGGGTCTTGTCCTTGTCAGGTTGGAAAATAAAGCACGGGGATGTTAACACCTGAATAATGCCTTGCCAGGTCTGTGGCCAGTGACACAACAGGAGAAAATTCCTGTCTGGGAAGAGCTGCCAGGCTCTGTTTGGGATATCTCTGTGTGTGCCTGGGCAGGCTGTGGGGAGTGAGGAGCTTCTGCTTGGGGAGAGGGATGTTCTGAGAGTGCTTTTGGGGGAGGTTGTTCCTGCTGTGCCAGAGCTGGGAGGGAGCAGCAGCTCCACAGGCACCCCCTGGCAATGAACGTGGAAATTTGTACTGGAGCAAAACCGTCCCATCCATTGGGAAGGAATCTGCATAACCTAGCTGCACTCTCCCCTGGTGTGAAATAAACAGAATTACTTCAGTGCCACATGTTCTGGGTGTCTCTGTTGTAGGCACTAGCCAGAATCTTTGTACTGTTCAGCTCCCCCCCAGCACGGTGAAGGTTGTTTGTGCAGTCAGCTGCACATGGATACACGTGTAGGATCCTCTCCCAGCCTGTCTTACAAAGATGCCATCATCTGTATCCCACTCCAGCTCAGTTCTTGTTAAAAGGGCACTTGGAGGTGGGAGCAGCATCTTTCTAAAGCAGCCTTAAAAACCCAGGAGTATGGTGGAGTGGTGGGCTTGGCAGTGCTGGGTTGGACTTGATGATCTTAAAGGTCTTTTCCAACCCAAACGATTCTATGATTTTATAACAAACCAAAGCAGAGTTGGTGTGAGAGTCCTCCTCCCACAGTGATTTCCAGAAATGGACTTTATACTTTAATAACAGAGCTCATTTACTGATCTCACACTGGATTCATGGCACAACACAGATGGGCTTCCCGAGCCTTGGGAGATTCCAGCCCAGCTGCCACCCTGCACAGGACCATTCACAGCAGCAGCACTGCAGAAACTCCATCCAGTGGTGCTGTACATTTACACATCATCCTGTTTGTGCCTTGCCTGCAGTCAACATCTGATTGCAATTGTTGACCTGTTTGAACAATAAAACCTAGCTCTAAGCCTGGGGAAGCCAAAGGGCTTTGCATTAAGCTGGGGTATGGCAGTGGGTGGGAGGGGTGTAAGGAATGCTGTCATACATTTGGCTTGAAATGTTCCTGGTATGTGCCAATATCTCTCCTATAAATCCAGTAGGATTATATACTTACTTTGCCTATTTTGCATGTAGCCATTTGCTGGTTTTCTCTTATTCCTAATCCCCATTTCTACCCAAGCCATTGCCCTTCCCTGTGAGCTCAGTTGGTTTTTTTTATTTATGACACCTCAGCCAAGGTCACTAAAGGCAGGTGGGGTCAGATGGCTCTGGTGCTCTGGCACAGAAGGATCAGAAGGAAGGTAAAATCCCTCCTCCCCTCCCTGAAGGTCACTTCTGCCTCCACCAACTCCACCTGCTTCCTTCACTCTCCTGGTGTCCATGGCAGCCTCAGCTGTCTCTTGCAGCAAGCTGGCAGCACCCTGCTTGCTCTGGAAGGAATTTTCCTTCCAAAATGTAGAACACTTTATCCCCACACTAGCCCCATGCTCACTGAGTACCACTGCTGAGGCCTCTGCTCTCTGGTGAGTGAAAACCAAATGTTCCTTTGTGCTTTCCCCAACACCACGTGGAGCATTTCCATGGGGAAAGGGATGTTTTCTGCTTGCTGGAGAGTGTCAGTGCAAACACCAGTGTGCTGTGGAGTTCCAGGCAGAGAAGATCCATGCCAGATGTGCTCCCATTCCATGCACTCACACTTCTGATGGTGTCAGGAAGAATGGGATGGGATGTTGCTCTCCATGTGGCCTGGAATGGAGGAAAACCCTCATTTTTCACCAGGAGAGCACTGGCAGCTCACCAGTCTGCAGGGCTGGCTCCACCACCCCACAAACCACCAGCTGCTGAAGGATCACTGACAGTTTTCTGGAAGGTCACTGCACTCTACAGCATCACTGGAGCCTTTCTGGAGACAGGGAGTGAGAGTTCTTGGACTGCTGAGGGATCAGTGAAAAAGGGGAATCCTCTAACAGAGTCTTTCATGTCGCACCAAGATCAGTGCAGCCTGTCCAGCAAAACCAGACAAGCCATTCTTGGGTTGGACTTCATTAATTTTCTTAGAAAAGACATTATTTGAATGTTTTTCAGCTTCCATTTCTTTCCCCAGCTCCATACTTTTCCCCTTGATTTTGTCTCTGATGACAAAAGGAGCCAACCAGACTGCAGCTTTGTTTTGGCACCAAACTTCCCTTCTGAGATGATCACACAAGAAGTCTTTTATCTCTCTGGGGGCTCTGAGCCAGAGCTGCTTGTGGTGGAAGTGGCTGGGACAGTAACCCCAGGCTGTGGTGGGATGAGAGTCAAGCTCAGGCTGTCAGCAAGGGGACCTGCAGCAGTTCCTTGCCAGGACACATCAGAATTCCTGAGCCTGCTTCCTCCAGTGCTATCTTCATTCAGGAAAAGGTATGAAATCTACATCTAGACTGAATTTAAAGATTAGGTATTGTTTAAAATAGGAATCCTGTCCAGAATCATGGTCTGATTCCTTAGAAAATCACTATAAATTGAACCTCCCCTGCTCCCCACTGCTCAATAACAACATTTGGTTTTCTCACAGAGCTGGTGCCACCTGTGCTGTGCTGGCTTCAGCACTGTCAGCTCTGTTCCATGCCCAGGTTTGTGCTGAGGAAGGAGGGCCCTGCTGGAATTCTGGAATTCTGCTCTCCTCAGGCATCATCACCCTGGAGCTGCTGGCTGCTGTCACTCCTGGCTTCTTCCCCCCGTCACATCACTGGCCAGCAATGCCTTCAGGAGGGGACAGTGACACTGAGCCCAAGAAATGCTGTCAGCCACATTTCCCAGAGGGTAAGGAAGATTCCACCTCTTTCTTTCTTCTTTTTTTTTCTTTTCCCTAACCATGTTTTACTGAAGAAACAATTCTAAAGAGGAAAAAGAAAAACCACATTATTGTGTCAGCAAGATGGGAAAGAGCTTTCTGTGGGTTCCAGTTCTTCATGTGCCATTCTCCCTGCAACACCAACTCTGTGGCTGCCTGAGTGCTCAGCACGGATGGTTTTGCAGCAGCTGTGTGCACAGTACCTTCCATCTCAAGCCCTGTTCTCTGGCTGTCCCCATGGCTCAGTTTATTTGTGTGCAAGGCAGCTGAGAGGTTATGGAGGCTGCCATCAGCTGTACAAACTCCCAGCAGCACCAGCTCTGTGTGTGTCCCTTTCTGAGAGTTACAGTTTGGGGGTAATCAGCTCTTGGGCAGCTCCTAGCAAAGAGCTGGTCTTTCTGCTGTGTCTCTCCAGAGGAGTTGCTGCTGTGCTTATGCCACAAGCTATGGGGGATCTGTAGCCATATGTGTAAGAAAGAAAAAGCTTATTTACTCGTTTGCAGCCTCCCCGTAGAATGGTTCTAAAAGCAGAAGTAGCCTTCACTATGAAAAAAAAAAAGATAAAATTGACGAAAACACGCTCATATTTGTCAAAATTTTTGTAGATGTTTTTCAGGGTGTCACTAGGTCTTGCCAGGCACCTCCCTTTCCTCCCCTGCCTTCCCCAAATGTTTCCATTTTTGGCTAAAAAATCCCAAGTTTGGGATTTTTTGGACCAACAATGTCAGCCAAAACCCAGGCTCTCTCTTCTCTAATTTTTCCACTTAATTTTTCAACTATCTTCTGGCAAAGCAGAAGCACTGTTTTGATGGAAAGTTTTTCAACCAGCTCTGCTCATTAATTTCTGCCAGCAGTCACAGACCAGTGCATCTTGCAGGAGAGGAGAGCGTCTGAAGGGCCCAGTGTGAGGCAGGAATGAGTAACACTCCTCTCCCAGCCCTGTGCCCCAGCCAGCTCCCTGCTCCTAATGAGAGACATCTTTCTAGAGAGGTTTCCAGCCTAAATCTCTCTTGGCAAGTCAGCTCAGTAATTCAGGTACTTTGCCAGGTTAGAGGAAGATGTGGGTGGGCATAGAAGGATCTCCTCTGAGCAAATGACCCTGGGACTCTGAGGAGGCACATTGCCCACATCTTATCTGCTTGGACTAATTTTGGACTCCTCCAGGCAAGCACCAGTTGGCAGGGAAGGGTGGGGAGGTGGGGCTGGTCCAGCTCTCTTTCAAGTTTCAGTGTGCTTTAATGGTGATATTGAGATACACCAGCACCTGAGCCAGGCACAGCCGTGGGGGTTACACTCCATATAACCCTGAGATCTGCAGGGACAAGATCCTGAAGTGGCTGCTGGGCTGAAGTGACACCAGTACCTCCCTGCTGTGTGTCTGTTACCCATCTCTCCATGAGGAAGGTATTTTTTACACTGAAGCCCAGCTCCTCTCATTTTTGGGTTCCTGTGATGACAGGAACCTGGGAGGCAAAGAAGGAAGATGTTCTTACAGAGTAGCCAACTTTTTCAGTGTTTGGCCTCAGCAGCCAAAGGAGCATCTGCCCACTGGCTGCATGGACAGTCTCCTCAGGGAAAAGCCATCCATTAGCCATCCCTGACATTTGCAAAGTGCTCTGAGATCTTTCAGTGAAAGACCTTTTAGATGTGCAAAAGTTTATAACCCTTCTCTGACCATGGCTGATTTTAGAGGGTTAACTTAGGAACAGGAAATACAGTGACTAAAGGAAAGCCATTAATATTAAATTCTACCCTTTGCCAGATTGTCTTGTGTTATCTTTGCTCTTTCATGAAATATTTTCCAGTTTTCCTCACAGGGCATTTCTTACAGGGGCAGCAGCTAAGGAGCTGTAACTTGGCACATCTCCACCTGCTTTTCTGTAGCAGTGCACATTTGTGCTCTGGGATTTGAAGAATTTCCTTTGCCTCTAGAATTGATATGCAAACAGTCAGCTGTACAGACATCAATCTGTCCAGTAGACAGGCCACATGACCTAAGGAATAATACAGGTGGTCAGCACCATGCTGGTGACTCCTGAATTTCTGGAGCAAGCAGAATTGTTTTCCTACGTCAAGAAGACGGGAGGTCCTGTATGCACCCTCTGTAATCTGCTGTGCTTGACTGATCACAAAACACCCACCAAGATTTCCCTAACAAAGTCCTTCATTTCTGCCAAGGAAAGCAAAGATTTTCAGGAAATGAGAGACGTGACCTGGCCACCTCACAAACAGCTCGGGGGTCTCAAGATGCTCCTCTCAGCAGAGGGTTGCTGGTGCCAGAGCAAACGTAGAGCCCTGTGTGGTCAGTGCACAGCTCTTCCAGCATCCCTTCCTTCATCAGCTCTGTTGTGGTAAAACCACAAATGGGCAAACTTAGTCTTCTCCTGCCTGTTTGCTGTGTTGCTGTAAATTCCACTGTGTCCAGGTGCTGCTGGGTGAGCAGGTGTGGAATGAGGGATGTTAAGACTGGGAGAGATGAGTGTTGATAGTTGCATAACCCAGCTCAAACCATTTCCCTCACTCGTGATTTCATCACAGCCAAAAGCTGTGCTTGAGCTGCTGGGCACCCTGTGAGCACCTACAGCCTAAGGGGAATTTTTAAGAGAGAAAGAATTGGCTCCAGAGAGCCCCATAACTCAAAGCAAGTTGTTCTCTAGGACACTCACCATTTCTGTTAAGTCTTTCATTTCCCATTGATACTTCTCAGGCTGCAAGGAGAGCCATTCTCCTGCTCCTGGAGGCTCTAGCTGCAGACACAGCCTTGGAAGGGAAGCTTGCTCTCATGGCTACAGCAGAGGAATGGGAAGCACGAGATCTGGCATGGAGTCCTGCTCCCATTGAAGCCAGTGGGATGTTTGCCATTGGCTTCAGGGGAAGCCAAGATTTCAGTCTGCAGCCAGATTTGCTGGTGTGCTGTTCTATCCTGAGAGCAGGAGCAGAGAGGGGTCTTGGTTTCCTGATAAAGCTCTTGCTGCCTTGGCTCCTCTGCTGCTTTCTCACCTCACACTGGCCCCTCCTTGCTTTCAAATCTTAGGCCTCTGTCAAATCCTTGATGAAGAGATTGGTGCCTGGTTTGTGCCTGTGGTATTGTCCCATGGTTGGAGCTCTTGGACATCCTCTCCACTGGGGATTGTGGACAGTGCTAGAGAGGGGCATAAGGCAACTAAAGCAACAGGACAGGCTGGGGTAAGAGACTTAGATGAAGTAACACATATGGGATTTGCTGCAGGTGAATAACTGCCTTCAAGGCAGCAACTTGGATCAGCTCTAGAATTAACTCTTGAGTGGTTCAAGAGAGCCTGGAGAGATTGTAAAGGTGGTCCAAGGTGGGCTTCCTGCTTCACACCTTCACACCAACATGGACTCTTGGGAACCTTGATAGTTTAATCAGCCTTTTTCCTCATCTCCCTCTTTCAGGGTTAGGTGGGAACCAAATTGTGTTATTGATGAGCTGTGGTGCAGGTACTCATGAGCCTGTCAGTGAACCTTTCCCAAATTGCACGGCAAGTTCCCCCTGCAAGCCCAAAGGCTGCTGTGCTGCTGCAGTGACATAGGTGTTAATCAGTGCCTTATATAGAGCTTCACAATGTTTGCACACCCAGCAGCCACGTGTGGGCAGGGTTGGTGCCCTCCTCTCAAAAGCAGCTGAAGGAAGTGATCACAGAGTCCATCAAGATTCTACCAAGCAGCTCCAGTTTGGCCTGTATAGGTCCAAGCTGTTTTTATTTGAGTGGACACATGGTGGAGCCTCTGTATGCCAAGGAAAAGAAACATTGCAAATAATTCTTGCTCTTCATTTTTATTTCTCCCCGATCAGGACAGCTCATCGTGTGGGACTGGTCTCTGCTGCCCCTTTCAGGGAACATCTGTAAGCACATCACATCTGTAAAAAAAAGGCTGGAAGGTTTATCTGCTGGACCAAGAAGTTGTCCTGAATTTCCTCACCTCTCCAGATGCCTCGTGTTTGACAGCTCCTGCTCCTGGCCAGCCACAGCTTGTGCTCTCTGGCCACCTGGGACCTGATCTCCTCCCTCTGACACTTCCACAGAGAGCAGCTGCTGGGAGAGACTTTCTGGTGAGTTGAAACCATGGTGATGTATTTTACCTCCACAAACAAGAAGCTGTAAATGTAGCTGTTTAAAGCTGAGGTAATGATCATATAGAGATCCATAGCTAAGAGTTTTACTATGATTCTCTCCAGAAAGTTCAATCAAAGCTACCCAGAAGTTCAGCTCTGGTGCAGGAGCGCACCCCGGTGTTACCTCTTTAGGCACAAAGATTTTTACAGGCTAAAATACCCTTTGTTCTAATAATAAATGGGGAAGAATGGGGAGGAAAGCAAAGAAAAACCCAAACAATGCCATATTCTCTGCTGACTGCTTGGCTTAGCTCTGCAGCACAATTTCCCATCTCTCTTCCACATCATTCTGAGATTCTTCCCCAAGAGGATCTTATCAGTACATAAGTGGCTGACTCTGAGCCAACTTTTTTCTTCTGGTTCAGTGGCTGGCACGATGTTTGCATGAACTCTAAACCATCAACTTGTTGCTCTCCCGATTTTCTTTGCTGATATGATCCCCACCAGCTCTCACGTTTCCTAGGGCAAGCACAATCAAACACAGTCAAACAAAAGGAATCAGAATAAACAGAATTAGTGCTCATTCTTTCTTAACAACTTGCCTGTAGGGGTTTTTGTCTCCCTTAGCAAATTCAAGCCAGCTCCTTTCTCTCATGTTAATTCACTGTAGCTGCTTCCACAGGCTCTGGGTTACACATAACAATGAGAGGAGAGGATTGTGCTTTGCTTTGAGCAAGAGCTCAGCATTTGTGTGTTTTACATTTTAAGGAATGGGGGGAGGTGGGGGTTACTTGATCCACTTCCCTCTGATTCTCTGTGGTATTCCCTCTGCTGCTGGTGATGTCCCACCTGGGAACACAAAAGATGACACTTTGCACCTTTCATCCACTCTTGTGTCCCTTCAATTCTTCTAATGGTTCCTCTTCCCCTTTTTTTTTGGTCTCATATACAGGCTCTGATTTTAGCACTCCAAGGACAGGGTCCTGGGATGGCTTTCCCAGGATGCTGGCAGATTCAAAGGCCAGGCATCATGGCCAATATTGCTCCCATGCACCCACATCCCACACTGAGGGTGTCCTTGTGGGTGCGACCCTGGAGCCAGCTGCCCATGGAGTGGACCACGGTGAAACTCCCTTCTGGCACCCAGGCCTTGGACCTACAAAGTCTTCCCTGTGTGGTTGGTGTCTTTGACCATTCCTTGGGACTGTTTCCTGAAGAGAAAGAGCAGAATTTGGCCCTTGGCTCTTAGGAGAGTTTCCTAACACCAACCTCAAAACAAATGGAAACACTTTCCTCCCCCTTCAGACCAGGACAAAGACTGAGGGTGAGATTTTAAGGCTAATGAAGCTTTTGGTGTGTCTTTTTTTTTCTTCCTGTCAGCTGAGGAGGTCCCTGGCACTATGACAAAAGCCTCCACTGCCCACTGGGGCTCCTCTCCTTGTGGTGAACATGCTCCTGAGAGACACAGAAGCACATACCCATTCCCTGGCTCCAATTAGAGAAGATTTTCTGTGTTTATTGCTAACAATGTTCTTCCTTGCCTTTGGCTCAGCAGGAACCCGATTAGTGACTTCCCAGGGTCCTTGAAACCCAAGGGAATTAATTTGCTTTTAATTTTTTCCAAGCTGATACTTAGGGGAACAGCTTGGAACATTGTAAAGCAGCTTGTGGCAGTGAGGAGTCCCAGCAAAGCATTTCCTAGACCCTGGTAGTGGTGCTCAGCCTGTTCACCTGAAGCCAGCCCATGCAGGGAGCTGCAGCATTAACCAGTGAAAGACATGGCCCTGCTCCTCTTCTTTTTCCTTACAACAGCTGGATTTGGCCAGCCTTCATTTCTTGATGGATGCTCATCCCAGCTTCCCAGGATCTGGGCTGTCCTGACATGCCAACATGTTTGTGCAGTCTTGGGTGAAGTAGGTTGTTGCCCTGTAACTCAGGGAACCACTGTGCAATAGGAACCACAGTAGCACTGCTTGGCTGGGGATTTTTAAAGCACTTTGAGCTCCTTGGAAGGACCAGGGTAGGTGCAAACCTGTTCTGTTACTCTGTGGTTAAAGGTTGTCTGAGATGATAGTTTGAAGTGAAAACAGCAGCCAACAGAGCAGCTCACACATCCCTAGAGATGATCACTTCATGACTTGGGGCGTTTTCAGGGGCTGCTTCACTTCCCAGGTACTGGGAAGGCTGAGCCAGCTTGGGACCCCTCTGCAGGGCTGTGTGCAGGACACAGGAATTCCATCAGGGCCATGCTTAGCCTTAGCTTTTGCTGTAACAATTACAAGTGATAAAATATCAGTTTTCTCAATTTGCCTCCCCACAAGTTGGTTTAAAGGGAATGAAGGCAGATCCTGCTATAGCTTAGTGCATTACAAGCCAACTCAAATGACTCCCCACTGTCTTTTCATCTCCATGAGACTTTTAATGCCCTAAGTCTTTGCATATCCTGGCAAACAGCCCAATTGAAGCATGAGCTCCAACAGAAGTTTTACATTTAAAGCTGTTCTTTTGGCTTCAGAAATTTGCAGATTGAGGCTGAGAGAAGCAATTCAGCTGTTTACTTGCAGATCTCCACAGCCCTGCTGTGCTCTTGCCCTCGCCTCGGTCAGAGTTGTGTTAACAGCATTTTCCAATTAAAGTAGCAGCCTCAGTTACAGAAAATGCTTTTCCTATCTAAAAATTTATCAGATTTTACTCTTTTTAAGTTACTCATGGAGCACAGGGGTGTTTTGTTTCCCATCCCTTATTATAATTAACCCATCATCATTTCTGGTGACAAGGTTGGCTTTTGCTGGATTTTTTATTTCTTGCCATTTCCATCAGCTTGTGCCAATACCACTCAGACTCCACATTACTGGTGATGGGGAGAGTGATGTGAGCAATCAGGCAAATATCAAGTGGATGAGCAATTCCTGAATTTCTGCTCACTCAGAGCAGGAAAAATGACACCTATCCTGGAGATAGCCGTGCCAGAAAATCTTAGAGCCATACTGTGTAAATTGTAGTCAATTCCCTGTCTGAAATGGTCCTACTCTGAAAACTTGGCTTTCAAAACCTCCACAGCCAAGATCAAGGCTTTTTTCTGTTACCTGAAAATTCCAAGTCTCCAAGAGAATAAATGGTAGCAGTTGAAACCTTCATCTTTCTTCACAGTGATGAGGTAAGAGCTGCTTTTTTTCACTCCACCTCACTGAAAGGGATGTGCTGGGTCCCATCCTGCCTGTGGTGCAACAAGCTCAGCAAGGCTTGTCCTGTGGGATCTGGCTCTGGGATTTTCATTCCAGCCAGTTTTCCATAGTGGACAACATTGTGACTGTCTTCTGTCTGAACATGCTTTGAAGCGTGGCAGTGCTTGGGCTGGGCCTGCAGGAGCTGGGCCAGGACCAGATGCAGTGACAAAATCCCAGGACTCAGTGCTGACATCCTGTCCCAGGAGGCCACAAAGCCCCACTGTCCTATGACATCCTTCTCCCAAAGCCTGAGCAGCTGCAGCTTGTGCCCACCACAGGGACCCTCAAACCTGGGAGCACCTCGGTTCTTCAGGACCCTTGTGTGTCCCAACCACAGACTCACAGACAAGGAAGCAAAGCCTTCTGCTGCCCCCACGTGTTACTTGCTCATTATTGTTGCCACACACCAGTAAAGACCTGGGGACCCTGCTGGGAAGCGTGAAGATGAGCCAGCACAGCCACGAAGCTATGGAGGTCAAGGATCTTCCTTTGGAAGACTCTTCTGTTCCTTCTGCTCCTCCCTCAAGCCCAAGGTGTTCCTTATATTCAAAAAACTGCAAAATCAGACTGGACCTGTTTGGAAGTGAGATGATCTGGAGGCAGCAGAGCACAGAGGTGTCCTGGTCCCACCCAGGACGTGTGTGAGCCCTGGGAACCTGCCAGCGATGCCGAGCGATATCGGATACGGCACAGAGCATCCAGGAGTCTTGGCTCAGGCCACGAGGAGCACAGAGTGAGAGACAGCTCTTGGCAGGCTCAGCTCACATGATAAGGTCATTGGAAAGACAAGTGCTGCTTTCATCAACCTGCCTCTCCCCAGAATCAGCACCAGCTTGAGCAAGGGCTCACTCTGTGCTCCTGTAATATCCCGTGCTCCGTGTAGTGCCAAGGACAAAAGTTTCCTCACAAATACCTTGAAGCTGCTTTTCCCAACCAGTGTCCCAGCCCCCACTCCCATCCTTCCTGGCCCTGTCAGGTTCCAGTTTAGAATCACTGAACAGCACACTTGGAAGAGTAATTTTCTCTCTGGATCAGTGGCACCTCTCAAGCTGAAGGGAGAGCAGGCTGTAGTTGCTGGCTCTCTGCTGCTTCCCAGCAGTTACAATTAGGGATCTTGTGGTTTTGTCCTTTGTTGGGGTAGCACATGCTAACTATTCTGGAGAGCATCAATCCCAAAAGCTGCCTGAAGCCTGGGCTGACAGGTTGGTGGTAGCAGCCAAGCTCTCTCATGGAACCAGCTTGTGGCTGGGGGAGGTCCCAGAGCAGTGTTTCTGACCATCCCTAGCACAGCTCCTTGGAATGGTGGGGCTGGCACTTTGCCATCCTTTCACCGAGAACCTTTTTGGCATGGCATCATGAACAGATGGGCCATGGAGCAATTCCTCAGCTCAGATTGTCCACAGGCTGCCCTGGACACTGCCTGGAGCTCTCTGAGAACATCTGAAGGGAACAGCACTCGCTGGCAGGGCTTACATGCTCCAGCAACTGGGGATTGCAAACACATGCTTCAGCTATGCAAGAAATCTTTGACTTGTTCTGAATGCAATTCTGCCTGGGTTTCTTCCCAGGAACATTCCTGTTCTTCACAATTTACCAGTTGCAGGAAGGGAGAAGGGGGAGGGGGGATTTTAGGAGTAAGGGAGAGGAAAGGGAACAAATCTCACGGTGCTTTCCCTCGCCAAATTTCTCCAGAAGGACAGGGTGTGGAGCATGGACTCCAGAGTCTGGGACAATCCCAAGAAAATATGAACTACAAAATTAAAACCATTTTTAATTAGTAATTTGTTTTTATAGAAAGAATAAGTCTGTTTTTCTGACGTAATTCAGTGCCTGCTATCACACACACCAGGCAGCCCCTGCCAAATGGAGCTGTGTGATAGAAGGCAAACCCAGAAGGAGGGCTCTGAGCAGAGACACATTATCTCCTCCAGGAGACAGCAGTGCCATTCAGATCTGCATTCTGCTTCCACAGATGAAAGTCCCACTCCTGAGTCACAGCATACGTGAGAGAGTTGCAAATGTAGTCCCTGTAGGTGGGAGTAATTTGATGTCTGAGATGAATGACGAAGCTGGGCCTTTATTGTCACACCTGCTCTGTTACAGACAGGAGAGGAAGTGTGAGAGGGTGGAGGCAGGAGCTGTGTTTCTGCTCTGGGAGAAGCCAGAGGTGCAGGGTACCCAGCTCCTCACACCCTGACTCCCGGGTGACAAATCCCTCTTCTCGTGGAGGGACACAGGCTGCAGTGTCTGTCACCTGCTGGGGTGGGCTGGGGTCACACTGCAGGGGGGGAAGGCTGTACCCAGGCTGGCCCTGAGCAGGGATGGTCCTGCAGGGGAGGTGTGCAGCTGGCCCTCAGTGCTGCTGTCACACGGGCTCTGTGCTCCTTTCCAGATGTCACCACCTGAGCCAGCAGCTCCTTCCTGCAGCCCGAGACCCTTCCAGGGCAGTCAGTGACAGGACTTGTGCTCCAGGCAACGTCTGGAACCTGCTGAGCTACACAAGCTCCAAGGGGAGAAAGCCTTAAAAGAGACAAGGTGTAACCTGATGCTCCCAAACATGCACTCTGAGTAACCTCCCTAGCTCAATTAACTCTATTAAGTATTTACCTATAATTAATTTAATTTAGTTGAAGTTTTTCTCCCCTGTGTTGGGTGCCTGCTGTATCAACCTCTTAAAATTATGGCAGTGTGTATAATTCAATCCAATGTACATGCAGTACCCACATAAGCTGAGTCACTCCAGGTACCAGGGAGAGAGAGGTTTATTTTGTTGTGTTTGGCTCGTGCTTCTGACTTAACACAAGGGTAACTCCACTAAAAGTGGTTGTGCTGCATTAGTCCAAAGCCAGAGCAGAGCCCAGCTTTTATTTATGGTTTGCAAGAGAAACATCATAATTTCTATAATGCCATGTACAGAGTATGGGTGGGGTTTGCTCCAGCTACCTTCTCAGTCTCCCACTAGGGAACAATGAAATGAAGATAAAAAGGAATACTCATCTTTTTCTCTTTTTGTGTGTATAATTCAGAAATACCAGCAGATTCCTATTGCCTCACAGTGCTGTATAGGAGCCTTTCCCATATATTTGCTAAAAGAAACAGGAGTCATTGGTTGGTGTTAAGGAGGTGCTCAAGAAGTTTTTCTTGAAGCTACTCTTTTCCCAAGGGTGGAGAGCAGCCTGTCACTGAGTGAGAGATTTTACTGCACAGCTTAGGATGCAGCTGAAAGAGAAGCAAAGAACAACACAAGGAATGTGTCTCTGACACTGCTCACACTTCTGAAGTGAGCCTGAAGAAAGAGGGACAAATCCCAAGAGATGAGGAAAAGTGCAATTCTGGGTCTGAGCAAGCTTTCCCTGGAATCACAGGGACACAGGAGAGGAGCCCTGTTCTAGATTATTTGGAGATTCCCAGCCAAGACCTTAATGAAAGTTTTGATTCTTTATCACAGGGATGAGCTCTGGGAAGCAGCTGGCATGGATGTGAATTCCAGCTGGTGCCCAGCACCATGGACACACTGCTCTTTGGACTGAGTGAAAATGAGCAGACTCTCAGCTCTGTCACCCTCTGCATTGATCTAAGACAGGGCAGGAGGATTCTTCCTGAAATTCGGGGCACAAATGACCCTTGTGTTGGTTGAGTGTAGATAATGACTGAGCCATTGAGCCCTCAGACAGATTCTGTTTGTTTGGGGCTGTGCAGCTCTCACAATCTGTCTGCTAACTACAAAAATATTCCAATTATTTGGAATGATGATATCACCCATGCAATTGACCCAGATCCAACATCAGCACTCCTACAAAACAGTTATTTCTTGTTAAGCACTATCGAGGACAAGTAATCCAGCCCAGACTGAGCCCTGTCAGCAAAGCCTGGTTGATTCCTCCACATTTGCAGCATTTCCTCAGCAGTTTATTTTGCAGGTTTGAGCAGGTTACCCTGAGTAACCTGGATCTGTTTGGCAAAATGAGATTATTGCTTGTAACTGTTGAACCTCAGTAGTCACAGAGAGGCTCTAAGTGGCTCAGAAAAGGCATTTTGACACCTTTTAACTATTCCCCATGCTTGTAAAGTCCTTTCCAGCACGCTAAATCCATCATCTGTTGGGTCAGAAAGCTGCCTGAGCCCCAAAGTCATCTGCTCCTGGGATAACCTGGCCCAGGGATGGAGGGGAGGAAATTCTGTGACCTGCTGGGAGATGGGGAGCTGGCTGAGCCACAGTCCTGCCTGGCTACTCTCCCACCGCCCTTCCATCCCTGCCAAAATCCCTCAGTCCCACAAAGCTGTGTGGGCAGGTAAGAGCTCTGAAGAACAACTGCTGCTTAAAGAAATTCTTGATTGTGGAGCCTTCTTTCCTCTCAGTGTGTCACCTTTATCAGCTGGTGTGTCTAATCCAGTGGTAGCCAGGGCTGGAGAGGAAATGCCCTCCCCTCTTGCCTGCAGCACTGGGGTTGCACAGGGGAAGGCAAAGGGATGGCCAGTGACTGCACTCAGCTTTAATTTCACTTAAAAGCAGGTTTGTCCTTCACCTTTAGGGCACAGAGCAGCCAAACCCCAGGCTGAGCCAGACCCCAGGCTGTCCCTGCAGGAGATCTTCACCCTGTGAGCACCTGAAGGAGTACCTGGTTAATTCTGACAGCTGGCAAGGAGGACATTATTTCTCCTGTCCCTGCACCCCAGAAAAGCTTCAAATGTGGAATTTGCTAACAGTGTGTCCTGAGCTTGTTTTTTAAACATAAGCCATGAGTCAGGGTGGGCCAAGGCAAACATGGCAGTGTGAAGCACAGCTGGTCAGCTCTGCTGGCTGCTCCCTGCACAGTGGAGAAATATGGACACTTTGTAAAAGTGGCATATTGTAATATTGACACGTTGTAATATTGAGATATTGTAATATTGAGATTGTAATATTGACACATTGTAATATTGAGATATCGTGATATTGACACATTGTAATCTATTACACACTACCATGTAATAACTGAGATGTTACTGTCACACGGGGCTGTGCAGGTGTGTGACATGACCCCTTGTACCGGTGTGTGACGTCTCCTGGGGCAGTGACACCTCCCCCATGGTTGTACAGGTGTGTGATAGGACCTGTTGTTCAGGTGTGTGACCTGACCCATTGTACCGGTGTGCGACGTGTCCCCAGGCAGTGGCACCGCACCCAGGGCTATGCAGGTGTGTGATGTGTCCCTCTGCTCAGGTGTGTGATGTGTCCCTCTGTTCAGGTGTGTGATGTGTCCCTCTGCTCAGGTGTGTGATGTGTCCCTCTGTTCAGGTGTGTCACCCGGTCACACCTGGAGCGCTCCGGGCTCGGTCCCCGCCGGCCGGAACGGGTCCACGGGCCCTTTAAGGGAGGCCCCGCCCCCTGCCCGTCCCGGCCCCGCCCGCTCATAGCCCCTCCTCCCCGCCGCTTTTCCTGGGCTTCCATTGGTCGGGTGGCGCCGAGGTTCCGCCTCCCGGCGCCGCCAACCAATGGGAGGCGGGCTGGGCGAGACCGTGGCCAGGTTGGTGCGGGGCCGATGGCGGCGGGTCCGTAAGGGGAGCGCTGGGAGAGGGGCGGGAACCGGGACACCCTGAGGGGAGAGGGGCCCTTGGGGGAACCGGGACGCCCTGAGGGGAGCGGGATCCCATGGAGCGCTGAGGAGAGCGGAGCCCTGAGGGAACCGGGACACCCTGAGGGGAGAGGGGCCCTTGGGGGAACCGGGACGCCCTGAGGGGAGCGGGGCACTTGGGGGAACCGGGACGCCCTGAGGGGAGCGGGATCCCATGGAGCGCTGAGGAGAGCGGGGCCTCAGGGGGGAGCGAGACACTGAGGGGATCCGGACCCTCCTCAAGTGCTGAGGGGCCGTGGGGTCACCTGAAGCGCTGAGGGCAGCGAGGCCCTCAGAGGGGAGCGGGGCACCCTGGCGGGAGAAGGGCTCTCCCGAAATGCTGAGGGAATCGGGGTGCCCTGAGGGCATCGGGGGTCCCCCTGGAGCTCTGCCCAGGTCGGGCCCCCAGAGGGGCTCGGGGAAGGGCTCGGCAGCCCCTGAGGCCGGGGCTGTGCCGGGGGAGGCCGGGGTGTCCCACAGCAGCGTCCGGCCCGGCCCTGCGTGGTGAACTCGCTCAGCCCAGCCCGCAGCTCTGGGTGCCGTGCCCGGGGCCAAGGAAATGCCATTAAATCGTAGTGGTTTCACCTGAAGAGTCCCTTAGGGGTAGATGGAGAACGTTAAGGTCAAGGTTCCATAACAATGTGGGGTTTTCTTACCTATACCTGACTCTGACAACAAACTGTTTGTGGAGCTGAGGATTGAAGAATAGAAAAAAACCACCTGAACTTGCAGCTGTAGGCTGAGCAATAATTAAAGTGCTCAGGCAGGTTTTAGTCTTCATGCAGCAAAATGAAGCCTTGTTATTCAGGTTGAAGTTAAGTGTAGCATGAGCTGTCCTTAAAAAAATGTACTTCCAAGAACTTAAAATGTGGATTCCTAAAGTGTAAAGAGCTAAGGACTTACAAAAAGGATAACTTTGCTCAGTTTTTAATGTCTGTTGGTGGACCTGATGTATGTTTTAACCATAATTAAAGACAGTTTGCGCAATTGACTGTGTTGCTTTTTAAATAAAATTATAGAATGTAGCATTTAAAATGTTGAGCAACATAGTTATGAGGTGGTTTGTTCACAGGTAGACCAAAAAAAAGAAAATTGGAAAAAAATTACTGATGGCTGCAGTTGCATAACTTTTCTAATATTGCTGTTAGAATGACACTTCTGGATTTGCCCCTGGGTACAAGAAACCCTTTGTTTTGTGTGTGTGAGCTTTCTGTGCATTCTCTGAATCTTTCATGCTGAGAACTAAACACTGGTCTTGAGGAAACTAAAAGTGTCTGGGTTTTGTTCCAGGTGCTGCTGGTGTAGAAGATGAGGCTGAATGAGAGCAGGACAAAACCCTTCCAGGCTCCTGCCACTGTGCACACCTTCCCGGGCAGGCAGGTGTTTGTGTTCCCCAATGGCCGCCCCGACTCGGAGGAGTCCTCGGAGGAGGAGGAGGAGGAGCTCAACGTGATGGAATTGCGGCCCCGGGGCAAGGAGCAGCCCCGGGGCAGGGACAGGGACAGGCTGGGGGACGTGGTGCTGCTGGAGAGGGAGCTCACCCAGGAGGACAGCCTCAACAAGCTGGCCCTGCAGTATGGCTGTAAGGTGAGGGCTGCCTCTGCTGGGGTTAATCACCTCAGAAGGGTTTCATGTGCAGATTGTGTCCCGTGGTCTGGTAGTTCTGGCACTGGCAAGTGTATGAATGGTCATTGTCTGGGTAAAACTGGAGAAGGGCAAAAAAACCCCAGACAAACACAAAAAAGGGTTGTTCAGCCAACAGCCTGGGAAAGATGTTGCCAGCCTCACACCCTGCCTGACCTGCTTTCCTGTTTAATTTCAGTGACTAAGTGTAGATTGTACTAAGTTATTTCAGTGAGGGCAAACATTAGTGAGCTGAGTGTAGAAATGAGGGCCAGGGCTCTGCTCTCAAGGAACATTGGAATTTTTGAAGCAAATTGAGCAGTACAAAGAAACACCACATTTATGGGTGCGGTTTTTTGTTTATTTTTTTGAAAACTATCAGCTTACATGTTGCAAGGAAGGTCTGAGTCTAACAGGGGTGGATGTGGAGAGGTGCCAAAGTTCAGTCCCAAAGTCCAGGTGGTGTCTGTGTGTGGATTTTGGTTGTTTGCTGTCATCCCAAAGTGTGCACATTTCAGGTGCCTGTGGGCAGCAAGGAGGGCGTGTGCACAGTGAGATTTCTGGGTTGGAACAACTACACAACATGTTTTCTTTGTCTCAAGGAAGAGCAAAACTGCTGGAAAGTTTAATTACCTGCTCTGAACATTAGAAGCCCCCCGTTGTTTAGCAGTTTGAGCTGTATTTTTAGAGCCCCCCCACAGCCCTGGACTGTGATTTCAGAGTTCCATGAGGAAACAATTGGCCAGCGACCACAGCAGGGATAATGATACAGCTCTGGCTCCAGTGCTGCCATGCCAGTGCAGTCTGTCTGGCTTAACCACACAGCAGCTGAATGATGCAGCTGAGACAAGAGGGGTTGCAGCAATTCCTCCCCTCCCATGCCCTTAGAAACAAAAACAAAACAAAAAAAGCGTCCTTGTAGGTTTTGCTGACGAGCCTGATGTGTGTGGAGAAGCGAGTCTGGTAGGACTTGAATAGGCCTTGATTGGCCCCAGGAGAGCCCGAGAAGGCAGAGCTGAGCTTTGGTTGGGTTTGGAGCTGTGTGTGCTCTCAGCAGCACCTGGCCAGACTCACAGCAGTTGGGTGAACTCACAGGAGTGAGATTCTGAACAGTTCTTTGGTTTATGGTGTGCAGAGTCCTGCTGTGCCTGTGCACTGTCACTCACAGGGCCCAGTTCTGTCCCTGCTGTGGCTGCTCCTCTGCTGCCCCACTTGCAGCCCCTCTGGAGGCTGCTGGGCCTGCCCAGGGGAAAAGCAAGCTGATGGAAGGGACCACATAGTCAGTGTTCTCCCACAGGACAAAAACTGTCCTGCTGCCTCCCTCCCTTCCAGAAAGGGCACTTCTGACTTGTTGCAGTTAAACTGAACAGGTACAGAAATCCTTCTTATAGGAGATTTGTCTATTTGTCGCTTTAAAGACTGGCATGACAGTTTTCATGTGTTTTACTTTATTTGCACAATTAAACAGCTCCTGAAAGGTCGCCAGGACAGCAATGAGAACTGAACCACAGATATATGGGCAAATGTGTGTAAAAATCCAGGATGAAATTCTCCTTGAAATCAACGAGAACTTGACATTGGTTTCAGAATCTGCTTGGGGAGGGGCTGTTAAGACAGTGCAACAAATAGCTCTGTGTGTGTGCCACAGATAACTTGGCAGAGATGCAAAGCACTTCAAAATTCTCATTTTTGCTCTTGACCATTTATAGTCCTGACTTGCTTTTGGCATTGTTCTTAGCTGGGACAAGAGGAGCTCACTGCAGCCAAAAAAATGAGTACAGAAAATAAGCCTAAATGCTTGTGCAGCCCAGTCTCTCGCATGCTTCCCATCAGCTTTGTTTGTTGTTTCTGTGTGAGTGCTGCTCCACTTTCTGTTTCTAGAGTCTTAGCACCACACTGCAGTATTTGATTGCAGACACCATAGGGGATATTTACTGTCCCAGTAATTTGTTTTCATTGGAACAAATCCAGAAATTGAAGCAGCACCTCAGTTAGGAGGCTCTGGGTGAGATTGTTATTTCATAACTAAGAAATTTTGCTGGGTTTAAGTCCAGAGTTTACACTGGGGCTGGCTGTAAGGAGCCTGAAGCAGCAACTGAGGATTTCTTTTGCCTCAGGGTCCCCAGACCAAGTCCTGGATTAAATGTGCCATTTTCAGAGTTCTCAAGCTTTGCAGAGTGAGCATGAGATTCAGGCTTCCATCTTCTCTCCTCTCTACCTCTGAGCAGAGTGCTTAGGAAGTAAAGTGGGTTTTTTTTGTTTTAGCTCCCCAGTTTCCTTGGCAGCCTCAAGCGTGTGAGTGTGCAGTGAATGCAGGTCATGCTGTAATTGCTGAAGAGCAAAGCACAGTCCCTGTACTGTGATGGATGAGAGGTGCTTTACCTGTTGGTGTTGCCTTTCTCTTGGTTTGGCTCTTGCTTTGTGCCCTCCAGCCTTTTCCTCAAGGTTCTTTAACGTCTCCTTGGCTGGAGTGGAGAGCTCCTGGCACACACTGACATCCTGTTCCTTTCCTTTGACAGAGGATTTAGTGCAACTGAGAAGTTGCTGTGCTTACTGGGTGGCTTTGAGTGGCCACTGGCATCTTGTCTTATTTAATGTTAAATCAGGGGTGCTGCCTGGCCTTTGTCTTCGCATTGGTACAGCCCATCCCTGTGTCTGATGCTGCACATGTGGCTTCTTCTTCCTTGTTCTTCCTGCTGCTGTTGGGGATGCAGCTCACAGACAGGAGCCCTACACAGGAACCACCCAAGGTGGTGACAGGAGCACAGTGGTGATTGTCCTTCAGCAGGACATGCTNTTGGTTGGGTTTGGAGCTGTGTGTGCTCTCAGCAGCACCTGGCCAGACTCACAGCAGTTGGGTGAACTCACAGGAGTGAGATTCTGAACAGTTCTTTGGTTTATGGTGTGCAGAGTCCTGCTGTGCCTGTGCACTGTCACTCACAGGGCCCAGTTCTGTCCCTGCTGTGGCTGCTCCTCTGCTGCCCCACTTGCAGCCCCTCTGGAGGCTGCTGGGCCTGCCCAGGGGAAAAGCAAGCTGATGGAAGGGACCACATAGTCAGTGTTCTCCCACAGGACAAAAACTGTCCTGCTGCCTCCCTCCCTTCCANACGCGGGTGGAGCTGCCGGAGCCCGAGCCCGGCGCGGGCGGCTCCGCTGGCGGCCGGCGGCTCAGTGAGTACTTCAGGGGCATCGACCAGAGCATCCAGGACGCCGTGCGGGTGGAGGTGCAGCTGANTGATGGAAGGGACCACATAGTCAGTGTTCTCCCACAGGACAAAAACTGTCCTGCTGCCTCCCTCCCTTCCAGAAAGGGCACTTCTGACTTGTTGCAGTTAAACTGAACAGGTACAGAAATCCTTCTTATAGGAGATTTGTCTATTTGTCGCTTTAAAGACTGGCATGACAGTTTTCATGTGTTTTACTTTATTTGCACAATTAAACAGCTCCTGAAAGGTCGCCAGGACAGCAATGAGAACTGAACCACAGATATATGGGCAAATGTGTGTAAAAATCCAGGATGAAATTCTCCTTGAAATCAACGAGAACTTGACATTGGTTTCAGAATCTGCTTGGGGAGGGGCTGTTAAGACAGTGCAACAAATAGCTCTGTGTGTGTGCCACAGATAACTTGGCAGAGATGCAAAGCACTTCAAAATTCTCATTTTTGCTCTTGACCATTTATAGTCCTGACTTGCTTTTGGCATTGTTCTTAGCTGGGACAAGAGGAGCTCACTGCAGCCAAAAAAATGAGTACAGAAAATAAGCCTAAATGCTTGTGCAGCCCAGTCTCTCGCATGCTTCCCATCAGCTTTGTTTGTTGTTTCTGTGTGAGTGCTGCTCCACTTTCTGTTTCTAGAGTCTTAGCACCACACTGCAGTATTTGATTGCAGACACCATAGGGGATATTTACTGTCCCAGTAATTTGTTTTCATTGGAACAAATCCAGAAATTGAAGCAGCACCTCAGTTAGGAGGCTCTGGGTGAGATTGTTATTTCATAACTAAGAAATTTTGCTGGGTTTAAGTCCAGAGTTTACACTGGGGCTGGCTGTAAGGAGCCTGAAGCAGCAACTGAGGATTTCTTTTGCCTCAGGGTCCCCAGACCAAGTCCTGGATTAAATGTGCCATTTTCAGAGTTCTCAAGCTTTGCAGAGTGAGCATGAGATTCAGGCTTCCATCTTCTCTCCTCTCTACCTCTGAGCAGAGTGCTTAGGAAGTAAAGTGGGTTTTTTTTGTTTTAGCTCCCCAGTTTCCTTGGCAGCCTCAAGCGTGTGAGTGTGCAGTGAATGCAGGTCATGCTGTAATTGCTGAAGAGCAAAGCACAGTCCCTGTACTGTGATGGATGAGAGGTGCTTTACCTGTTGGTGTTGCCTTTCTCTTGGTTTGGCTCTTGCTTTGTGCCCTCCAGCCTTTTCCTCAAGGTTCTTTAACGTCTCCTTGGCTGGAGTGGAGAGCTCCTGGCACACACTGACATCCTGTTCCTTTCCTTTGACAGAGGATTTAGTGCAACTGAGAAGTTGCTGTGCTTACTGGGTGGCTTTGAGTGGCCACTGGCATCTTGTCTTATTTAATGTTAAATCAGGGGTGCTGCCTGGCCTTTGTCTTCGCATTGGTACAGCCCATCCCTGTGTCTGATGCTGCACATGTGGCTTCTTCTTCCTTGTTCTTCCTGCTGCTGTTGGGGATGCAGCTCACAGACAGGAGCCCTACACAGGAACCACCCAAGGTGGTGACAGGAGCACAGTGGTGATTGTCCTTCAGCAGGACATGCTCAGGAGGAATGGGCTGAATGAGCTGCTGTCCTGCAGGAGAGAGGTGCTGCTTGAGCAGAGGATGCCGTGCTTGTGCAGGAGATGCTCACCTGCTCTCCAGGCTCTGCCCTTGCTTTCAGAACTGGTGTGTTCCCAAAATGGAGCTCTGATCACTCTGAAAGCATTTCCTGAGCAGGAGATGCTCACGCTGGTGTTGTGCTCTCACCTTAAGCACTCGTGTGTAAGGTATGAAAATAGTTTTTAAAAGGATCTCTTAGTTAGAAAGATTCTTCTTGCCTTAACTGAGAGAAAGACAAAGAAAGCAGAGGGAAGGAAAAGCAGTACGGAGCAAAATACAGCAGGTATAGGAGCACTAGTGGAGGTTGCAGACTGGTTTAACGGGGGACTGCCTCTATCCTGCAGGTCCTGGAGCACCCCTGGAACTGCTGGGGAATCTCTCAGAACATCAAACCACTTGTATCCAGGGCCTGCTTTTATTCCCTGCCGGCTCCTTGCACACTGGTTTTGTAGCTGCTTCCTGCCTCACTCCTGGTTCTCCTGCCCTCACTGTTTGTGTCCTTTCTGGATTCCTTAGGTTGCAGATATCAAACGCGTCAACAACTTCATCCGGGAGCAGGACCTGTACGCGCTCAAGTCCATCAAGATCCCGGTGCGGCCGCACGGGCTGCTCACGGAGAGCGCCGGGGCGCTGCGGCCGCCCCCGGCGGGGCCCGCCCAGCCCGGNGCGGACTGCGGAATCCAGTGGTGGAACGCCGTGTTCATTATGCTCCTGATAGGAATTGTCCTGCCAGTGTTTTATATTATCTATTTTAAAACACAAGGCCTGGTGGCCCACACCTCTAACATGACAAACTCAAATGTTTCAACAGCTGGATAGGAAAGGAAATTACCACAAGGCTCAGTTGTAGGAAAAAAGTTCCAAGGGAAAAGGGCAGCCCGCTCCAGCCTCTCCAGCAGTGATGCCCATATGCTCGTGACTGACTGAAGTGCACCCAAGGGGATACAACAGTACAGATTATTTTTATTTTTATAAGTAGCTGATTATGTAATCCTGAAATGGACTGAAAATGAGGTGATGTGATTTTGATGGAAAAATAAGGATGCTTTGTTGCTTACAGAGATCATCACCCAGGTGGCTTCAGAGTTGGGAACTCTGTTGAGGGAAAGTATTTTGTTGCAATTTACTCACTATGGTTGCTTCAGGTATTTCTTAATGCTGTGTCTAGAAGCAAATTCTTTGCTGCTGAGCTAAAGAGTGCAGTATTAATGTGCTTGGAAAGTGGAGGGTTGTTTGCATTTTAAGGAAACACTTTTTGCTGGAATAGAAGCGGGAGACACTTTTTCTCAGAAGTGTCATTTTTGTCTCTTGCAGACCATGGTGGTTTTGGCCTGCTTGACCCTAATGATGCCTTCTGGGGCTCTCAGCTGGGTGTGCCAGGGCATGAGGATGCTGCCAGCACCCCACCTCGTCACCCCCCTGAACAAACCTTGTCACCACCCCTTTGAGCTGTGTTCAGTTAGGATGCATCAGGCCCACCCCTGGGAAGGGTGAGCCCAGACTTCTTCCCCTCAGTGAAATCCTTCAGGGATGGCTCCTGAGATCAGAGACCTCAGTGCAGGATCTGTGCTGTTCCAGGGTACTGCTCAGCCCTGCATGGCCCCAGGTGGGCAGGGGGTGTTGGATGAGGACAGGAGAGCACAAGAGAGGAGTCACAGGCACTTCTCAAGGGCTCATTTGCTGGTAGGAGCTCTAGTCAGTATTATTAGGAGAGGACTGTGAAGCTGCTGATTGTGACAGGTTTCTGTGAACTGACCACGTGCACTGAAAAGCTTCGCGGGGCAGTGGAGGTGTCGGTCAGCCCCAGGGCTGTGCTCTTCAGGGCCACTCAGCAAACACTACTGCTGCAAAGGAGCAGCAAGGCAGGCCTTGGGAGCTTTGCTAAAGAGAAGAACTTGCCTCAGAAATTTGATTCAGCAAATTCCAGGCCTGTGGGCAGAGGTAAAGACTTTCCTGGAACCAACCACTAAATGTGTGGGCAGGTGCCATTGGTGCTGAGGGTGAGGGCAGAGCTGGTGGGCAGGTGCAGGAAGCCACTGTCTGTCGTCCCCCACCTTGGCCCAGCCCCATTTGCAGCTTCCCAGCTGCCAGCAGGACCACAGGGCTTTTCCAGCTTCCCCTGGCGGCCTGAGGCCAGCTGGGGCAGAGCAGGGGCTGGAGAGGGGCTGTGGTACAAGCACCTGTTGTGCAGGTGTGGCCTCAGCCTGGCCTGAAGGACTGCCTCTGCCTGGCAGTGTCTGCCTGGACACAGAGGATTGAAGCTTCTCCAGCAAGGTGAGGACCCCACACTACACGAGCACAACCATGTGCTGTTACAATGAGAACCTGTGTTCCCTGCAGCTCTCAAAAGTGGGAACCTAATTTTGTAAATGAGCACTCTAAAGTATCTTATACTGAACAAAAACTTGTATTTTTCTTCTGTGAAGAGCTGTATCTCTTTGTTCTGGGGAGGGGGGTGGGACCAGGTTCTTACATTTTTAAATAAAGCCACATGAAATAAAAGCACAAGGGGCACAGCTTGTGCTTTATTTGCTACCACACAGCTGAGCACCTGCCTTAGGAAGAGGCAGGACTGGCCTTGGGCTCTCCACTCTCAATGGACCCTGGTTCATCTGCCAGTTTCTCCACAGGTTTTGTTGACAGGCTCTTAGCAGGCATCAGTCCCTGAGTGCAGTGACGAGCGTGTGTGTTTCCCTGCTGATGAAAATCCTCATGGCTGCAGCTAAAAACCTGACACCTGGAGGGGGCAAGGACGCGCCAGACGGGACCAGTGCTCTGCAAACACGAGAGAGGCCGGAGTACACAGTAAAAGCCAGTATCTTTACTTTAGTGAATGCAGGATACAAATATTTTACAACAACCTCTAGCATTTTCTTAACCATTTGATAAAAAGTTCACTAGAATATTTATTGTATATTGAAGAAAAAACAACACATTCAGGGAAAAAAATTGAGATTAACTTACTTTTTTTCTTAAAAGATTCGTCTCAAGGATGGCAACAAAGTCCAGCTTGTGCCGCCAAACGGCTTATCAGCATTAAACCGTGAACAGCTTCTTGTGAACTGTTGACTACAAACATTTACCAAATACATAAATCTCTTTTAAAAAAGCCATTTTAAATATAGCAAAGCAGTGTTCTCTTGCACAGCAAAGTGAAGAAAGGTTCTACTAAGATTTAAATGTTTACATTGGTTAAGTCTTTCTTTCACATTCGGATTTAACTTCTGCCCAGGATCAATTGTTAGGAGTTGTTTTGTTCCTTATTTACTATGTATTTCTTGTGCGCACAGTAACTCGCGAGTTTCTGATGCATTAGTGTCCTTGGAGGGAAGGCAAGGCTAAAGCAGTTCTCTCTGACGAGTCCCTGACAACGTGGCATTCTCAAAACTATCGTGAGAGCTCGAGGATGGAGGTGATTTGTCACAACAGAGAAAAATCTTAAATCATTCAGACCTGACTGGGTTCAGCCCAGGATTGGATCCACTTGCACTTCAATCAGCAGAGATAATTTTAAAAAGTTTTTTTTTAACCTGTTGAAATATCTGTGCTATGTCATCTTTTTTTTTTAATATAAAACATTTTTACAATTTCTAAAAAAGTATGTTTCAAAGTGAGTTACTTGTTATTAAAAACCAGGATTCCCATGCCCTTGGTGGCGGGAGGTGTTCCCCGAGACCAGAGGGCTGTGGAAGGACATTTCTGCCAGGGCTGGGGCAGCACAGGGCCGCTCCCTTGCCCAGCTCTTTAGAACTGATTCTTTTTATTATTTCTTTTAATTCATTGGTGCAATTTCAATACAAACTCTAACCCTTGTGTAGCTTTGTCTTTAAGAAAACAGTAGTTAAGTACTGTTTAAAAACCTGCATAGAAATAAAGACTATTGAGATACAGTCAGCAAAGCCATCTGATAAGGCACACAAGAAAATAGACAGTAAATGTGAATGCAGAACTCCCACTCGGATGTACAGCAAAGTTCATACAGGTGCATAAATCATGGAACTCACATCACTGGTCAGAGCAGCAAAAGGTTCCAGAGAGCAGCAAGTGAGTTCAGTCACTGGGGACAGTGGCCAAGGGAACGTGTCCCTCCTGCCAGCCGGGATGAACCCATGGAAATGGGCAGCAGTTCCAAGGGCAGGGCTGGCAGGGACTGGAGCCCTGCAGGTTTTAACCAGGACAACGAGACAGGGCTGGAGGCCACAGGTACCACAGGGACACTGCCCTTCTCACCCCTCCCTTACAGCATCAAGGGATTTTCTTAACTGCAAAAAAAAGAAAAAAAAAAAGCCCAAGCGAAAAACGTAATAAATATCAGGGCTAACTGAAGAGTTTGGGCAACCCCACGGCTCTGCAGCTTCCACCAGAACCAGCACTGCCAGCCTGGAGGTGACCGGGAGCACCGGGGGGATCACGGCCCCGCATCCAACACCAAACCTGCTCCCAGCCCAGTCTCGCAGCACAAGGGGGCTCTGCATTCCTCCCTCTCTTTCTTGGAAGCAGCAAATTTTTCCCAAACCACTTGCCAACTCACAAAACCTTTTGTGCTCCTCTGATATGTGTCATTTCCCTATCGTGAGAAATTAGGTCAAGTTTTTCCACTGTTTTTTTTTTTCCTCCTCGGAAGAGGCAGCTTTAAAATGCTGCCTTAAAATGTGTTGTAACAGATTTTTTATATTTATGCAGGATGAACTTAACACCGGATTTTTTTTTGCCACTTTGCTATTTATATACATATATATAAAATGTATAATGAAGCTTAACCATACAGCACAGAGATTACAATTGAACGGCACACATTCACCACCAGTGAGGGGGCCAACCCCTTTATACACCCTCTGAAAAATCTGGATAATAATATTAATAATAATTAAAATCCAAAGAAAGTACAGTATATTTAACAAAATAGTAAATATTAAACAGTGAATACTCTACTTAATAAGGACCTCGCCTTGTTTCAAGTTGGCGTCAATCCACAAAAATATACTTTTTAATCTGGTGACCGTACAATACATAGGTACTTACACCAAAGGTGATAATATATTTAGGATGCTATATACACAAAGAGTTTGGCTCAAATTTAAATTTACATATAAGTGTTCATGGCTTATTTTTCCCCCAAGGTTCCGCCTGCAAGTTTTTCCTTTTCATCTTTGAAAGCAAAAACTAGAAAGTCAAAATAAGATAAAACTATACTCTACAAAAAAGCTACAACATACAGCTTTGGCTTATATAAATAATTCATAGCAGAATGTGTTCAAAAGTACTGTATATAACTTTATATATAGTCTTCAATTCATTAGGGTATTGTTTTCTTTAATATAAAATATACATGAGCTAAAATCCGTTTCTATATTTTTCAAAGGTATGAACGTAAAAACAAATTTGTCAAACATATTCCAATTATAACTTAATATATTAATTTTATTTTGTTAATGTTCTATTTTCTAGGCTAATATTTTCTGAATATTTCATGCGAGTTCTCTATGTCTCTCTTTCACTCATTAAAAAAATCACTTCTTTGACCCAATACACTATTTTTTTTTTTTGCACGTGCAAAACAGGGTTTTGTTTTTGTTTTTTTTTTTTGTTTTTGTTTCTTATAGCATCAGCCCTTCTCCATGCACCCTCTGCAATAGAGACCCATGCCAGGTTGGGTAATAGAAAGGTCAGTTTATGTACAGTATTGCTTTCTTCTTCCTGCTTTTCTACTGCTCTGCTGCTACAAAGCAATTATTTCTTAACTACGAGTAACCATAGAGCTGACTACACACAGGGACGGTACTACAGGCGAGCCCTCGCTCGGGTGGGTGTGGAGGAGGAGGAGACACTGCGGGGACACCGCTCTGCCCGGGCCGGGCTGGGGTCACACACGAGTCCAGGTAAGTGCCAGACTAGAGATCAAACCTACGGGATTGTTCTGTTACTTTTACCAAGGGACATCTGCAGCTATACAAGAGTTTGTCGTAAGTGCCTGATGATTGGTGTATGCTACACACACTAGCACATATATATGCATGTGAAGATATATATATGCACGTATGTATATACATATAAATATACTTATTCATGTCCTTATTTATAAATTTAGATATGTCAGGACAGTTCATTTTGAGAACACAAAACTGAAAGGGCGGCACCGCGGGTTTATGTCACCCACGTGTCCATCCTCATTCGTTTTACCGAGGGGCTCTCCCGATCCTCTGCGTTGGGCGGCCGCCCCAGCACCACGGGCGAGTGGAAGTCGCTGCGCGGATCCTCGCGGTCGCTGCCGTCGTAGGAGCTGCTGGAGCTGCTCAGGCTGTCCACCGGGGAGCGCCCCAGCTCCTGGCGCGACGGCGGCGGCGGCGGCGGCTGCGGCTGCTGCGGCGGGAACCCGGAGGGGGTGACGCGGTCCCGGGGAGGGGAGATCGGTTCAGATTTGATGTTGATGTTTTGGTTGGTGTTAATGGAGAGATTTGAACCCTGAGATAGCTGGCTGCCAGTGCTGGGGAAAGAAAACCGAAAGGTGCAAGTAAGAAAATGCAGAAAGTGTAAACCAAGTGACAATTCAAGTGTCTGTGATGGTGAGGCCTTGGGGCTCAGCACAGGAATAAATGCGGTTTACTGGGAAGAGCAGAGGTGAAATAAGCATTAATTAAAGGTCTGAGCTGCATTTGTAGAAGTTCAGAACAAATATTTTCTATTGCCAAACATTTCAGTGACCACACAGGTGCCTCCTTGGTGAGAAGCTGAGCCTGCAGGGACACAGCTCATTAGCTGGAGGTGACTGAAGGGACACACCCCAACACACGAATGTTTTGCAGCAGAGACAAGAGGTTAAGATGTGCTGAATATTCCCTTGGTGCAGCTGCTCCAGCAGAAGAGCAGCAGCCCCCCCAGTGCTGCCCTGCCTGGTACCCTGGGTACTTACACAAGAGAGCTGAGGGCCGCAGGACCGAGGTGGTGCTGCTGCCAGGCAGACACCTGCCCCAGGGACAGCATTCCTGGGGAGTTAAATCCCTGCAGGGCAGACAGGTCTGCGCTAGTCAAGGAGTAATCTAAAAGGGAAAAACAAATAAACAACAAAGTAATGTACAGGGGGGTTTATATATATAACATACATATATAAATAAACACAAAGGCTTACTGCCCAAAACAAGTAAAGGCAGCTGCTCCAAAGGAATCCAGACGTGAAAACTCTGAAGTCTGGGAGCAATCCTGCCAAGCTCACAGGGAGCTTAACAGTACAGAGGCCTCCAAATTAAATTTGTTTTTTGCATGCTGCTTTCAGTTCCTCCATGTTGCTGTCTGGGAGCTTGTTCCAAACCCACAGGTACAACACATTAATGCAGTGTATACACAGAATGTACACCTTACAGTCAGACTTGGCATTTCTGAAGACATTTCAAAATGAAACAAAAAGGGAAGAATCCATGTGAGTCACTAAGCAGGGATGGTGGATCTTGCCCTGGATTCACTGCAGACACCTGGGCTGTGGCTCAGGTCCCAGGTGGGAGGTGGCAGCTCCTCAGACAAGACACAGGTACCATCTGGGGGCTCACGATGCCACAGAGCTCCTGGTCCTACAAGCTCCATCCAAAGCCAAGCCCTGAAACAGCACTGGCTGCCCAGGCAGGCACAGGGACGCTGGAAAGTCAGGACAGGGACCGGGTACCCGAACCCCAGGGACCCCTCAGTGCAGTCCTACTGTAGCACATCTCCCCCTCCCCACAATATCACTCCTCAATGTCTGATTAAACTGTCATCTCTGTATCACAGGAACAAAAGAAACCTCTTCGTGTGGAGCAAGAAAACACCATTCTTTAGAAATTCAACTTAAATGGAGCCCAGAGGGCTCAATCTATTCCAACCTCAGCCAGCCTCGGCTCTGGCTGCTGCAGGGCTCCCTCACTTCTCACTTCATTCACGGAACTGAAGCTGTTTGCACTTGATCATTATCACTCATGTTTTCTTACATGTTTGAAAACAAAGTCAAACTTTTCTCTGCTTTTAATTATTTTGTAATAAAGCTTCCTTAAAATAATTTTTAGTCTCTTGAGAATGAGACAAAATGTGAGCAGCCCAACTCAGGCTGTACTGCCACCAGAGGAAGCAAACATTCCACTTAAGTTGGGTTTGGCTTTGATTTGTGGTTGGGAGGTTTGGGGTTTTTTTTGTAGTATTGTCCTAAAATACCACCCCCACTACAATCTCTTTCTGTCTCCTGAGATAAGCCTTGAACAATCTCCCCCTCCCATCCACTGACCTGTCTGCAGTGGATGTATTCTAGATCTCCCTGAACAGCTCATCTTGGGAGGAGAATCCAGGGCCAGCAGGGGCCTGTGCTGTCAGAGACCCACACACATCCCACAAGAACGTTCCTGAAGGCCTCAGGAGTCCCAGCTGCTCCCAGCAGGTGAAGCTTCTTGGGCTGCCTTTTCCTTTTTGTTTCATTTCTTCTCAGTTGTCACATCTAATGAAACTCTGAAAACCCTAACATGTATTTCTGCACAGCTTCAGAAAGATTTGTCCCAAGATGATTGACCCAAAAAGCCCTTTTTGCAAGACTAAAATTGAATTTTAAAAAATAAAGAAAAAATAACAACTGTGCAGCCCCTGCAGTGACCCAGACATGCCCTGAGCCTTCAAAGCAGCCAGGCCTCCAACACCTGCCCAGTGCAGCCCATGCACGCCCTGGAGATGGATGTGCTGGGCTGATGGGATCTGTCAGAGCAGACCTGAAGGAAACAGTGATAGGAATTCAGTTCCCATGTAATTTTATTCCACTGCAATTACAGCTTTTATGACCATGGACAATTAACTTTTGACACTTCAGACAGAACGTGTCTGGTGACTGGGCTTTGAGGAGGTATTTTTCCAAAGAGCACATATGTCACTACACAATTAGCTGCATTATTAATTCCCTAAATAATCACATATCTGCTGGCAGTGACAGGACACCCCTGCTGCAGGAGTGACCTGGTGTGAGATGTGCACACAAGAGCATCTTCTGCACCACAGAAACCCTCACTGCTGTGACCCCCACAAGCAGCACTGGCAGGTTTGTACCTCTGCAAAACAACTGACCTGAAGCCAGGAATTTATTTATGGCTTGGTGTGCTCTGCTCAGGTGTCAATTACTAATTAACTGATTGCAGGCGGTTTTAGTATTTTTTTAAAGGCCTGGACTGTTTTAGAACCAGTAACTCAGTCGGTTCTGGCCCTTCCTCCAACAATCTACAGAATACCAAAACAGATTCTATAAAATAGGGTATTTGTGGAAAACTGATATCCAACATTTTAATTAAGGATCTAAGAGCTGAAGCTATCCCTCCCAGTCCTGAAAAAAAACGAACCTTATCAATCCAGAAAAACAATTAAGGTATTTAAATTTTATCTTAGTCCTTGAACTGCAAAACTGAAATTGTGCTGTATGTGGTGACTACCCTGAGAATCCCCAGGCAACAATTTGGTTTCAACATCAAATTTCTTCCTGCAAATCCCCTGAAAGGTTCAATCTAATAGAAACGATTCTGAAGTGTGTGAAAACCACTAAAGGCTAAAAGCTTTGCACAAATTATTTGCATTATCAAACGAAATGGGCTGGAGTTTAAAATCACACCCCAGCGATACCAGCACTTGTCCGTTACGAAGGACATCAGTTCCCACTGCCTTTGCTGCTTCCTGAGATTCCAGCCCCTCTCAGCTTTTGGTGTTTCAGCCACCAGCTCACAGGTCATTCTGAGTGAGGGATGCACCCAGCGCTGCTTCCTGAAACAGCATCCAGCTGGACAGAAGGGCTGTGTCAGGTGAAACTCAGTGTGGCTCCTCTGAGCAGGGACCAGAAGGGTTTGCTTTGAACAGCCACTGAACTCAAGAGCTGAACCACCTCTGGGTCTGCATGTCCAGCTACTCACACTCCAAGTGACCACCCAAAGCAAGTCCCTGCTCTGCCCGTGGCACTGCTGCTGCAGCCCCACCCCTGCACTCCCTGCTTCAGACTTCATCCCCTCAGGGCACCTGTGCTTGCATCGACTTCAACAGCTGGGCTGGTGCTGCTGCAGGAGGGGTGTGATGAGAGCACAGCCCCTCTCCCAGGACAGCCCCTGGCTGCTGGGTGACAATCCCTTGCCCAGGGCACTGCCAGCTAATGAGCTCATTAACACAAAACGATACAAGAGGATGTGAGGTGCTTGCCTGGCTAAACTAAAAACTTCAGTGAAGAACTCCAAAGCTAAGAATGGAGAAAATGTATAAAATCCCATCTTTGGGTGGGTGGAATTCCACCAAAGCCCTGGTGGATGGACAACCCTTTCGGTGAAGAAATTTCCCCCAATATCCAACCTAAACCTCCCCTTGTGCAACTTGAGGCTGCTGTTGCTTCATGTTCCATCACTTATTACTTGACTTTCATTAACTACTTTCCCAACCAGCAAACCACTCATCACTTTTACATTACCAAATGCCTTACATCACACCCAGCTTGGATAAAAAGTAATTTTAAGGTCCTGCAGACAAAAGAAGTATCTGAAGAAAGAAGTACTGAAGGATCAGCTATTGCCTAAACGTGAGGCACTCCAGTTACCAGCGGCAAGAACATGGGCTCAGTTTTGGTAAGAGCCTCCATTTGAACCGAAGAGGAAAACAAAGTCAGGTGGCACAGAAATGTGAATTTCCTGGGCTCCTGAGTCCCTGGGCACAGTCCCAGCCTGACCCCAGCAGGGCTTACCAGTGTTGTAGGCAGTGGGCATGGCCGAGTACACGAGTCCCTGCGGGGGCAGGCTCGGAGTCGTCACCGACACCACCGGGGTGGCCAGGGGCTGCGTGGACTGAGAACTGCTTATCCTTTGGGTGTTCTGCAAGGGATGGAAATAACAAACCTTGTGAGACCAGGGAGAACGACAGGAAATGCAGTGCCAGTGTGACAGAGCATTGCATTCCAGGGTGCTGCTCTGCTGTATCTCTGAGTTAGGAACACATCCTTTTTGTCAGGATTGGTATTCTAAAACAAGCTAAAATATTTCAAGACAACCAAAACGATCTTGGCAAACTGAAATGAAAAACTGACTGAAGGCTCACTGGGCACTTCCCAAGCATGCAGATTTCAATAGTGTTAGCATTGTAGGACACACAAAAATAAATGCAATTTCTTAGGGATACACACAACGATTCTCAAAAGTTCTTAAGTGATTTAAGAGTTTTGAGTCTTATTTTTAAAGAGGTTTTAGTGCAGATGGTGAGGTGCAGTTCCACCAGAAGAGATTCTCCCACTTCACAGTTGTTTATCCAATTTTCCAAATTTCAGCTGCCAGTTTTGACACTGTGCTGACTACACCTGTCCTGAAAGGAACACAGAGATCTTCTAAATTTGTGTTGATAAGACTTCAGTGATAAAATAATCTTGCTGTTCCCATGGTTCCTGAGAAACTGAGAGAGTACTTGTTATAATGCAGATATGTTTCCAAGCAAATGACACTGGAGTTCACAAAGAGCAATGGTGCTTTTCTGACAGGGAAAACAGCTAAACTAGATTGTCTCAGATAATTTAACTGTGGGCACAATTTGGCTTTTTAATAACAGTTTTTCTTTCCTATACACTGGAATGAACATCTGGAGCAAACATATCACTCAAAATAAGCTCTAACCAAATTTGCTGCTTAGAAAATTAATTAAACACTGAGGTGAGCAGCACCAGACAGCAAAGCTGCTGCCACAAAACGTTCTGCTCTCCATGGTGGCAACTGCAAATCTTCCTGAAAAATATGAGGTTCAACACCATTTGCCCATGACAAATACTGTCAAGAACAGAAAATGCTAGGGTTTTATTTTTCAAGAACAGATATTTACTTTTATCTGAAGAATTCTTAGAAATAGCAGCAGTTTCTACACCCTGTATTTCTACAAGGAGCTGGGTTTCAATCAGCTGGAAATACGTTTTCTTAAAGCAAACTCCTCTCTATCTCTGAAAAAATATTTGCTACAAAAGGAGCAGTTTCTCATCTCTTTGGTAGGGATCCATTTCGTAACTTTACAAGACTGAAGTTACTACTCCTTTCCCTTATTTCAGACACAGGTATTTCAGGATCTGCAGCACTTAAATTTTTTCTCCACTCTAATCTTGAGAGAACGAGCAGCATTAAAAATGCATCATTCCCTTAAAAATACCAGAATGAGCAGGTACAGAAATGGGGCTGTATTCAATTTTAAGCTTAAATTTATGAAGATGAATTGAGGGTTATCAATCTTGTATCTTTCCCATTTAAAGAAAGAAATATATATCACAGCTCCCATATTAAAATTAGCCACAGCTGTCACTGACTGCCAGCTTCTGATCTCTCTTGTGTCTGGCTGCTCTTGAATTCCCACCTTTGAGCCTCCCAAGGATTTGGGGGCTCTTTGGCATCTGTTCCAAACACACACACATTGGCAGATGTGCCCACTCTGCTTCAGAGCTCCCAGGTTTCAAAGCTCCCAGAGGAAGTCTCTCTGATTTTCTGTAATTGATCCCTTTAAATCACTTACGTACTTCTGAAAATCTCCCCCAGACCAAGTTTATCTGGCATAAAGTGATGTTATTAGAGCAGATTTTTGTGTCTGTCAGGAATTGACCTTTCTCCAAAGCTTTCTTGGGTGGCTGCCTATAAAGTTGGGATTACTGCATAATGGAAAAGTAAAGAGGAATATACTGGGAAACAATCCAGACCAAAGGATTTCCTTATGGGATTTTTTTTTTGAGTGGCTAATAAAGGTGGTTTTCTGAGGTAAATTCTTTCTGAATATAATTCTTGGAACACTCAGCCACACAAAGACACGAAGCAATATTTAGATGAGCCCAATATTTCTTGTCCTTGGAGATTCATGACAAATTTCAGGAGCTCTTTCTTTTAACCGTTTTAACTGGTGCAAATGTAGCAGGAAGAATTCAGTATCTTTATTTCATGCTCTGCTGCCTTGGGAGCTGCTTTTCACATTCAGTGCTCAGCTCCAACCACACAGAGCGAGCTCACAGCTGGGATTTGGAGCTGCTTCCCAAGACAGGAATCAGCACCAGGCAGAACCCTGCAGGTGTAGCTTGTGTTTCTTTGCCGTGTTTGAGGCAGACTCTGCACCTCTCCTTTGTGTGAGTGCTGCTGCCAGAGCCGGTCCCAGTTCCATCACTAGATGGCCCACGCTGCTCAGGGATCCACCGCGGAGCTCGCACCGGGCAGGGAACCCCCAGGCCAAGGGCTTTCATTCCAATTCCAGGGATATCTGATTAAGTGTTTTCACACTTTTCGTTCCTGCACTGAAAACCAGACACTCCTCTCTGAAGGTGAGAGGAAAGTGGGAGAGCTCTTTAACTGCTCCATGAGCAAGACATCCCAATAATGCTTAAAAATTTCAATCTGAATTTCAAAAACCATTTTCTCTTACTTTTTAAATCTATTTCTCATGTGTAAGGTAAAAATCAACCAGCAGCATGCATTCATCAAGAAATTTATCTAAATCACTAAATTTTCCATGCTTTCATGCAATTAGAGCCTCGTATTAGCAACAGGTCCATGTTCAACAAGAAGTCAAGGTCTGCAATAGGTTGATTTATTTCTCTGTGAGTCTGACACAGCATCTTCTGCCTGGTTTGTGCCACAGCAGCCAAACAATTTGAAATTTGCTCTAAAAATAAGTTACGAATTATTTTAGCCTTACGTTAATTTTCCAGACAGAATGCCAAATGTTAAAACCTTTGGGGAAAAAAAAATAGAAAACACACAAATCCCAAGAGTTTCCTTTTAAAAGCGGAATATCTTTCCACTGGAAAAAAAGGTAGAATTATTCATTTGCAATTCTCTGTTCCTTCTGGTAAACAGGGAACACCCCTGTGGTTTGATAATCTCACGCAGGATGAAATAATTCTAACCTCCAAAAAGGTGACCTCACCAGCAATGATGTCATCTCCTTGAAAGGAAGAGAAGTAACACAGGGCTGGTGTTACAATCTGAAGAACTTCACAAGTGAAGCCACTTCCTAAAAATATTCCAATAATTTAGGGGATGGGAAGTGATTATTTGTATTTCATATAGAAGGCAGTACAAATCCTATACACATGGACAGTTACTTTGTAAGGCTCTTTTCCAATGTTCCCTCCAAGAAAAACAGAAACATTTTCAGGGAAAAAAATTAGAAGTTTACAAATGGCAAGCGCTGACTTTGAATGTGTTTTCAACTTGAATTGGTCAGGTTTTGAGTTTGATAAAACAAATGTATTTTTGTCTGCTACCAAGGGAACACTGGAATTATTTAAAATATGTAATGAAACTACAGTTAAAAAGCTGTAGTGAAAGACATTTCCAGCATCTTGCTGTCTCTCAGCAAACAGCAGCCCAAACTCACCAACTCCAATTCATCCTCCTCCGACTGTACTCAGCAAACAAGAGGGATAACACAGTTACTAAAAATAGCATTGCTTTCAAATGAAAGAAAAAGTCACATTTGTGCTTCAGGATTTTGATTCATTTTAATTAATAATGTGGATTTGCCATCTGATTCTGTAGATAATAGTGCTAGAAATGTAATACTTCATGAAATTAGTGTCACATAAAACCTGCTGCACTGAGAGAACAATGGCTTTGGGGAAATTGGTGCAGCAAGAGCTTGGTGACCCCAAGGACACGGCTGCACACGTGGATGTGCAGCACGGCAGTCTCTGGCTGCACTGATCCAATAAACCAGCTCAGCAACAAAACACTTTTCACATACAACCATCACTCCATGCCAGCAACCACTCTGAAATCTTCTAATTCCCCCAAAAACACAGGCAAACCCAAAGCTGAATATGATGTTGTTCTTCACAACACAACATTAAATAGGTGCTGTGCACCACTAACATCAGAACTGCATTATTGCTTCTATTTCTAATTACAAGTGTAATTGTCACTGTAATGATCAGCCAGTGTACTTCCTATCTCTCCTACACTTCAGTATTCCTAGAAAAACCTTTTTTTTTTCAAGAATCATTACTCTGAGGCTAATTATAGCTTTTGTTACTTGGATTAATTTGGTATTATTCACTATGAGTACCAGTAACAAATGTAAGCACTCGTGGTAGCTTAAAGACAAATAGGAATTACACAGAGAGTACTTGTGTTGTTTATATCCTGCTCCTCCTGGTTATGGCCCATTCTTCCATATACAGAAAACACCCACAGAGACATTGAGAATTTCTACATGGCAGCAAAAGACTAAGACCAAAGGATTTGGCCAAGTAAATTAAAGGAAAAACAGAGTAACACTTCCTGCAAGACCTGTTCTGGGCTCGAGGCCGTGGTTGCCTCATGGCTGACACGAAACTCGTGCGCTATTCCCAGCCTGGCTGGACAAACACTGGTGCCCAGATGCCAAAGTGCAGAGCAGCACTGCAGAGCACCTCAGTGCTCTTTGATGGCCCTGCTGAAGACATGAGAGCCCTGCAGGACAGCCAAGGTCACGTTCCAGGGTGCCACATCACAGCAGTGCTGCTCTCAGCCCTTCCTCACCACAGAAGCTGTACTTCACATCCCACAGCCATTACGACCCGGGAAAAACAGGTACAAAATGTGCTTTAGGGCACATTAATAGAGCTCACATCACCAATAAGATCAGCCATTCCTCCACGGAATAATGGATAACCTTTTTAAAACCCACATCCTCCAAACCACCGGAGTTCTCAGTACCAAGTCAGAGGGATGTCAGATCAAAACATCAATGTCCTTGGCCCTGTCTCTATGACTGTGCTCTTACCACGTTTAGGTCAGACTGCTGTTTTACAGCTGTAAAAATTCCTTACAAGCTGAACTTCTCCCCAGGTCACAATTTGTACTTTTGATTTTCATCAGTGGCATTTCAGAATACAAACACCCCTCTATTCCTGTACCCTATATGGTAAGCAGGTGAGACAGTTTCTCCCTGGGCACGTGGGCAGAACAGTCCATTTCCACAAAGCCAGACCCAGAACAAATGTTTTAACTCACCAGGGGTGGCATCATGCCCTTGCTGGAGGGTGGGATGACGACACGGAGGTCGGGTTTGCGGTTGTTCATGCCAAGGTTTCCTCCTCCTGGTGGAGGTGGGGACTTTGTAGGCATGACTTTGCCTAGGCCATTCCCACCACCACTGGTACCAAGTAGACTTGGTGAAGCTCGGGAATTCACAAAGCCATTTCCTGAAAGAGGAAAAAACAAATGGACCGTAAGACTGAGGAGAAGGACAACACAAAATTTTGGCGCTCACGTACCAGTTATGAAATATTTATTTCGTAAAACTTCCGATAACAAACTTCCCACAAGGGGCTGAGTATTGAACACTTGAACAAACACAAAGCACTCTGACCAGAGGATCAATATGGAAAGGGAATATCACTTCAAGGGCACGCTGTGGCAGCTTAAACGCTGAGAAGAGCAAATTGCCAAAGAACTATTTCTAATAACATCCGTTGCGTTTAGCTTGCCCTTTGAAGCTCCTCCAGGCTGAGCCTGCAGAAAAGTGAGGGTTTTGCACAACCCCACTTGGTCCCCGCCCCCACAGAGAGAGCATGAACTACACTGCATTGTTGCCTGTGAGAACAAAAGATCAGCTCTTAAAATATCTAAAATTTATTCTTCATATACCTCCAAGATCTGTAGGACTAATTTCAGTATCAATATTTACTGTCTGGTTATTATATTTAGCAACAATGAGGGGAATAAATCCTCTCCCTTCAAACTGATTCCAGATATACACATCATTTATGCCCATAGGTTTATTTAACTAAGTCCTTCTCTATCTTACTCCTGGTACTCATTTTAAGTGGAATTGGACAAGCCAAACCTACAGGTCCAGGTTTCAGCACTGAAATCTCCAAGAGTTGAATAAGCTCAAGGTAGAGGCCTCAGCTTACACTCAGAACTGACCAGAAAACAGCACCAAGGCAGTAAATCAGTGAAGTGCCCAGTATTCTATTTTCCCATCCTGACAGAACACCAATCATGTTAACCAAAATATATTTCTCAGAAAAAAATTTAAAGCCACGTTCCGATCACAGAATCATATTTATAGCAACAATTCCCAAAATACACCAACCTTATTCAGCTGCAAACAGAAAAAAAGTTGTTAAGGAGAATTTTGCAACAGGGAACCCCATAGTTCACTCTACAGAACATGTATGTGTGTGTATAAATAAACACAATTCATAGTAAGATTCTGTTTGCACTAACACTGCAGGTCTGAAAGCAGCTTTTATAGGCACAATCAGGGAAAAGTCTATGAGACAAAGTTCACTGTGTGGGAAATTCTCTCCTAATCGCCCATAGCGCCACGCTGGCATGAATTCTACATTATTATTCTAATTTGAATAGGCCCCTATGCCCAATCCAATTTTATTGCATTAAATACATATTAATCTAAAAGCAATTAAAATAAGAAAGTTGTCAGTGTCACATTCTACCTTCTTTAGCAACATTTTTAATGCCTTTAAAAGCACAGCAAGAAGGAAGAACAGCAACGTGTCTCAGCAAGGGCAAAAAATCTTCATGGAGGTGCCTGGTACTACCAAGATACTCAGCCAGGGCACACTGAGAACCTTGATGGGAATTCACCAGGATGCTGCAAGGAAGCCTCCTCTGGATTTACTCACTATGTGGATCTCCCACTGTGCCAAAAGCCTGACCATACATGGATGATCTGATATGTCCCTTGAGTTTTCCAAGGTTAACAGAGCAAGGAGGAGTCATTCTAATTTAGTACTTTCCTGAAGCATTTGCATAGGAGGTATGGGAATATGACTTTTAACTCAGAACTTATGGGGTAAAGAAGGAACACAGCAGTAAGTAAAATTTTTAATGTCAGCATTCTTCCTTCTGTATTAAAAACCACAGCAAAACGTCATTTTGTGATTAAAGTGTCTACATTCCTCAGCAGCATACAGCAGAATTTATTCAGATGCTTCTAGGTTAGTGATAAAATTTAGGTGGAGTGGTTGAAAACTTGGGCTGGAGCTGAGAATACACACTAGAGCTAAATATACTCTTGACTGGTAGGAGAAAACTCTCCACAGCTGGGTCACATGGAAAAACCAACAAGCCAAAAGGAGAAATTTAGTTCTATGCTACCCTTAAGCTTCCTGAAACAGAGAGGGTTTTCGTAGAATCATGATTTTGTTAACACAGTTAAGCATCAATTCCTATCCATTATAAATGAGTGCAGCATGAGTTACAGCCAGTCTGCAGAGCCTGAGAGACATCCTACACAACGGACAGAGTAAAAATTAAATGGATTTGCAAACACTCTAGGGAGGAAAAATATCAGAAAATGGCATAATTTTCACCAAATTATATCTGAAACTTTGTTACGGCACCTCCCATTTCCAGCAAAAATGCCACAGCATTTAAAGAACTTACTGTTATAAGGGAAGTAAAGTCTGGGCTTTAATGCAATAATAAATAGCATTTTATTACTCACTGGGGCTGTCAGTGTCACCTCTCCATGGCAGGGCTGTGAGTTCTGAGCAGTTTAAGCTGCACAATCCCACTCTGTACAAACAATGGGGTTCTGTACAGCACTTTGGGCCATCCTATGATACCATTTCCTGTCCTCTGGTTCAAGTATTTCAGTAGCCCGTGTGTTAAATGTGGACAGTGTCTCTCTTCCACACCCAATCCAGTCATTTCCTGAACCCTTATTCCAAGGCTCTGCCAATCCTTCAGAAATATTTCATGCTTTTAGTGGTGCTGTCAAAAACAACAAACTCCCTGCCACTGCCTGCTCTGTGCAGTATCAGGCAGCAGCAGGGCAGAGTCAAAGCATTTCTTCTGACAAAGGCTCAGCACTTCTCAAAAGGAGTGTTTAGAATATATTAAATACGGGAGAAACAGTAACAAAAATTATCCTTAGTGTGCAACACTATGGGTATGAATCCAATAGCAGCCCTTTGTGATAAAAGAACTGGCACTGAACACTGAGCAAACACTGGAGTGTCTGTATTGACCATCTGAAGGATCATATGCTGGGGCTGCAATAAGAGTGCAGAATATTCATTTTTAGTATGAAACTTCAAGCCATTTTCCTTTTAATAATCTAATAAGAAAATCAAATTACCAGTTAAGAGTGAAAGGATAACTAAATGTGTGGTATTTCTCAGAGCAAGGTCAGGAGCCAGAAAAGATAATGAGTACAGGATGATGCAACTACACAGCCCTTTGCCAAACCAAGGCCTTAATAACCCCATAAATTCTACTTACTATTTCATATAATATAGAAATTGTTTCTACCCTACCTGCTACAGATCTTCCCCAAAGACAATGCTTTATGTTTAAAAATGTTTTCAAACTGGAAATCGAAACAGAATATAAAATCCTACGTATGTGTAAAAATAAAACTGTTTTTACTTCCAAAGGAAGAGTTTTATTTAACCCTATTAAAACAGACATGAAAGCATGTTCAAAACAGTCCTTTAGAAAACAGACACCAATGCAAATATAAGCTCTCAATTATATGAATCATAATTTTATTAGATTGATGATAACAAACCCTGCCAACATACATTAGCCTACTTCTTGTTTAGTCAGAAAGTGTATACTTTTGAAGCAACTTATTTTCTGAAGTGAAATGTTACAACCCACCCATGATACCAACTGGATATTCTGCTTTCAGAGACATAACACAGCTTAATCTCATTTACTGTCCTGCAGCCCAAGACACAGCATTCAATTACATGAGCCAGACTCATATTTCACTACATAAATCACATCAGCTGAAACAATGAACACACGTGGCTGGAAAGTACTCCATGTACTTATTACTACTCAAGGAATAAATTATAGGCATTGATGCCATTAATTTTTTTTTTTTTTCTGGTGGTTTGTTTTGGAGAAAAGCTGAACGCAGTTATACAGTTTTGGAATAATTCTGGGCAAGCAGCTAAGCCATGTAAGATTAAGCAAAAATAAAGGTTGTAGTAAATAAATATTTATGCCTCCAGTGACATCATAAAACACAACAGACGTCACACAATTAGAAGCAAACTGAAAATTGTGTTTGCAATAAGCCATTGATTCACCAGGCATCAGGAGGCCAGATAAGATCTACTGAAGGAAAACATTTACGTGAAGAACCTTGGGCAGGGGGGCATTTTGCAAGTAAAACCAACAATAGCATTTCTGTGTGCATTAGTTGCTCAATTTGTTTACTTTGGGGTTTAGTATGGCAGATTCAAGTGGAAATTAAAAACAGCATATGCCATTCCTACCATTTTCAGCTCTGTACAGCAATCACTGCTGATTCTACCATAGTTTCAAAAAGCTCCAGTTCTATATTAGCTTTGGAAAGAATTTACTGTAGTATCTCAAGGAATCTGAAATAAATGTATTTCTACTGATTTTACAAATCAGTATCTCAGATAATACTAAAATTAGAATTAAAATGTACCTTTGACAGTAATATAAGGTCTTGAAACCTGTCTAACATGTAAGATTTATGCTTCTAAGGCAGTACTTTGGTAGTACAAGGCAGCAAAAAAGAAATACACATGACTAAATGTCAAGGGAATGCTTAGTCATGTTACAGAACTTTAAAAAGAACTCATTTCCCAGGTTGTTGGAAATTTTCTTTTGCCTACAGCTACATAAAAGGAGAAAGAATTTTCAAGGATAATAGAATTTAAAGGGGTGGTTATTATTCAGAATGCAATAGCAAACCTAAATAAAGGCATATTGCTCTTGTATCTGAGTGAAACATCACCAACAGCAACTGGATGTCTTTTAGGTCTTTTGCCAATTAAACACATTACAGTTAATTAGATCAGTTTACTTCCTAAACTTGCTGGTTTCTGTGTGTCTACACAAAGCCAATGTAAAGAGTGGCAAAGAAAGAAGGAGAGAAATGGTATGATTACAACAACCTGGGATGTGCAGTGTATCCTGGGCAAGGGGACATTATGTAAATGTTGAGACTTACTTTAACCCAGCTGGGAGATTAGTAATTTGTTCTCTGTATGGCAAATTCTAACCAGAATTGTCATGTACCTCTCAGTAAATCAGAAATTTTGGTAAGATAACAAACACACATAGCAAGATACGAAATTTCAACTGAAACCAAGGGTAGTTCAGGGGCTGAACTGACCTCACGTCATGCACATGGGTGGGTTCCAAGGAGAAAGAGCTAGTTAAAAAAAAAAAAATCAAATACTTATTTTCTTCTTACCAGCATGTTTTTTATGCTGATTTTAGCCAGTGTTTCTTGTGAGCTGATTTAATCAGAGAGTGATGGATGGATCAGCCTGTGTTATGTGCTGACAACGTCCAGCAAAGGGCTCAGCTCACACCCTGTGGAACAGCTGCTCTGCAGCCCACTCCCAGAACTCCTTTTCCTTCAGGAGAGCCTGGCAGCTGTGGCAGTCAATAGGCTGGACTCGTGTTCCTCAGGGATGCCTCACCCCTTCCCTGCAGGAACCCCTGACTGTGGGATCGACCTGTGTCCTCCCAGAGATCAGAGCAGGGCACGCCAGGATTGACAGGACTGACAGCACAGCAGGAACCTTTGTGTGCTGCATTTAGCAGCAGGTGAGCAAACATTCTGAAGTCAGATTCCTTTCCACACAGCTGGGAAGTGAGGAGCTCTGACTGGGGAAAGACTACCTGGGCCTGATCCTCACACTGCCACACCGAAGAGGAAGCACAGAGCTGGAAGAGCAGCAGGAGTGCACAGCCTGGAGTAGGAACATGCTCAGGGTTTATTTACAGCTGCTTTCCTAAGGTGCTCCTCTCCCACAGGGCCAAGGCTTGTAGCTGATGCAGGTTAATAGGCTGGCAAGGGGATATTATGTAAATGTCAGAATGGGGTAGAGGCAGAAGAAAGCTGCTTTCTTAAGGAAGAGGCCGACAGCATCAATGCAGAACATTTGCCTGAAACTGCAAGAGGTGTTTTCCAGGAGTCAGTTGGATACCACTGCTGGTGTGTCTCTCATTTCACAAACCAAACACGACTAGAAAGGTGCACAGAGAGCCTTTCTGTTACTGAAGCCTCTGGTGCACTCCAGATTCCAGCAGATTCAGACTTGTGCAAAACCAACCTCAGAGATTCTTTTATCCTCACACACAAAAAGCTTCCCCCCATCAGCCAAGCCCTCAAGACAAAGGGAACCATTTACAGGTGTGGCTATTCACAGCTCTGTCTTGATCCCTTTCTGGCAACCCAAGCAGTTTACAGGTGTGTGCAAGCTGTCAGTAGCACCTCTGCAAAATCCCTCCTCGGGCCAGGATAAAAGACCACACATGATCTAGACTGACTCTTAGCAGAGATCCAACAGTTCACAAGACACAGCTTTTCCAGCAGATACACCCTTCAGTTCTGCTCCAAAGAAAATCAGTATTCCTTCACATTCTCAGAACCTGAAGATTAGTGAGGACATTAGAGAAGATTCAGCTCTGGAACAAAGAGAAGAAATTCAGTCCCCAAGCAGACCAGGTCTTTTTTATCCATTCTCCTGATGGTAAAAATGTAAGAGGAAAGAAAATTTCTTTTTATTTTTTTCTTCTTTTCCAAAAGATTAACTGTGTCCATAATCAGCATTATTGACCAGAAAGGCTATTTCACTGACACAGAAATGTACAGACAGAAAATACTGTGTCTTTGTGAAATAATCAACAGCCTCCACTTCCAACTTCCTTAAGAATCCCCTGGGACTGGAAAGAACTTAGGTCTCATGGTTTATGGTTTTCATGCAACCTTGGCAATGAAAACCAGCTCAGGTCCTTGGCATGGTTCTGGCTCAACGCCACAAGTGAAAGGTGTGAAAGAAGAAGTAGAGACTGAAAAACTGTGGTGGTACTTCTGAGCTTTTCTGATTCTCAGAGTCCTCAAGGATGGCACAAGGTCACTGCAAGTGCATTTCACTGGGAACCTCTGGATGATTCATGGGATGATGCCAATCTACTGGAACACAGCAAAGCAGAACTCATGGCAAACTGGAATGTCATCCATCCATCCATCCATCCATCCATCCATCCATCCA